>JAWMAG010000001.1:1262500-1777500 GCA_037013455.1 Ceratitis rosa | reverse complement strand
ATAAGAATTAAATTAAAAGCAGAAAAAAAAAGAAAAAACTGCAAATTTAAGCAACGCAACACAAAAAAAGTATAAATTTTAGAAATAAGTTAGAGAAAATGCTACAAAATACAGAGCGAGAAAAATAATTTGAAATATATGAAAAATAAATTTTCCTGCCACCCGCTGCCTGCAGAATCCAGTGTACTTCACCAAGGCTAAATCAAAAGCACTTACTCGTACCACAAAAAAAAGACAAAAATCTACGATCACTCAAACTCTCTATGTTGTTGAAGCGAACGTTGATGAGCGCTTGTCCGCGACAATATGACGTCGGATGGCACATAAACTCATCACACAATGACACTAACAAGACAAGCAAATGAAGAATCTAGCTACGCATGTATGTACATATGTACCAGCATGTGGGTGCCCAAACAATAGCCAACCAGCCAGCTAATACACGTTTGAGGTGGAGGAACAAAGAAAGCCACGAGAATAGAGGAAAACTCGACAGGAAACAAAGCGACTCAGCAAAACTCAACTCAACTCAACTCAGCTCAACTCAAAACCGTAGATGAAGGAATGACAGCCAGTTTTTGCTGCGACGAAAAAAAAAACAATTTTTAAATGGAAATATTTGAGTTAACAAGTAAGGAATATGAACCCGCATGCCTGGTTGAAGTTTCAAGTACAACAACAATAATCAAGCAGTCAAGGTAGTCAGTGAAAAAGTGAGTAAGCTGAAAATGTGAATAAAAAATGTAGTAGCAGACAAAAAGGTTCATTAACAAAAATAAAGTAACTAAAGCATTGATAGAAGAGAGTGAGAGAAAAGTTATCTAGAAGGTGAAGAAGAAACATACATAGATATGTATCTACTCGTTTGGCACAGGACTTGCGGATCGCTAAGTAATGTCACCTTGCCTACCTTGCCAGAAGTTGCGATAAAAATGATGACCGACAGACAGACAGTAATGACGGAAGTTGAGTTATGTGTGGGGCACCGGCATCGGGTATAGAACGTTTTTTCGTTTTACTTACATGTATTTTTTTAAAACATTTTCTTCTTCTTTTATTTTCTTTTAAGATTAATTTTTTCTTATTTTTGTCTTATATATTTGTCTTTACTATCTTTTATTTTTTTTTTCAATTTTAATTTTTCCCCATTTTTATTTTTATTTTTCATTTTCAAGTTTTATTGTTTTATACACATTTATAATATATATTTTTATTTATTTTTTATCTATGCTATGTATTTATTTTTGGTGGCGGTTAGCATTTCGTAATGCCATTCTAAAAGCCAAGGTTCCAGCCCTGGAACATGTGGTCGCCCCGCGGCGGAGAATATCAAACCCTCGGAGTGTATTTCTGACATGAAATAAAAAAATTCCTCATAAAAAACCATCAGCCATTCGGAGGTGGCTTAGTTCAAACTGTTGCTCACTCCATTTGTTGGAAAAACATCGAGACGCAAAACCACAAATCGGAGGGCGAGCTCGACCGAAAATCGCTATAGCGGTTACAAGATGTCAACTATATGTATATGTATATATGTTTTTATTTTTATAAATAAATTTATTGTGTGAGGTTTTTAAATATACCTATTTAATTTTTTTATTTGATTCTTTACTTTATTAAAATTTTTATTTTTATCTGAGTTATTTTTTATACCAGTTTATTTTTTATACTATAATTTTTATTTTTTTTTTCTAAGTTATTTTTTTATACTTATTTATTCTTTACATTTTTATTGTTTTAAATTTTTTATTTTTTTTTATTTCTTTTTTCTAATTTTTCCATTTTTTATGTCTTTTTTATAATTTATATTTTATTTACTTTGTTTTTTTTTTAATTATAATTTTTTGTTTCTTTTATTTTTTCCTCATTTTATTTGTTTTTTCTTTAATTTTTTTCATTTCCTTATTTCATTTTTGGTATTTATTTCCCTTTTGCTACTATTTGATTTCTTCGTTTATCTTAATGTATAAAAAAGAATGCTTGCTAAGTCTTGAGAACGGCTGGACCGATCTTGCTGAAATTTTCAGTGGTTTTTCGTTGTGGATCTGAGAAGGTTTAGAAATAGAAGAAAACCTTATACTTTTCCTGGGAAAAGTTGGAAAAAGGGAAAATTGGAAAAAGTAACTTTTTTCCAAACTAATTTTCTTTTTTTAATTCTTTTTTAACTTTTTTGTAATTTTTTTTTTTAATTTTTTTTTATAGTTTTTAATTAATATATGTATATGTCTTTTTGTTTGTAATACTTTTTATTTATTATATTTCTTTATATTTCGGAATTTTAATTAATTTTTCGTTTTATTTCGAATAGTTAATAATATTTTTAATGTCTAATTTTTGCTTTTTAAGAAATTACCACATTTTTTAAATTTCCATTTTCTTAAATTTTTAAAATCTAAATTACTTACTCTCTCAAACTACCTTTATATTCTCCTGTAAATAATAACGCTTGAAGGTGGTTCGGAAATTTAAATAGCAAAGGAATTCAAAATTGAAAGTGTATTTAAAAATAAAATTTGTAAAATTCAAACAAAAAAGGTAAAAAGTAAGAGAATAAAGCACAAAACAAATGAAGTAAATAACGAAATATATACATATATATTAAGCACTCAAAGCGAAAAGCAAGACTTATTAGATAAATATTTAACAAAAAACAAAAAAAAAATTGAAAACTCTCTTCCAAAGCAAATAATATATGCCCACAACAACAAAAGAAAAGAAACGACTACTAACAAGCACTCCACCAAAGTAGAGTATGTAAAATCAGCACACTTCAGAGAGTCTTTCAACAAAAAGTCAGCGATAATAGAAAAGAAAAGAAAAAAGTACACACACACACTCAAATATTAAAAACGTGCATAAATAAACTTTGGAAGGAGGAATTTTTGAAATTTTTTCCTGTGAATATATTAAATAAACTACATGGCTCGGCTGCCTTTGAGTTATTGAGGAATTTGCAAAGTGCGTTTATTGACTTTTTTTTAGTTTCGTATAACATAGATATATTTGCGAAGAGGGTTCACAATAATAGCATGAGTATGAATATCAAAAACATTTTTATACAGAAAAAAAAAGATAGACAATTTATTGAAAGTGGAAACAAGTGGTTTATTTTCTTTCTGCTTCTTTTCACTAAAAAATATTTGTTTTTGATGAGCAGCTTTATTTTATTTTCCGAAAGTTGTCAGCATCTCTTGTTATTTTTGTTTGAGAACATTTCCTTAAGCACAACATTTTACATATTTCTTTATTTATTGTTAAGCAACTTAAAACATTTTTTTAACTTTTTAATATTTTACCTCATTTTTGGTTCACTTTCCTTTTTTTAAAAATTTTTATAAATTTATTTTGTTAATTTTTTATTCGGTTAATTTCTTTTGATTTTATAATTATTTAATCTATTAACTTTTTTAGATCTGCAGTTAGTTTTTTTGAAAACAAATCGAAAAAAAATAATGAAGAAAGAATATATAAAAAAAGAAAGAAAAAAATAATAAAATTAAAAAAAGGAAAAAGAAGAAAAATTATTAAAAAGGAAAAAAAAGAAAATAAATAAAATAAGAAAAAACAATAAAAAAATAATATAAAAAGAAAAAAAATTAAAAAAGAAAAAATAGTAAAAAAGGAAAATAAAAATAAATATATAAAGAAAAGATAATAAAAAAAGAAAAAATAATAAAAAAGAAAAGATAATAAAAAAAGAAAAAATAATAAAAAAGAAAAGATAATAAAAAAATAAAAAATAATAAAAAAGAAAAGATAATAAAAAAGAAAAAATAATTAAAAAAAAGATAATGAAAAAAGAAAAAACATAAATAAAAAAAGAAAAAATATTAAGAAAAAAAATTATAGGAAATGAAAAAAAATTAAAAATCCAAGGAAATATAAATAGTTCAGAAAATAAATGAAATAGTTAAACATATTTAATCAAAACAACAACAACAAAAAATGAAGTATTTAGAAAATTTCCTGAATTATTTTGAATTTTTCACATATTTTTGGTTTTATAGTTTTTTTTTAATTTTGGCAATATATTCTAAATTTTTTAATTATTTAATTTATATGTATTTCTTCTTTTTTATTATATATTTATTTTTGTTTTGTTTTTCGATTTCGTTAGATTTTTTATTTATATCGATTTTCCATTATTTTGGATTTTTTCCCATTTTTTTCGAAATATTTTTTCATAATTTTTCAATAAAAGAATTATGTTTATATACTCAAGGCAGAGTTGAGGAAGCGAAGGTTTTTCAAACCCAATTTTCTCTATAATTTAAAGAATATTATTTTCCGGAAGATAACCTTGAATTATTATATACTAACGAGCTTTGCTTAAAAATAAGATAAGATTTAAATTTAAATTTTATCATCCAATAAAAACCTGTATTACTTGAAACCTCAGAATTTTTGTATTTATTCATTTTTACTCCTCAGCTGATTGTCTCTAATGATTTTTATTGAAAATTAAATTTACGCCAACTCATCCATTTGGGCATTGATGGGAAAAAAAACAAACCCACAATTGTCACTATACATATGTACGAATTTAGATACATATGTACATATATAATATATATATTGAGATTCATGTAAATATATAGTACAACTTTGTTTATACATCAGTTCGTCTCTTGAGTGCCTTATCGCCTACTCCTCTCCTTCAACATTAACATCTTGCGCTGTGTCATTGACTTTCTGCTTTATATTTGACTTTCTCTCTTTTATTTTATTTTATTATATTATTTTTGCCAATGCTATTGTCCTGTTTCGCATTTCCGCTGCCATTTATATCCTTTTTTGGTATGCTTTTATTGGTCTCATGCAAACGACTTTTGTTTTTGTTGTTCATTTTTTTGTACTGTCAAAATATTTATTCGATAAGTGAAAAAAATCGTAATTTTTGTTTCTATTTTTATGCCATTATTTTTTTATCGTTTGTTTTGTTATTTCTAACCCAGATTTGCAGCAACAAAATAGTAATAAAATAAATTTTTGCATATTTGTATGTTTTGGTTTTTCTTTTGTTTCGTTATGATTTCATACTTCAAAATTTTTTTTTCTGTTAGCGATTATTTTCTGTTTACTTTCTTGTTGATATTTGTATTTTATTGCTACTTATTTTTTTTATACTTCCAAAAAAAAAGAAAAATAAGATGAAACATTAATTCTTCTGTTATTGTTTCTTGATAAACTCTAACTTATTTAACGGTGTTTGGTGGTTGGCCTCTAATATTTAACTCTTGGCATAAAGGGCATTTTGCGTTTATTTAAGTTGAGTGCTGTTATTATCTTAATGGCTCTCCAGTGGTAATGTGGAGCACCTCAACGGTTTGTTTTGCGTTTTTGGAATTTTATTATATTGTTTGCTTAGCTGAGGTTGTTTGAAAGAGGATATGCAAAGTGGCAAAGAAGAGAAACGAATGAAGCATGAGATTTGATATGAAAACTTTTGAAATAACCATTGTCATAATGCATATTTTTCATTTGTTCGGTGAAATAATACGATAGTTTAAAACAAGGTTGCCACCTTCTTGCAAATATGAAGATAGAAGAATTGAAAATAAACTTATCTAAAACATTAGTATTGTATTAAAACTATGAGACTTAAGGAGTTTATTGGGAAAAAATTATATGTAGTGTTGACACCTGTTTACTTTTTTTTTTTAATTTAGTTCACAAAATAAATTCTTAAATTCAGCAAGCTCAATGTAGGCTTTTTCTCATTCTCACTTTTAATCTTAGTCATATTCCTGCTGCGTTTTATACTACTATTATTACTCCTACTATTTATGCAAAGTAGTACTGCACCGAAACAGTACATTTGCAACCGGGAGATGCCACTTCTATCACAAAAAAAAATTCTGCCAGTACTACTACCTCTCCCACAGGTACTATTAATACATAATATGACTACTACCTACTACTTTTACAACTCCAAAATACAATTTTTATTACTAAACTACTACTAAACTGAGAAATACTGCAAATTACTACTTTTTTAACTAGACAATTCTACTTTTCAAGAAAATATATTAGAAGAAAATAATACTTATACAAGTACAAGATAATACTTTTACTACTAAGAAATAACACTTTTACTGTTAAGAAATACTACTTTTACTACTAGAAAAAAGTATCACTTCTAATACTATAAAATACTACTTTTACTACTACGAAATATTACTTTTACCACTACAAACTATTACTTTTACCACTACAAAATACTACTTTTACCATTGTAAAACACTACTTTTATCACTGCAAAATACTACTTTTACTACTATTTTTAAAAATAGAATAAACCATACTACTTTTACTACTATTTTTAAAAATAGAATATACTACTTTTACTTCTATTTTTAAAAATAGAATATACTACTTTTGCTACTATGAAATACTATTTTTACTACTATTTTTAAAAATAGAATATACTACTTTTACTGCTATGAAATACTATTTCTACTACTATTTTTAAAAATAGAATATACGACTTTTACTATTATGAAATACTATTTTTACTAATTTTTTTTAAATAGAATATACTATTATACTATTTTTACTACTTTTTTTTAATAAAAATATACTTCTTTTACTACCACGAAGTGCTACTCTTTCAAATAAAAAATATTAGCAACCAATCTTCAGCTAAAGTATGCTAATATACATCATGTTCGCTCTATTTTACTGTTTTACCTTGTGGAGTTTTCTCAACCAAGTTAGGCTTGAAACCTGCCTCAGTAAACTAAACCTAATTTTTTCTTAATTTAAAAATCAAAATTATTTCATCTCTCAAGATCTTAATCATGTCTCAATTTAAGCACTTATACCGCTCGGTTCGACTGTGAGCATACCAATCACATGCAAACTTGCCAGCTCATAGTGTTACCACACTATTAACAATAGCAAAGGCGTAATGAGCACCACACTGGTGCCCACATATGACAAGCGTGTTACGCTCAAAGGCAAACAACAACAGCACAACAACTGTACAACTGTGGGCAGAACTCCCACAAACATAATGAGAACAAGACGAGGCACGACGACAAATGCGATTAATGCAAATGTACACCTGCAGGCGGCCTATGCGGGTGTGTAAGGATGTGTATTTATGTCGTGTTGCACCTTGTGGCAGGTGATAAGATGGCGACTGGCATAGCAGTAACACTCTACGAGGCCCGCCATTAAATAAGATTCTGACAGTGACATTGCGAATGCATATCCTCCACACCCCCAGGGGAAGTTGTGCTTTCAGTGACGAATAGTTGCGTAAAAGCAGAAAATAAAAGGGGGAAATGATAAAGTGCGGAGCTGTGGGAAAATGTAGTTGTATGATGTAGCAGCGGAAGGAGCTGCGACGGAACTGTATGTGGTTGTTACGCGTTTTCGCTACTTTCTTCTGCTTCCGCTCTGTTTCTCCAACACTTCTATGCACGCTAGCAGTCATGTCGTCTTTTCTCAAGCCTTTCTCTAAACCCACTCTTAACACTTTAGCTGCATTTAGCGGCGAAAAACTATGGTTTCTTCCGTGCTGTTGCAGTTTCCGCTATTCAGCATTACTGACCATGAAATCTTTTTGTATTTGCGTTTGTATTTTAAGCGAAGATAAACGGAAAGTGTTTCGAGAAAATGAGTTGTATGAGTGTTTTTGGCGGTTCTCAGTAAGAAAATATGTACTAGTTGGGAAGAAGATGCAGAAAAAAGAAGTATAAGCTATTTCATACATTTTAAGAATGCATCTTTCAAACAAATGCTTGTTCAAAAATGACATTTTGAGCTATAATATGATTTAACTTCTTTAATAAGTGACTTAGGCTACTGAAATTCGGCATGCATTTTACTTATTATTAATAAAGAGTGGACACGAAAATATTTGTATAATGGTTTACACCAACGTACAAATACCATGGAAAAATCTATTCAAAAATGAGTTTTTATTGAATAATTTCCAAAATCAGGTAGCAAAGAAATTTTGTGCGAAGCCTCCACTATATATATATAGAGCACAAAGTGAAAATCAGCAAAATCCAGCGACAAAAAGCTACAGCTCCCATACATAGTAGGGTTCAAAAATGCATTTTCATTTCATAATTTCTTTAATTAAACAGCTTAAATTATAAAATTTCCTGTAGATCTTATTTATCACAAATGCTGAGCTGACAATGAAAATCATCAAAAACATACGTCTAAAAAATAGCGCGTCCATACAAATGATTGTTCAAAAACGACATTTTAAGTGATGACTGCTCTAATTAAAGAGGTAGAAATATAAAATTTTGTATACGTTCTACTTAGCATAAATACTAAGCTGACAACGAAAATCATCAAAATCGTACAACAAACATGTATAGCTCCCATACATAATATGGTTCAAAAATGAACTTTTCATTTATAACTTCTTTAACTAAACAGCTACGAATATCAAACTTTGTACACATATTATTTATTACAAATACTAAACACACAGCGAAAATCGCCAAAATCTGACTACTGAAAGATATAGCTGTCATGCAAGTGATTGTTCAAAAATCAAGCTTTAACGGATAAATTTCTATACGAGCATTTTTAACTTGTTATATATATATAAATTATATATATAAATTATTATTGTTTCATAATTGAGAAATGTATTTTTTACACTTTTTTTTGATTTTGCGAAAATTTTGAAAAAATTTAAAACCAGAATTTCAAAATTTTTGTAATCAACTTATTTTATTAGTAATATGTATTTCCTACCATCGTTTAGACCACATCAGAATTTGTATTATTTCGTAGCATTTCATTGCGTATGTTTGTATGTATGTATATATGGTACACAATATTAATACATGAAATCCTTCCAACCACTTAAATCTCTCTTTCTCTCAATTACCCAGCAACAAACTGACCCTCTTGTACCAAATCCATATAATTATGAGATTTTACTTGCATTTCCTCATTTTCTCTGCATTCATTTCATACAACACTTGTCCTTCATATAATCATTTGTCCATCTGTCTGTATCTACAAACCAAAGCCGAAGGCTAAAGTGCCATCTCCTTGACCCTCACAGTAAATTATTGCACGAGCAGACTGCAGTTGGGCGCAATGTGAAAAATAATCACGAAGAGCAGCAGGTGAAATGCACAATAATAACGAAGGAAGGAAGTAAGGTAGACAAGGCAAGAGAGAGAAAAAGCAATAAGGAAATATAAAAAATATAGAATAATGACAAGGATGACTTAACCGACTCCCAGTCTACACACATACATACTTACATACATACACGTATCTCACCTGCATGCCAACAGTGAACTAAAGAAAACAAATCAGTGCAGATTTATGAGCGTTGGCAAGGGGGAGGACGTGCATAGTTCGCATCTGAAATGTGACCAGCAATTTGCGCACAATTAAAATCACATCACAATGCAGGTAATTGCAATGCCACAGTGAACTGCAAAAAAAAGTTAGCACACACCGGCACATACACATACACACACACTCATACACATACGAAATAGGTATGTATATACAGATGTACTTAAATATACTTGCTTATAAAAATGCAATGTTGCCACACAAATATATATAAATGTGTGTATATATGAAGGGAAGGTGTTGTCATTGCTATGTGTTGGTTGGGGCAAGTTGTGGTTGCCATGCAAGACTTTTCTAATTCAATTTTTTTTTTTTTTTTTCAAATCATTGCGGTTGAAAATGGCAAATTTCCTCATTAAATCAGTGTTTTTTTTTTTGAGGAGTACAAAAAAGTTGGCGACGAAGAATGTGATAAACAGATTAGTTGGAAAAAGTTGAAGGGGAATGTAAGTTCATTTAATGAGGAATTTTTTTTCTTTTTTAACTAATTTTTCATATTTAAATAAATCATATAAACTTTAAAGCGCTGAATAAAAAAATTATACTTGAAAGCTTTCACTTTTCTCCAGACCCATTGATTGTAATTTAATAGAACTGCTGTAGAGAGAAAACAGACCGCCTACCTCGGTAGCTTGCGATCGACCACAACACGTACGGTGTAAGACGGATACTGAGATCTGAAGAGAGAAGCAAGACGCATTTGCAGACAAAACCAGAAAGTGGCCGAAATGTATGAGTATAAACAGCTTGAGAGCCTGGCCGAAAAGAGTAACGCACGAAAATTCTAGGAAAAGATGCGGCGACTACTAGAAGATTTCAAGAACTCAGCATAGTCATGCACGAATCAATATGGTAATTTGGTGGTCGATGTTCAGAACATACTTGATGTATGGAGAAACACTTCTCCAACTTGCTGGAGTGCACTGGAAATGTAACGCCTGGAGATGGTGAACTCTAAACCACAATCGATGACGATACCAAAGACGTTCCATTACCCTACTATGACGAGGTTGGAATAGCGATTGCCCGCTTAAAGAACAACAAAGCGGTTGAAGCCGATGGCTTACGGGTTGAGGCATGCATCAGCTTCTTTGCAGAATAAGGTATGCCCAACGATTGGAATCTAAGTGTACTCTGGTCAATCCATAAAAAGAGGAACCCGACGGTCTGCGCCAATTATCGTGGGACCAGCCTCCTAAATATCGCCTATAAAGTTCTATCGAGTTCTGCCCTCTCCAAGCTTGACAAAGAAGCGAAGCGAAGGGGTCAAGTAGTGAACGAGGATAAGGCAAAATATCTTCAGTCTTTAAACAACCAGACGGCCCACTTACGGCTTGTTCATAAGTTCATAACCAAACTCTCAGCATTCCCGTCCTACTATATGGAGCAGAAGCGTGAACTATGTCGACTTCCGATGAGTTAGGCTTGTCAGGAAACGAGAGAAAAGTTTTGGGAACAATGAGAATGTAAGAATTCTACGATGACATGCACATAGTTCAGGCATTAAAGAGACAGCGATTATGTTGACTAGGTCATGTCGTTTGAATGAATGAAAGAGTTCCAGCTTTGAAGGTATTCAATGCAGGTATCCGCCAATGAAATTAAGAAGATATCTACTTCGTTGGAAGAATCAGGTGGAGGGCGACCTGGTTTCACTTGGTACTTCCAACTGGTGACATACAGCGAAGAGAAGGAACGAGAGATGCGCTATTGTTGATTCGGCTATAATTGCACAAGCGGTGCCCATGCCAGTGAAGATGAAGGGAAGGGCGTTGATCTTGCGTGTAAATTTATTTGTGTTTCA
The DNA here is from genome assembly GCA_037013455.1 of Ceratitis rosa. Lineage (NCBI taxonomy): Eukaryota > Metazoa > Arthropoda > Insecta > Diptera > Tephritidae > Ceratitis > Ceratitis rosa. The sequence continues at coordinate 1,766,345 of JAWMAG010000001.1, read as the reverse complement.
TCATCTGACCCCCCAATTCAAGCTCGCTCGATAAATCTCTAAAATTTGGTTGGCTAAGCTGAAGAAGAAGTGTGAGCACCTGTTGGTGCATAAGTCTTTATACTTCGCTGTTCTTTTTTACTAAAACTCGAAAGAAAGAGCATTTTAGTTTTGTTTTCTTTCTAATTTTTCATTAACACTCCATTTTTTATTCTCAATAAAAAAGAAAATTATAAATATAAATCTCGTTGAGGCAAAAACTGCTTAATCAGAAACCCGCTCAAAAGCTCTGTAGTGCAAAGAAGAAATTTTCACATTTATATACATATTTATATATTTATTTTTATTTTTTATGAACTTTATTCGCAACCCTTCATCTGCCCCCTTCAAGCCTCTCTGGCTCATTTCCCGTCAAATATCTCTTTACCACCAAAGTGATTTTCCAATCACTTAGCTTCATTCATCTCGCCAAGCAAGGCGAAAGAGAAACACTTGCCAACAGCAATACGTAGTTGTTAAAATTACTAAATATATACATACTCGAATGTACATATACCCATATGCTTGTGGCAAAGGATTGGCAGCATACAAAGTATAAATAATAAACAGAAAGCAAAAAATTTCAGCTTTACCGTCAAAGGATGCACTTGATAACGAGCTTCGAAAAGTCAGAGGCATATACATAGGTATGTATACTAAGGACTATAGTGCAGTTATATACATATGTATATCATACCTATAATTGCATATGCATGGGTCAGATAATTTTTGTTACTAGCAAATTCTCCAGCCCAAACTGTAAAGCGAGAATGAAGAAAAACAAACCACAAAGGTAAATTGAAAACAAAAACTACAACGAAACAAATACTCATACACAAGTAAATAAAGCAGCTGTCAACAGATCAAAGCAGATGACGGACAGTCAGTCTTTCAAAGCGCATTAGATCCAACGCAACTGGAAGCCAATTTCAGTTTGATGAAGCTCATTCATTGAGTGAATGTACCAACGTGTGTATATAATAGTATCTATATACACATATAGGTATATATACATTTTTCTGCCGCCTAACAAACGTAATCAATTCAAATGAAATATTCAAACACTAATCGTGTAGGTAATCAATAGTTTCCGTGCTGGTAAGCGACCTCCCACTATTGCACGTTTTTTATCACATTCAAAGCGAAATTTATTTCGATGAAATCTATAACATAATAAATGAAAAAGACGCTTTCATGGTGTAGAGCACTTGGAGGGAATATACTACATTTTGCTTTACGGTATTGATGAATAAAAAAATAAATAAACAAAACTAGATTAGAATAAAAATAAAATAAAATAAAAAATAAAATAAAAAATAGAATAAAATAAAAAATAAAATTAAACTGAATTTAAAAAAATAAATAAAAATAAATTATTTAGAAGAAAATTAAAAATAAAAATAAATGAAAATATAATAAGATGAAAAAAATTAAATTATTTTAATTTAATTAAATTAAAAATTGAATTAATTAAAATAAAACTTAATTAAATTAAATAAATAAATAAAATTAACATAAAATTTAATAAAATAAAACCAATTAAAGTCACATTATTATTAAATTAAATGAAGTCGAATAAAGTAATATTAAATATATAAAATAAAATAAAATTAAATTAAATTATATAATTTTGTATAAAATTTAATTAAATTCAATTAAATTAATTTAAATTAGAAAACCTTTAATAGTAATTGAAATGAAATAAATAAAATAAGCTAATTAAAACAACATGAAATAATAAGTAAAAAAAACATACTTTTTGTTGGTTTTTAATTAAAAAAAACACAAAAAATTAAACAGAATTATATGATAAAAAAATAAGACAACACAAAGTATGATAATAAAAATACTTTTAAGTAAATTAAAGTAAAATAATAATAATAATTAAACTAAAAATAACTTAACAACTAAGTGTTTCCTAAATGGCTGACGGAACAACCTACTGGTTATAGAGGCTTCAAACTTGAAGGAAAAGGTTTTCCGGGAAATGGCCCGGGACCAAACTGTCCAAAAAAAATCGAATTTATTTTTAAATCGATTGACTTACATAAAATTCAATGCATTGGTAGTTGTAGGCTCAAGTTACGGTTTGGAATACTTTTTTTTATTCCGGTAAGGGGTCCTGGGATAGATCTATTCGAAAAAAATTTAAAAAATTTAAATCAAAAATACAAATTACCCTTGGAAACATGATTTTATGGAAAGTGGACCTGGGATCGATTCGGCTTTATAATAGTTTAGCTTTTATTTCATGTCGGAAAGAAACTCGCAGAGCTTGACATTCCCTGCCGAGGGACGAAAAGATGGTTTCTATAATTTTGGCAGTTTGATCACACCAGGACTCGAACACAGGCCTTCCAAATGTTAGTAGGCGATGCTTATTACTCAGATATTGCGGTCGAGTGTTGTAATAAAATTAATCATGTAATACCAAATAAATCTTACTGGACCGATATTAAAATTACATGAGGATTAAAAAAAAAAAATTTAAAAAAAATTTAAAAAATATATTTGGTCCCTCTTTGTGTTAAAACAAAACGTTTTTTTTTTTTAATTGAAAAAAGTAAAAGAAAAAAATATCATTCAAAGTATTGTTCATCGGATGCGACTACATTTTCCCATCTCTCTGGTAATTTTTGAGTGCCATCTCCAAAAAATTAGTCCACTCTGACCTCGACCGCGTCTTTGACTTCTTTCAAAGTCCCAAACCTGTGATCTACCAAATCGTTTTGGATCCGTCGAGTAAGTCAGTAGTCGGAAGGATAATATGGCGGGTGGAGTGAGATCTACCATTTCAGTGTTTCCAGTTAGTTCTGGACCGTGTTGCAAAGCCGCTTTTTTATGCCTCTCCGTCATATCTGACAATTTTTCAAACAATATATGGCTAAAAGGCATTAAATTAAAGCAAAATAACACAAAATTAAATTAATTTGACATAAATGAACTAAATAAAAATAAAATAAAAATAGCATGGACTAACAATACACAATTAAATAAATGAAAATAAAATTACATTATACAAATATAAAGAAGTAAGCCATTAGTTTGTATAACTTCCTAACTCCTAAATATATGTAATATTGACCATCTGCTCCCAAAAAAAAATAATCTTTATATTGCATGTAGTTAGGGCAGAGGTTACTAAACGAGATTAGGGTGCGGTCAATGAAACGCCTAATAAAACTAATAAATTAATAATTTAACACGCAAAGTACACAAGAAAAAAATATTAATGATATACAAAGTGTGAAAAAAATAAAGTGAGTGTCTGTACATCGTGAAAAGAACAGGGATGAAAGCGTTAAAGAAGTGAAAATATAAAACGAAAATCGTAAAGGGAGTGTCAAAAAAAGTTACATGTGTGTTTTCAAAAAAAATTAAAAAAAAACAAAAATTATTGAGAAAAATATTACAAAGCAACAGAGAACATATAAACTGCCTTAGTTCGCCTTAGAGATTTAGAGCTGGAAACATTTCAATCAAAATAGTATGACTTAAAACCAGAGATGCTCAACAAACCCAACGATATCATTCCGTTTCGTTAACAAGAAAAATTAACTCAACGAAATGAAATCGTTACGCTTCGGCGCCATGTTATCAAAACGAAATGAAAACGTTAACGATGAAACCGCACAAAACTCATGTTAAAATGGCTGTTTGCTATGATTTAACAGCATACTTCAATTTTAACGTTTAACATTATCTGTTAACGATTTAACATCAACAACAGCTTTTCATTTCGAGTAAAATCGAAAATGTTTCAACCAAAACGATAGACATTTTTTTAATTAACGTGAAATTTACTGTTACAATGCAGCATTGCTTAAAACAATATTTTGCTTAAAGATCTTAATCTTTTTATATCATTTTTCTAACAATTTTAGTGAAAGATATTATATTGGAAGTTTTGTACATTTCCTTTTATCACTTTTGCCATTTTTCACCTTCTTAAAGGTATTTAATATAATTTCCACACTCTTCATCTAAGCAATTTAATTTCCATTAAACTCAGAAGTGTACTCACTCAAACAAGTTTTAACAACGCTAAACGTGTACTCACACAAGAATAATCAATTAAATCCTTTCCTGCGCTTGCTTAATTAATATGTTCAACGGTGGCATGAACGTCTTGGGAATTTCGGTAAATTTTAGCTCAAGTGTTTACGTATGTATGTATGTAAGTATGTAAGTTTGACACGTACACTTACTTAATTAAAAAATTCATACCAAAATGTTGTATTAGTTAAGCATAAAATGCCTGACCCGCATTGGTAAGTGATTGGTAAAATGCTCCCTTTATGTGGGTAACTCTCTAAGTTTTTGTGAATAGAACACCCTGCGGGGAATTTTTGATGTAACAAAAATAATACTAGGTCCTTAACTAACTATGCATATATAGAACCTATAGAAGAAATTTGATTTATGCTCTCTATATGAAAATAAGTTAAAAAACTGCAAAAATTTTTCCATTTAAATATATTACACCTTTCCAGCAGGACTCTTAAATACATATATCCTTATATTTGATTTCTCTCTCCACCTGTGTCCTTTTATTGACATACAATCATATTTTCCTACATACTTAAGGCAAATTTTACTCAAGTCTCACAACTACTAACAACAACTAAATTTTCTACTACTTTCACTACCTTTTAATTTCCATCTATATAATATTTCTAGCAACTCAGCAATTTATGTTCATTAATTTTGGGTTTAACCCGAAATTCGATTGTTGTCGTTGCGCTCGTTATCCTGCCACTATGTTCCGTGTAAACATATACATATGTACAAGCATACCTCGTCACATATTCTTCATTAGTTCACCGCTCGACTTGTTTAGTTGGAGCTCTTTCTCTCCCTGTCGTATGATGGTTAGTAGCTTCTCGGAAATGAGTTAGTAATTTTATGGAAAAAAATTTCAAATATTGTTGTAGACACTATATAAATATTGTGGTTGTTGTTGTGGAAATTTTGTTGTTTACCTTGCTCTGTGCCCATAAGCTAAGCTAGACCAGATTAAAATTGTTGTGGTTGTATTAGTGCCGGGGAAATCCAGTTGACTATAAAATGGCATGTAAATATGTGGGCATGAGTGTGTGAGTAGCTTGCTTGCTTGCTAGCATACTTAATTCTATATGTAAAGTTTCATACAACAACAACTATGTTTGTGTTTGTATGCAGCTCTAATTTAAGTCAACGACGTCAAATGTTCACCTGAGGTTTGCTGATTATTTGTCTAAAGGATTTAATAGATTTCATATATTAAGGGCAATTTGTGGAAAGTTTTTGAAATTCATGACGAGATTTTTGATTAATTAAATGAGTAGAGCTTTTAATTAAGCTGCAATTAAAAATAATAATGTGCTTATAATAAAACAAAATAAGTTTAAAATAAAATTAAAAAAAATAAAATAAGTAAAATATAATTTAATTGAATTAAAAATAAATAATATAAATTAAAATAAAATGAAAATAAAAAAATAAATAAATGAAATAAAATAAAATCAAATAAAATGAAAAAAAAAATGAAAATAAAAAGTAAAGTAAATTAAACTTAATTAAATTAAATTAAATTAAAATAAGAAAAAAAATTAAAATAAAATAAAAAAAAATAAAATAATATTAAATAAAATTAAATAAAATAAAAAATAACAAAATTTAAAATAAAATGCAATGTATTAAAATAAATAAAACATAAAATAAAAAAATTTAAAAAATTATTTAAAATGAAATAATTAAATTTAAAGTAAAGTAATACAAAATAAAATAAAAAAAATACCAAAAAATTAAACATAAAAATAAAGTAAAGTAAAATAAAATAAAATAAATTAAAATATTAAATAAAATAAAATTAAATTCGATTAAATGAAATTAAATTAAATAAATAAAAATAAAATAAAATAATATAAAGTAAAATTAAATAAAATGAAAAATAACTGAAATTAAATAAAATAAAATAAAATGAAATAAAAAATTAAAAAAATAAATAAAATAAAATAAAATAAAATAAAATAAAATAAAATAAAATAAAATAAAATAAAATAAAATAAAATCAAATAAAATAAAATAAAATAAAATAAAATAAAATAAAATGAAATAAAATAAAATAAAATAAAATAAAATAAAATAAAATAAAATAAATTAAATAATATAAAATAAAATAAAATAAAATAAAATAAAATAAAATAAAATAAAATAAAATAAAATAAAATAAAATAAAAGAAAATAAAATAAAATAAAATAAAATAAAATAAAATAAAATCAAATAAAATGAAAAAAAAAATGAAAATAAAAAGTAAAGTAAATTAAACTTAATTAAATTAAATTAAATTAAAATAAGAAAAAAAATTAAAATAAAATAAAAAAAAATAAAATAATATTAAATAAAATTAAATAAAATAAAAAATAACAAAATTTAAAATAAAATGCAATGTATTAAAATAAATAAAACATAAAATAAAAAAATTTAAAAAATTATTTAAAATGAAATAATTAAATTTACAGTAAAGTAATACAAAATAAAATAAAAAAAATACCAAAAAATTAAACATAAAAATAAAGTAAAGTAAAATAAAATAAAATAAATTAAAATATTAAATAAAATAAAATTAAATTCGATTAAATGAAATTAAATTAAATAAATAAAAATAAAATAAAATAATATAAAGTAAAATTAAATAAAATAAAAAATAACTGAAATTAAATAAAATAAAATAAAATGAAATAAAAAATTAAAAAAATAAATAAAATAAAATAAAATAAAATAAAATAAAATAAAATAAAATAAAATAAAATAAAATAAAATAAAATAAAATAAAATAAAATCAAATAAAATAAAATAAAATAAAATAAAATAAAATAAAATGAAATAAAATAAAATAAAATAAAATAAAATAAAATAAAATAAAATAAAATAAAATAAATTAAATAATATAAAATAAAATAAAATAAAATAAAATAAAATAAAATAAAATAAAATAAAATAAAATAAAATAAAATAAAATAAAATAAAATAAAATAAAATAAAATAAAATAAAATAAAATAAAATAAAATAAAATAAAATAAAATAAAATAAAATAAAATAAAATAAAATAAAATAAAATAAAATAAAATAAAATAAAATAAAATAAAATAAAATAAAATAAAATAAAATAAAATAATATAAAATAAAATAAAATAAAATAAAATAAAATAAAATAAAATAAAATAAATAAAATAAAATAAAATACAAAAAAATAATATAAAATAAAATAAAATAAAATAAAATAAAATAAAATAAAATAAAATAAAATAAAATAAAATAACATAAAATAAAATAAAATAAAATAAAATAAAATAAAATAAAATAAAATAAAATAAAATAAATTAAAATAAAATAAAACAAAATAAAATGAAATAAAATAAAATAAAACAAAATAAATTAAAATTAGCTAAAAATATAATTGTAATTATTATAGAATCGTAGTAGATAATTAACCAAAAGCCTGTTGACGCCCACGGAAATTCGAAAAAAACAAAAAACAAAAAAAAAATTTCCTTAATTTTTTCATTATTTTATCAACATCATATTACTAGAAACACATTGTCCAGTGGACTCCCTTACACAAACATACATATAAAGTAATGTAGTATTTCATATTTAATAAACTGTTTACCATCTTCATTATCTGCAGAACTAACGAAATTCCTATATATGCTTAGATAATATGTGCATTTTCGGGTAAATTAAACAAAAATAAGTAACTAAACTAAATATTTAACTACAACCTACCGGCATAAATAGCATAACGCACACAAGTAGTTTATCATCTATCAACGTTTTCACAAAGTTTTTATCTCGATTTCCGCATAAAAGTGACCCGAAAATGTCGACATGCGCAAATATCTAATAACAACAACACCAACAACGATTTTTGGCACAAACTAAAACAACAAACTTGCAGAGGAAATGAAATTTATAAATAAAAAATAACTGTGAAATACGTGAAGGGAAAGAAATCAACAAAAAAAGCAAATAGAAAAATAGAAAAAATGTGTATGTAAACATATTTGTATGTAAATAACGTAATAGATATGAGCGAAAATCAACAACCAGTAAATTGTGGCAAATCTGCAATTTTTGCAAAAAAAAACAGTCGAAAATCAACAAAGCAATTACATTTAATTACATGGCATGATTTAATTGTTTGTTTTTGTTTGTCGGTTTAATTTTGTGGGCCGACACTTTTGTATGTATGCAATTTGTATTTGTGAGTTATTTAAATTAAAGACTATCACGGAGAATGATATACCACAAAGAGAAAAACAATCATAAGATGGACATTTTATTGATTTGTAAGCAAACAAATGCAAATTAAATTGATGAAATAGACATGCATGTACATATACCTATATACGTACATATGACGATTATTTGTACGATACAAATTGAAGGAAATTGATTTGCACTGAATAAGTTTATTCGGTTCTACAAAAGTATTTATTGAGAATATATTAAAAGTAGGAAAACAAATTTAAAAATTATGATTACTACTTTTAAAACAAAAAAAACACCTCAAAAAAAATTCTCGTTTGATAATTTTTCTTTAATAAAAATAAACCCATATAAATCTAATATAAAATCGGTTTAAGTAATTTATTTATGTGAAGTTTGGCAAAATTGCAAAAAACGCTGATTTACTGAAACTTATATTTAAAATTTAGGAAAAATTCATTTCTTAGGAAAATTGGCAACATTGCAAAAAAATTTGAAATTAAGTTTGTATGCATTTTGAAGCAAAATAAAATGTTTACATTTTCTTCGGAAATAGATTTAAGTGCAAATTTCTCTTTAACCCAAATGTTACATTGTTTTAACAATATAGGAAAATTGACAACGTTGTAAAAATTAAAAAAAAAATAATTCGTTTACTAAGTCTTTTAAATATTGAAAAATCATTTCTTCGATTAAAAAAAATATTACATATAAATAAATATTATATTAAAAAAAGAAATCTACTTTTTTAGGGCAAGCCTTTTACCTAAATTGAGAGAAAATCGCTTTACATATGTAACGTCAATCAAGTTAATGATGTGGAATAAAATTTGCGAATTACAAAACATTTTTAAATATTTGAAAATTGGCAACGTTGCTAAAAAATTTGAAAATATTAATAGTTTGTTTATCATTTCATGCAAAACAAAGTTGCATATTTTTCTAAAACTCTAAAGAAAAATTTTTATGTGCATGAAATTTGGCAACGTTGAATGAAAGTTAGATAAAACCTCTGTCAGAAAGTTTTACATTAAAATTGGTGACAGATCTCTTTAATGCTTCAAAACAAAAAAACAAAAAAAAAAAAAAAAACAAGATAATAAAATAATAGTTTTTTATATCAAAAAATTTAAAATTATTGAAAATTGGCAACGTTGCATAAAAATTATGATATGTAATTCATTTATAAAGCATTCATCATTTTTTATTAACACTTTTTTAAGGAAATAAACGTATGATCATATTGCAAATTTAGAAGTTTTGCTGAAAATTGGCAACATTGCGCCAAAAAATTAAAATTGCAATATTTTACAAATATTGCTTAAATAACACGATCTTAAAACCAACAAATGATTTTATAATACATTTTCGAGCTTTTAACAAGATTTAACAGTTCGGTAAAATTGGCAACATTGCCATAAAGCACTTATACTGCCATTTGCCCAAAATGTTACCTTGTGTCTTACCTTACATTCTCAGAACTATTGATTACGCTTTCAAAGTAGTCAAAGCACACATTAAAAAATCTAAAAGTACACTTTATGCAATTAATTAAACATTGCTAGCATTTTCTTGGAAATTTCCACATTCAATATTTTCATTGCGCAATACTTTCATACGAAAATCACATACCAACTTACATACATTTATTTAGTTGAATGTGAGCGCATGCAACTACGAGTTAATTTATGTTGGTTTTCCACTTCATTTTGGATTTTCCCCAATATCCTTTTTTTTTTTTGGTATTTCCAAAGGATCAATAATTCGCTATTAGCTGGTTCCATCGTACATCATTACGCTATTTATCGATAATGCACACATATGAATTCATTAAGCTGCTTGTCATTTTGTTTTGCTATTATGTGTACATACATACATACACGTATGTAGTATATATCTATAATCACCTACGCTTGATTTGCAATACTAATTAGTTTTCATCCACCCACACAGGTATGTACACGTACGCTTGCTGTCATTGCTGTTTTAAAATGAATTATAATTTTGTGTTACCATTTTAATTGAGAAACTTTCGATAATGGCTTCGGATTATGGAAATGTGGCAGTGAGGAAATTGGCATAATATTTATCAAAGGTATTAGATAATTACATTTTTCTATTTTATTTTATTTTTTTTTTTCATTTTTCAACAAATTGTGAAACTAAAAATATTATTTATTACCAACAACGAAGTTTCTTCCGCTTGTTGTAATTTTCCAGCAATTATTTTGACCGTATCGTTGGCATTGAGTGGCAATTCCTATGAAAATTCCATTACCTCTGTTACTCATTCGCTTGTCCTTCAACTGTTGGCATTGTTATTTTATTACTTTTTGTTTCCAGTTACTACAATATCCTTGTTTCTTTTGTTCTTGTTGTGCAGCACACACACATACACTCTCCCTCCTCACATCAAATTCTCTTTGCCCTTTTTAAATATTTAAGTGATTTTAACTCGCGGGTGCTCACTAATGCATTGAATTTCAGTTGCTTTGGGGCAGGTAATCAAATGCAAAATAACAAACAGACATTACAAAAACAAAAAAAACAGTGCAGATACACAAAGGATAAACGTAAAAGTCACGGTGCTATTGATATTGGTAGAATTACCAGTAGACACGCAACACGGTGAATGTGAGCAAATGCGGGTAAGTATACACGAATATAATGGGGAAAATGTTTGTTACATATTATATACGTACATATATAAGATAGTGAATGAAGAGGCCATATGTAGCAGTTCAAGCAAGTGAAGAAAGATTTTGACTGTCATTCATCTGAGAGTGGCCAGAAACCATTCTTTTACATATGGTTCAAGCAGCTCACGACTTCTGGTCTTAGATCAAGTATACTCTGGGCAGCCAACAAGTTGAGAATCCCATGAGGTTATGCGTAGGGTTTTGAGCTCACCATGAAAACTAACCTCCAATAAAAAAAAGTTGAAAAAAACCTCGAATGAGAGACCCTTTCGACGACGAACCCCCAAAACGTTTTAAGAATCACAATTTGAGAGCTTACACCTGGAATGTTTGGTCCCCTTAATTGGTAAGGTTACGCTGCCCATTGGTTTATGTTCCCGTAAGACTGAAATCTAACATCACCGCATGTCCAAGAAGTGCAATGGACGGGGCAAGTACGACAACGAGTAGGTCCTTCTGACATCTATTGGGTGTATGCATTAATTCTTGTGGTTTTCTAAAACAGGCCTCTACTAGTATTATTTCACGTCGTGTTCATCTGTGGCTATATTCATTTCAAAGGTACTGTAATTTCGCGTCGTTTTCAGTAGATGTCATTTGTTTTAGCGTGAACAACAATTTGTTTCATTCATTTGAAAATGTCGAAATTTGTACCAGATAAAGTGTTTTTGCGGGGAGTTCTTCTTCATTACTTTAACAGGAAGAAAAGTGCTAACAAAAGCCATCGTATTTTACTGGACGTTTATGGTGACCATGCTTTAGCCGAACGAACGTGTCAAAAGTAGTTTGCACGGTTTAAAAGTCGCTAAAAATTTCGACTTAGACGACGGAGAACGACCCGGACAGCAAAAAAAATTTCAAGACGAAGAATCGGAGACATTACTCGACGCAGATGCATGCCAGACGCAAGAAGAACTTGCAAAAGTATCAGGAGTTGATCAGGTAACCGTTTCCAGACGATTAAAATCATTAGAATTCATCCATAAACTTGGAAATTGGGTGCCTTATGAATTAAAGCCAAGAGACGTCGAACGTCGATTCTGCATGTCGGAAATGTTGCTTCAACGCGACCACCAAAAGAAGTCATTTTTGCATCGGATTGTCACTGGCGATGAAAAATGGATTCATTATGATAACCCAAAGCGCAAGAGATCGTATGTGTAGCCCGGCCAACCATCAACATCCATCGGCAAAGCCGAATATCCATGGTGCCAGGGTTATGCTATGTATTTGGTAAGATCACAAGGGTGTTTTCTATTATGAGCTATTGAAATCGGGTCAGACGATCAATGGGGACCTCTACCAAAAACAATTGATTCGTTTGAAAAAGGCCATCGGGGAGAAGCGCCCAGAATATGCGACCAGACACGCATCAATAATTTTTCATCATGACAACGCTCGGCCACATGTTGCAAGGCCACAGTTAAAAACTATTTGGAAAACTGTGGGTGGGAAGTTCTACCTCACCCGCCTTATAGCCCAGACATAGCACCTTCCGATTACCACTTGTTCAGATCAATGCAGAATGCCCTCACCGGAGTACGCTTCACTTCAGAACAGGGTATCAGAAATTGGCTCGATTCTTTCTTGATCTCCAATACGGAGTAGTGCTTTTGGAATGGGATCCACAAACTGACTGAAAGATGGACAAACATCGTAGCTCTTGATGGGCAATACTTTGAACAAGAGACAGCGAATCAAGAGACAGCGAATATGCTGGCGAAGTCAGTTTTGAAAGTTTTCGTTGTAGTACCCACCGGGAGAAACACAGAGCAAGCAGAAAATCAGGCTAGCAATAATCTGGCTGAACTTGGTATTTTAAATTGGCGCCAAACAGCGAAAAGAAAGAATGTCGTTAACTGGCCTTTAACCGCGATAAGGCGGTGTCTGGGCCAGTAAAGGAGATTCTTTTTCTTAAAAATTTTACGGTATTTGCTAACGGTTCCACCGCTTTGTCTTTTCTGTGAGTTTAATTACTTTTTTTTATTTTTAGTTAACTTCAAGCCATATTGGTAGGGTATCGAACCAGCTCAGACTACACCCAACCTATATACAATATATTTATATATAATATAGACCCATTAGAAAGTCTAGAGCGCGAACTCACAGAAAACATAGCCAATCTTATCGGGGTACCTGGATGAATACACACATATAGGTATATGATTTATGGCACAAACCATTACATATGTATGCATATACAAGTTATAAATAATAAAGGTAATAATAATAATAAAGCAAAAACAACAACAACATGAAGGACGTCGTCAACACAAAACAAAAACCTAAAGAGCGGAGCCGAGAGTATAGATTAAATTGAAACAACTCACTCAACTCAACTAACAGTCAAACAAATGAAAAACGAACGAAGGAAGGCACACACACAGACACAGACACAGACACACGCAAGCAAACAAACAAACAAACGAACAAGTAAGCAACACAAGGATGAGTAAGTGCGGATAAATTAATGGCAAATATTGACACTTGTGTGGCGCATGCTACTCACGCACACACACACACACACACACACGCATACAGACATGAAGGCAAAAACGCAAATAATCTAAGCCTTAAGCCAAATATGCTGGCTGTTGTTGTTGTTGTTGTTAATATAATACACGCTGGTTTTATGGAGTCGACAAGGCAAATAAATATAATGCCAATTAATTTGCTTCCTTCCTATTTTGTAGTTGTAGTTGTAGCTTTTTTTTCCTTTCTTTCGTTCCATTATTATTTAATTCTTTATTATTATTTTTCTCTTTTGTTTTGCATTTCTCATTTTGTTGCGCGTGTCCCTGATTGCATTTCACCACTGTGTTTATGTATGTATGTGTGTGTATGTGTATGTGGTATTTCCATTTCAGCAAATATATTGTCGTTGTAAATTGGCCTCTAGTGCCCTTAGTCATGTCGGCCAACAAGTCAAGGCGATATCTAAATACATACTCGCACATACATATGTATGTATGTAAGAATCGTAAAAACCGCTTAGGAAAAGCTATTAACCACTGTCAACCAGTATGAAACTAGTTCACCTTTTACACACATCACTAGCTTAAACTAAAGTTTCTTGTTTCCAGGCAAAATTCAATGGTTCAGCTAACGTTCAGCTGCATACTAGTTATATACCAGTTAATTTCTGTATATGGTAATAGAAAGAAAGTTATCACAGAGAGTCTCGAATCTTTTATTTTCACATAAAAACACAAACTGGTATTATTTCATGCTTTTAATACTAGTTTAAAACTACTCGCTACATTTCACTGCTTGGTTGCTTTTTCTTCCACACACATACATATGTGTGTATACGAATATGCCAGTGTTTAGCGCTACACTCGAGCGTGCAGCTTTCCGCGCAACCTTGAAATGTTCGTAAACAAACTGTAAACTGTAAACTGTAAATTGTTGCCATGACTTGCTCGAATCGTTAAACAGCACAGCCGCATGGGGTTGATTTGGTTGTATGGAGAGTAAATGCATTTGTATGTACATATGTACATATTGTATGTATGTATTGTATGTATGTATGTTTGTAGGTGATGAATTTAAGGGCGCGACTGAAAATATTTATTCTGCATAAATTGATTTTCTTTGTTTAAACGAAATGAGAAAAATTCATATTATACACGTAGATAGGAGAATAGCATTTGGATATTGAAAGTAAGTGTACATACCATAAAAGGGATAATTTAAATGGGTATTGAAAACTATGTGTATAAAAATAAAAGGATATTGAAAAATATTTATTTAGCACACGGAGGAAACAATAATCTTTTAAGTGGCACAAGGTTAACATCAATACAAATTACACTCGGTTTGTTTTTATTAATGAAAAATCTGCCAATTTGAAAGAAAGTCGCAAAAAAAGATTTAAAATATTTTTTTTTTTTAGATATTTTCATAATTTTTTTAATATGATAAAATACCCGTCATTGATATGCAAGCATTTTAATATTAATTTTGAAGAAAAAAAAAGTTACTAAAAAATAATAAACACCATAGATGGCGCTGCGAGCGAATTATTTATAAAAAGCTATATCTACTAAAGAACTGTTCTCTTCTTTAAAATTTAAATATTCTAATAACAAATATATTACAGAAAACCATCTCTCAGCTGTCACTGCATCCTTTGGAAAGAATATAGAATATTTCATGCCGCATTTTAGGAAATAAATTTTACATTAATAAAATTATTTGAGAAGAATCTGATTTAACTGTTAAATTGGGTTTAAATCCTAGAATAAGCAACATTCAATAGAAAATTAATTTAAATAAAAAATTAAGTTAAATTTTATGATTGCGGTCGCTCCTCGAGAGGGAATGTTAACCCCTCCGAGTGTATTCATGACATGAAATAAAATCTCCTCATAGAAACTATCATCCGTTCGAAGGTGGTTTACTACGAATACTACTTTATGATTGATAATGAAATGAAGCAACTTCCTGCAAACCTTTCCAAGAAACCATTCTTCTTATTATGAAATATAACCTCTTCAAGGGTGCTGAACATGATAAGTAAGTCGGAAAATGTGTTACGGTCGCTTTACGAGAACGAAATGAACAGAAGGTGAGGGGGACATCTATATAGTACGTTAATAAAGGCCAAAAATACCGAGTTCCGTTCGTAAATTTAATCCTAGTGGAGGCATATGTAATTTCTTAAAATAAATTTACACTAAAGACTTCTCGCTTACAGTTAAGTAGATTCTCAAGAGCTTGGAGAAAATTATCGTAATTCGCAGCTCATTTTAACAATAGATTTTATTGGCAATTTTGTCACAATTTCTCGAAGATAAATTAAAATTGCAAAAAAAATAGTGATGTAAATGAGTCTACCGCATAACATGGAACAGCAATCGATGTAGTTTTGTTCAGAAGATAGTTTAATCCTACATATAAACGGAAAGAGAAAGATAAAGACGTTTTACCTTCAGGGAAATAAATAATAAAACCAACAGAATCAAAGGATCCAACACAATTGTCACCTACAAGAAGGCTAAATATCCGTTTACTTGATTCGAATTATAAAATTCTGAGTTTTGTGGAGATTAGGATCATTTTAGGTTGGGTCACTGAAGATAATAAATTTAATTTTTAGTTTTTGTCCTTAATATTTTACTGTTAATTTCACAAATTATTCAAAAAAAGTAGTCCCAAATTGTACCTTCGAGAACTTATTGTCAAATTATTTTATTTTAAGAGAGAAAATATTTAATTTTTTGACTTATTTGTCAAAAAGAACTCCACAAATTTTCAATGCAACATTTGCACATTTGAAGCAAATCGTATGAGTATACACGTACATACATTTTTATATCTTTCCCTTCGAACCGCAAACTCAATTGATTGATTGATTTTTCACTTGAATTCATTTAAAAATAGTGTAAATATGTGATGGAAACAACAAGTAGTATGCAGTATAATACATCAAAATAGAATAAAGAAGTAATGAAAATAAATTTGCCATACATAACTGTATAAAAAAAAAAAAAAAACAAACAAAAAAATTCCGTTTACGATACTTTTGTCATTTTTCTGTACTCTTTTCTATAAAATAAAAATTCCATTAGGAAAATTTAACCACAATAAAAAATAACACTAAAGCAAAACATAGTAAATGGGGTGTTCTTTTAAGACCTCCTTTTGGCTTGATTTGTACCCAGTTTGGTTTGTCACCCCATAACAAACACACTTATGCTGCAACTACCCATCTTACATACCACACAACCGTAGCACCCGACCGTAAGAGAATATACAAACACGAGTATTTTCTGCGGAACAACCGTTAAATCCTCAAAAAGTCACTGTTTGGTGTGCTCTACTGGCCGAGCGAATCATTGGTACATATATCTTCTAAAATTACACTGGCCATAAACTTGTTGTCAAAGGGGAAGGCTATAGAGATATGATTAATTACCTTATACTTTTAGTGAGCGCATTAGCTTGCTTCCTGAGCCTGTGGTGTGGCCTTCAAGATCGTGCGAATTAACCCCACTGAACTCTTTTTTGAGGGAATATGTGTAGTTGCTTGGGATTGACCCGAGAGGGAAGAGAGGTCATTTACCCGAAATCATTTTTAAAACATAATGGATAATTCTTATCTTTATAATAAAGCTAAATTTTTTGACATTTTTGAAAACCAACCACACATTTGTACAAAAAAAACACCCTTTATGTATGAATAGTGCTTAAAACAACATAATAAATGCAAAATTTATATATATACATTTACATATATGATATATGACTGAAAAATATTTAAAAAAATTCAAATAAATAATATAAAACACTGACGAAGTAACAAAGCAGGCGCAACAACAGAAAGCCTAATCCATCACAAAACCAGTGTAGTTGCAAATGCCTAACCGAGATTCAACATTTTTTTTGTTTTTGTGAATGAAAAACTATGTAAGATAAACGGCATTATGATGTATGCTTAGACTGATTCCTCCCTGCTGTTTCTATATACTTATGTACATATGCATGTACAGATATGTATGTTTGTATTCTTCTGCACTTATGAATGTTTGCTGTCACAATTTTTCATTGTCAAAGCGCATGCATACATACATACATATTTATTCATATGCATTTTCATCATAAATACATATATGGTACAAACAAATTGCGCATTCAAATGCACATATATATAGGTATATACATATATTTGTTTGTTTGTTTGAAGTGCATTACTTGGTCACAGCAAAGCTCTCTAGTTAAACATATTTTTCTACTGTGCTTTTTAGCACTAAATTATTACACACTTACATATATGTAAGTACATTTCGTATATGTATGTCCATACATAGGTACATATATTTAGTATATGCATTTGTGGGTGAGTGAACCGCACTTTATGCGTACATTGTAAAAACAACAACAACAAAATAAAAAAACTGCCAACAAACAAATAACTTCAAGTCATTTACACTAAAAACGCAGCAGCAGAAATGTTGTGAATCACATTTACTGTTATATGAGGAAATACTGGGTAATGTAAAATACCCTAGATGAACATGATTTATTTTTTATTGAAATGTCAACTTTGCTGAGAATTTTTTTTTTTTTTAATTTTTTATTTATTTATCTTTTTTTTATTTTTATATATTTTATTTATTTATTTTTTATTTTTTAATTATTTATTTTTTCTTTATTTTTTTTTATTTTTTATTATTTTATTTTTTATTTTTTTATTTTTTTTTTATTTCTTATTATTTATATTTTTTTTATTTTTTGTTATTTTTTTTATTTTTTATTATTTTTTTAATTTTTTATAATTTTTAAAATTTTTTATTATTTTTTTAATTTTTTATCATTTTTTAAATTTTTTATTATTTTTTATTTTTTATTATTTATATTATTTTTTTATTATTTATATTATTTTTTTAATTTTTAATTGATTTTTTAATATTTTTTAAAGTAATTCAATTTAATTTTTTCATTAGGTTGTTTTCAAACTTCCTATATATATATATATATATATATTTTAATATTCTTTACCTTTATGTAAAATTATGTACTGTACTATTACCATATATACTCGTATGATTATACAGTTTTTGAAGAAAAATTTTGACTGTCCAATTTACTTTAAATAAAACTTCTTTATAAACTCTATAAGAAGTTTAAAAATAATTTATCTGGTTCTAATTTTTCTTTTAATTTTTAACATTTTTAAATTTTTTTTTTTAAATCTAAATGTGTTTTAATTTTTCTTTTTCGGGATTTCTCTTTTCATTATTTTTTAACTTTGGAAAACTTGTTCTTGAATTTCTAATATTTTTTTTTTAATTTATTTAAACTAAATATTATTTAATTTTTTTTGAATTTTGTTAAAGTTTTTTTTAATTTTTTTTTTTAACTTTTTTTTAACTTTTTTTTAACTTTTTTTTTAATTTTTTTTCAATTTTTTTTTTTAATTTTTTTTTAATTTTTTTTTTTAATTTTTTTTTTTAATTTTTTTTTTTAATTTTTTTTTAATTTTTTTTTTAATTTTTTTTTAATTTTTTTTTATTTTATTTTTATATCTTTTTTACTTTATTTTTATATCTTTTTTATTTTATTTTTAATTTTATTTATTTTTTTTTTAATTTTTTTATTCAATTTTTAATTTTATAGTTTTTTTAATTCATTAAGTCTTCCATTTCAAACACTATCATTTGTTTAAATTTTAGTATTTTTTTTATTAAGTTTTCTAATATTTCCTAATTTTTTAATATATTTTAATTTTTTTATTTTTCAAATTTATTTTTTAATTTTTTTTTTTTCTTAATTTTTCTTTTTAATTTTTTTTTTTTTTAACTTTTTTTTAATTTTTTTTCAATTTTTTTTTTTAATTTTTTTTTAATTTTTTTTTTTAATTTTTTTTTAATTTTTTTTTAATTTTTTTTTAATTTTTTTTTAATTTTTTTTTATTTTATTTTTATATTTTTTTTTGTTTTATTTTTATATCTTTTTTATTTTATTTTTATATCTTTTTTATTTTATTTTTAATTTTATTTAAATTTTTTTTTAATTTTTTTATTCAATTTTTAATTTTATAGTATTTTTAATTCATTAAGTCTTCTATTTCAAACACTATCATTTGTTTAAATTTTTCCTAATTTTCTAATATTTCCTAATTTTTTAATATATTTTAATTTTTTTATTTTTCAAATTTATTTTTTAATTTTTTTTTTCTTAATTTTTCTTTTTAATTTTTTTTAATTTTTTTAACTTCTTTTAATATTTTGTTATTCTATATTTAATTTATTTGTTTTTTTTTTTAATTCATTAAGTCTTCTATTTCAAACATTTTCATTTGTTGAAATTTTAGTATTTTTTTTTATTTAGTTTTCTATTATTTCCAAATATTTAGTTTCTATTTAGAACCTAGAGGGTATTTTCATGCGTACAAGTAGTCCATAGTAGTAGTAGTCCATAAAATTTCATATTTCCATATTTGTTTGAATGCTCAAATACATATTTATATATGTGTGTGTGGGTATGTGAATATAAGCATGCATTTAAATACATATGTTGTCTCCACTCTCTCACTCTTTTCCATTCTTTAACCCCGAAAATCCTTTATTGGACGCGTGAACGCACGTTTTTTGGGTCAACAGCAGTCAAGACACATGAAATTTACTAAGTTGGCAACAAAAAAAGAAGGCAACAACAAAGCACTGAGTTGCTCACATTTACTTTGTATGAATGAGTATGTGCGGGAGTATGAGCGCCAACAACAATAGCAAATATATCAACACATTAGTTGTAATGTAACCAAATTGCAATGGTGTGTATGTATGTATTTTTATATGTGTGTGTATGCATACAACAATGAAAATTTATACATTTTCCTTATTCGAAACATGTTGCCGAACAAGCGCGTTAACAACACTCTTGCCTTCATAAATACACGCATTTGTTCACACATTCATACATTCGTACATATGTATTTTGATACAGAAATACATATGTATGTATGTGGGTGCATAAGTAAAAGTTGTTCACTGTTTTTTGTTTTTTGTGTATTATTTTCTTGCTGTTTAAATTGCGCTCCATGCTCACTGGCAATAAGCAAAATGCATGTTTAAAGGATTAAACTGGATTTTACGGTACATTGTGGTTGCAAAGCTTTTAAGTGCATAAATAAATATTATTTAGTGTAAAGTTGCTTTCTACTAAGCGGAAAGTATACATTATTATTATATTAATTCGTATGAAATGCATTTATTTATTTATAAATTTTTCGATTCGGAAATTTTTGCTTTTGAAGTAAAATTCACTTACATTTCATCTTCTTATTTATGGTATTGTTTACGTTTTCTTACCTGTAAAGGAAAAACATTATTACTTAGATATCATTTTTGCAGGTTTAAAAATGTAAAATATAAACAAGTTCAATGAAAAACAGCTTAGCTCAATAAACAGAAAAAAATGTAAAAAAAAAGTTTATAAATGCTACAACTAGGTTTTTTCCTAAAAATAAAAATTAAACATTTACAAACGTTTAGATATTGCCATAAAAACTAAACTTTTCTGAACTAAAACTTTCCAATCAACAACTAAAACTTTCCAAATAAACAAATAAGAATTTGCAGTAGTTTTGTTATATTAAAGAAGAAAATATTACCGAAATATTCCTTTGAAGCTGATAAATAAATATTTTCCAACAGAAGAAATTTAAATTATACACTCAAAAATAAAAGTGATTTAAAAATCGATACTATAAATGAAATAAAAACTAGTGTTTCATTGTTGTTTCACAGAATTTTATTTTTGTATTATTTATTTACTTTTCAAGTCTTTGATCTTTAATACTAAATGCTTTTACAAAAACTTTTACGGACTTCTTATTTTTCAAAATTATTTATTATTTCAAAATTTTTTCTACTTTTTTATTTTATTTATATTTTTTTAATCTATTTTTTATTTATTTTATTTTATTTTATTTTATTTTATTTTATTTTATTTTATTTTAATTTATTTTATTTTATTTTATTTTATTTTATTTTATTTTATTTTATTTTATATATTTTATATTATTTTATTTTATTTTATTTTATTTTATTTTATTTTATTTTATTTTATTTTATTTTATTTTATTTTATTTTATTTTATTTTATTTTATTTTATTTTATTTTATTTTATTTTATTTTATTTTATTTTATTTTATTTTATTTTATTTTATTTTATTTTATTTTATTTTATTTTATTTTATTTTATTTTATTTTATTTTATTTTATTTTATTTTATTTTATTTTATTTTATTTTATTTTATTTTATTTTATTTTATTTTATTTTATTTTATTTTATTTTATTTTATTTTATTTTATTTTATTTTATTTTATTTTATTTTATTTTATTTTATTTTATTTTATTTTATTTTATTTTATTTTATTTTATTTTATTTTATTTTATTTTATTTTATTTTATTTTATTTTATTTTATTTTATTTTATTTTATTTTATTTTATTTTATTTTATTTTATTTTATTTTATTTTATTTTATTTTATTTTATTTTATTTTATTTTATTTTATTTTATTTTATTTTATTTTATTTTATTTTATTTTATTTTATTTTATTTTATTTTATTTTATTTTATTTTATTTTATTTTATTTTATTTTATTTTATTTTATTTTATTTTATTTTATTTTATTTTATTTTATTTTATTTTATTTTATTTTATTTTATTTTATTTTATTTTATTTTATTTTATTTTATTTTATTTTATTTTATTTTATTTTATTTTATTTTATTTTATTTTATTTTATTTTATTTTATTTTATTTTATTTTATTTTATTTTATTTTATTTTATTTTATTTTATTTTATTTTATTTTATTTTATTTTATTTTATTTTATTTTATTTTATTTTATTTTATTTTATTTTATTTTATTTTATTTTATTTTATTTTATTTTATTTTATTTTATTTTATTTTATTTTATTTTATTTTATTTTATTTTATTTTATTTTATTTTATTTTATTTTATTTTATTTTATTTTATTTTATTTTATTTTATTTTATTTTATTTTATTTTATTTTATTTTATTTTATTTTATTTTATTTTATTTTATTTTATTTTATTTTATTTTATTTTATTTTATTTTATTTTATTTTATTTTATTTTATTTTATTTTATTTTATTTTATTTTATTTTATTTTATTTTATTTTATTTTATTTTATTTTATTTTATTTTATTTTATTTTATTTTATTTTATTTTATTTTATTTTATTTTATTTTATTTTATTTTATTTTATTTTATTTTATTTTATTTTATTTTATTTTATTTTATTTTATTTTATTTTATTTTATTTTATTTTATTTTATTTTATTTTATTTTATTTTATTTTATTTTATTTTATTTTATTTTATTTTATTTTATTTTGTTTTGTTTTATATTATTTTATTTTATTTTGATTAACTTTTCTACAATATATTGGACTATATATGCTTATCACCTTTATCGGTTTTTTCTTACTCATTCGCACCCCTTACTTGTTTATATTTTCCTCAACCAAACAAAAATTTAAAAAAAAATTCGCCTGTGCAAATGTACATACCTATATACAAATGTACTAAAACTCTAAAAATAAACGTTGACTTAATCGTTAAGATAAACAACGGCAAATAATTTTCACTTTTGTTGTTGTGAAATTTTTCGCACATTTTTGGCGTGGAAAAAAGTTTTGGGAAAATGTAAACAAAACCAATGAAAATTTCACTAAATTCAACAAAGGCAGCTGCGAAGGCGGCGTGCAAAAACCACAGGCATCGAGCAAACACACACGCATATAGGTAAATCCAGACATGGCGGCGTAAGTACAAATGTATGAGTGTAACAAATTTGCCAACAGTACATATGTATTTATGTATGTTGGCTTTGGTGCGTATAACGGCCAACAAGACCGAGTGCAAATATTTTACTAACTAGTGCAAACATGCACTTACCTACATACACACATACATACATACGTATGTACTTGTGTGTGATAATATTGCGAAAAACAGGCAGAGATCCATACATAAATATGGTACATATTAAAATTTCGTTTATGCAAAAAGTGGAAAATAATTTTCCCATATGAATTCAATTTTCCAAAGAGCATTTATGTGTCAGTAAGTACGTGTATGTATGTGCGTGTGAGACCGTTTGCTGCTGGAAGGTCAAATAATAACGAAATCAGCAGCTGCCGTCGAATATGAATAACGATATTAACTTTGCGTGGAAAAATAAAATGCTAAATTAAGCCTCGGCTTAGCAGCAGCTCACAGTGGGCAGATAGCTTTTATATGCTTTTATACCTATGTGTGTATGTGGCAAACAAAATATATTTTGTAGTAAAACAAAACACAGTGTATACTTTCATATAAACATTTTCATGTAGCTTTGCTTTTTATACATACATATATTTCGCATTATTTCTAATGCATACCAGTCAGTCAGCTATACATTGGAGCGCGCATTAAAAGCTCATATAAAACAAGCGGCTGCGTAAATAGAAATATATATTTTATAATGTGTTTGGCGAATTTTGAACTATAAAAGTATATTAAATTGCTTTGTGGATTTATTTAAGCAAGTGATGAATTTACGCGAACATCAGCGCACCTACGATTATACTACATTTAAGTATATATACTTAACTAAAATTTTGTTTTTTTATTTTTCTTCTAATTTCTGTTTTTCTTTATTTAATTTCTTCTTTAATTTTTTTAATTATTTTCTCAAATTTTATTTTAATAATTTTTAATTTTTTTACTTTTTAGAGATTTCTTTTAGTTTATTTTTAAGTTTGTCTAAATTTTTAAATTAAATTTTAGTTTTTTAATTTTTAGTTTTTCTTTTATTTTATCTTAACTTTATTATTTTATTATTATTTTTATTTATTTTAATATTATTAATTTCTTTTTAAATTTTTGTTCTTTTATATTTTAACTTTTTTATTTTTTTTTTATTTTTTTCTCATTTAAAAATTTTTTTTTATTTTTTTTATATTTTTAATTCTTTTTATTTTATTTATTTTTTTTTAATTTACATTTTTTAATCGCAAGAGACGAATTTTATTTTTCTTTAACGCATTCGATTTCAAACAGCTTTCAAATCAACCTATGACTAAAGCTATTTTAGTTTTTAGTTAAAGTTACAGTAAGTAATTTTTATATAATATTGCCATACTTCAAAGTTTTATTCCAATTTTTTGAAACTAATTGGAAAGTAATGAGTTCAATTTTATGGACTTTAGAAATGTTTATTATCAGCGTAAAATTACATATGATTCAATTTTGTTTGAAAACTACTAGTTCTCGACTAGTTTCTTCATAACTAGTTTAAAAATTAATACTTTGAACGTTTTCATATTTTTGTAGATTTATTATTTTTTGCCTTAATATATAAAACGCTTTCTCGTAGAATACTTTTTGTATACCTAAAATTTCCTTCCCTGGTTTAGTAAATCTGCAATTCTCGACCTGTTCATACATTTTTTTTAATGACTTCAAAATCTGATTCTAGGTACGATAAAGTTTACTTTCAGATATTTAGTAATACTTGTAATCATTAATATGGTATAGATAACTTGAATTTAATTAAATTTCCATATAAATTTACTTTTCCATTTCATTGAAGAAGATCAATAAATTTAAAGCAAACAACTTTAAGCTACACTCCACAGCATTATGAGACCAATGAGTGGCACAATGCGACCCGCATTCAACACAGTCAATGACATTTGCAACAAATAACGGCAACAGTTGCTGTGGCAGCAACAAATAATGGCAACTGCCAGCGGAGTGGAGTGCGCGGAGTCGTAGTTGAAGTTGATTTGGCGAGTCGAGTTGTGGTCCAGGTTGTGCAAATAGGCGCAGCATTCCAAGTGCTACCATCATTTACTTAACAATTTTCCGCTCTTTTTCCTTGCCAATGAGAACGGATGACGGAGGCTGACAGTTGAGTCAACAGGCCAAGGCAGGCAGGCGGGGAGCACAGACAGACATAATATATAATGTTGAATGAGAAATGACAGACAGAAAATGAAAAAATGCACTTTAATACATAAAAGTAAATATAAAAGAGAATAGTTTCGAAATGAGGATAAATTCCCCCTCTCTTTAGGGCGAGTGTACAAATAATTATAGCAGTTCGGGGCGTTGAGTGTTGCAAACAAAAGACTAGGCGCAAGAAGTCAAAGGAGAAGAATGAAATAGAAACTACAAAATGCATGGGAGAATTTCTATAAAATGTAGAACAAATCCTGACAGGATGATGTTGTTGTGCACCAGCTAAGTACAAAAACGCGTTGCGGCAGCGAATGCTGGCAGCGCCAAACAAATGAGAAGAAATTGTGAGAAAAAAAATGTTTGCAGCTGCCGGTCCATGCCATAAAAGAAGGCGCACAAGTCACTGACACAGAAATACACAAGAAAATACAGGTGCTGGCTGTCAGTTGTGGAGTGAAAAACATAGCTGTAAAGGAGCGACAAAAAAATATTACAAATATTGTAGTAAAGCCATGGCGTGAAAGTTATTGCAGAAGGCTTTCAACATTTGCCACGTTAACCCATATTTATGTGTGTATGGACACACTCACTGCGCGCCCCGTTAGGCGCCATCTCTTTTTTTTTACCGAACTCGGCTATTCGCGTTTGTATGGCTTGAGAAATTTATTTACAAGGCTTTAAGATGTTGCATAGAGTTGAGCCGTTAAACCCCTTTTCGAAGTTCTGTTACTTGGCAATAAAAAAAAATTTTTAAGGATTATAAAATTTCAAATTTCATGGTTCTTCTTAAAATCCAAAACAAAAATTATAGAAAATCGCGAACATCAGCTAGATATTTCCAACAATATTTAAGCAGTTTTTTTTTTTTTAAATACAATTTCTTATCAGAACTTCCTCAATGAAGAAGCTGAGAACATGAAATTCCGTACACTTGCCTCCCATCAGAAGTAGTATACAGACACTAAAAATTATTGAAATCTCTCATCTTTTAAGCATGGCTGTCAAATGAAAAATTGTTCAAAAACGACTATTTTGGCTAGAACTCCTGTAATTTACAAGCTAAATTTACACAACTTTGTACAGATAAAACTTTTCTTAAATACAAAGTTTGTACGAAAAATAAGCAATAACAGATAACTGTAAATCATAGCAGTCATACAAGTAATTGTTCGAAAACAAGATTTTTGCTTATAATTCTCGCAAACTAGCAGCCTAGTGCACGAAACTTGGTAGTTTTGATATATACGTTCTAAAGCGTCCGAAAAAGTAGCTAAAAACTATAAGAAGCACTTTTAAAAATGCAAAAAGGTAAACGAAAAAATTTCTTAAATTAAAAAACACAAAATTTCACTAAAAAAAATTGGCAGCAACTTTAATGCCATCAAAAGTTTACAATAAAGTGACAGTAAAGGTTGTTGAAGAATTTGTTTGATGACAAAATAACAGACAAAGAATCGTAGCCAACACAGTCGTGGACAAAATGCCAAACGATCTTCATTTCATGCGCGCGCGCGCTCCTGTTTGTGTATGTGTATGTGTGTCTTCCGCTGCAGTATTTCATGTATTTTACACCGCACCACCATCTCCCCTCCTGTGTTGCAGTCATTCTGCTTTCTTTTATCACCTTTACGCGCCCTTATCCATAAAGTTGGTATGCCATGTCGTATACGTAATGTACAGCGCCTCTGCATCTGCATTGCAACGGCCGGACGCTGGCTTGTTACCTGCTGCTCGTTACCTTTCAATTCAGTTTGCCTGTCACCTGCAACTGTATGCCAACTGAATTTTTGTATTCATGAACGAAATGAATTTTTCGTCAGATATTCAGTGTGCGTGTGTGCATGTGTATGTATGTACATATATGTGTGTGTGTGTATTTCATTTTCGATAGCCGTTGCCAAAAATTCGACAGTTAAATATTTTATACTCATATTTGTGCTGGAAAAATACAGGCATGCGCTTGTACATATATATTGCCCTGTCATATAAATATGTATGTATATGTACCATATATGCATGTACTTGTATATTCTGGTAAATATGCTCATATTTCTTTGTTTTAATATTTTCTTTTGTTTCGACGCCAATGTGCCCGATGCTGTTGATTTTCACTCGCCCATAAATGGATACACTCTTATATGCAAGTGTGTGTATGTGTGTGTGCGTGTGTGGATGTGCATATTTGCTTTGGTTATGACGGCTGTTGTTATTGTCGTCGTCGCTGTTCGACCATTATTGCAGTTACCGTCCGCTTTATTTCATTTTCTATCATCATTTTTTCTTTTTTTTTTGTGCTATTTCAAGCATACACGTACATATTTCCTCAATATTCTCGTATGCAATTCTTCGCTGTTTGGCTTTTCTCTATATGTTGACATCTCTCACTTACCGCCGGTTGATGGCTGTTGATCGGCGTAAATGTTTTATACACAAATATGAATGTATGTATGTGCAAATGTGTGCATGTAGTTTGGTTTGTATTGTTTTGGCCGTTCTACTGTTGCTCTACTTTTTTGGCCTGCTCCTTTGGCCGTTTTAATTATTATTTTTTCTTTTTTATTTTTTGTCTTTTTGTACTTTTTGTTTGTCTTAATTATTATTATTATTATTATCCTTACGACATCCTGTCAGCAATAATTTATATGTCATTCACAGAGAAAAGTATGTGAACTACAATACATATGGAACGTATGAAGCGTGGAGGAAGGATTGAAGTAAGAATTTTTGCAAGAATTTTAAAGGCAAAAGTTAAGGTATAAAATTTAAATAAAAAAAGAAATATATATATAGGTCTAGTATAAGTTTTGCAAAAGATGGCTTTTTAGTGATATATATCTCGCGTTATATAAATACAATTGAATAACACGTTAGAAATATAACATTTTGTACTAAAATAGATAAGTGGAGAAGTGTTGATCACTGATCGGCCTGGAGCTAAACATTGCACAGGAAACATTTTGGAGCCACTTGAAAATGCTTTTTCTGCTTTTTTCTTTTACAATTGCTCTATTTTTTCACTTGCATTTTATATTTAATTTTATTTTTTCCAAATAATTTTAATTCTTTTAATTTTACTCAATTTCTTTTAATTTTTTTTAATTTATTTTTAATTTTTTTTAAATTTTTTTAAGTTCCTTATTAATTTTTTTTTATTTTCTTTCTATTTTTTTGTATTTGCTTTTAATTTTTTTTTATTTTCTTTCTATTTTTTTTTATTTGCTTTTAATTTTTTTTATTTTCTTTTAATTTTTTTTATTTTCTTTTAATTTTTTTTATTTTCTTTTAATTTTTTTTATTTTCTTTTAATATTTTTTATTTTCTTTCAATTTTCCTTAAATTTCTTTTAACTTTTTAATTTTTTTATATTTTTTTTTTTTTTTTTTTAATTCATTAAATTTTTTTTAATTCTTTAAATTTTTTTTAAATTTCTTTAAAATTTTTTTTAATTTCTTTTAATTTTTTTTTTTAATTTTTTTGTTTTAGATCCTTTTTTTAATTTTTTTATTTTTAAATGTTTGTATTTTTAAACTTTTTTATTTTAATTATTCTTTTTTAATTATTTAGTTTTGTTTATTTATTAATTTTTTTACTTATTTATTTTTTTTTTTTATTTATTTAATACTTCTTTTTTAACTTGCTTATTTTTTTTAAATATTTTTCTTTTTCATTTTTTTAAATATATTGTTCTGTACTTTTTTATTTTTTATTTTCTTTTTTAATATTTGTGAACACACATACATACGTACATATATATTATTGCGTAGTACAGGCTTACCAAATGTGTGAACTTGAATATTTTTACATTTTTTGAAATATTTAAGTATTAATGTATGAGTGTATGAAAAAAAAATGAAAAGAAATTTTTGCAACTTTTAGTAAATCTTGTGTGAGTGTGAAAATATTTCCATTGCAGAATAATAATATGCATACATATATTTCTCCATGTAGTTGCTAGCAAATATGGTTAGTACATACATACATATATATTTTGCTTACGCGATTTTCGTGCAATGAAATCGAAAAACTTTTCCAAATAAAATATTAGCAATGATATAGATATACCTATACATTTATCAGTCAAACAAAATGCAATCAGGCCTTTAGCAAATTCTCGAAATATCTAAATGATTTTTTAATCAAAATTGTTTAGGGAAAGGTTTAAAAAAAAATTAAAAAAATGATTTGAGATATAATAGTGTCTGTCTTGCAAATGATTATAAATATGTTCAGCAGTTATGTAATAGTTTTCAATATATCTTTTCTACTACCTGTGAGCTTTAAGTGCACTCGAAAGACTACTTAAAACCCAACTCATAACTGAATACAAATGATTTCTTCAGTAAAAACATCAGCTATATTTTTTTTTGTTTTTTTTTTTTTCTTTGTAGTTGCAATTATCATAAGATCAGTCAGAAATAAACTAGTGGCAAACTAGTTCGAAATGGACCAGTTAATTTTAAAACCAAAAACATAAATTTCATTTGCAAAGAACTTCATACAATGAAAATAACAAAAACATAAACGACGAATAAAAATGTTAACCGATTGTTTGCTTTTACTATTGTAGATTTTGTAACAAAATTTTAGTAGTAAACTAATAAATGTCCTTACAAGTTTAGCGTTTACTCTGCCAGATGCATATACATATATTCACTTACATACATATTAACATATATGTGATAAATGTATGCGTAAAAGAACATTAAATATACAATAGTAAACAATAGAATTGAGAGAAATGGCAACTCAGCAGGAACACTCTCCGCTGCGTGGTGCAGTAGCAGTAGAAAAGTGCGCCGCATCCACTATACAAGTGTGTAGCAGTAAAATTTAAGCACACACATATGTTTTTATGACTAGCCAGTAGGTGCGGGGTAGAGCATAGGAAGCAACAAATTTCATTTGTTTACGTGCCATTCGGTTGTGACGGGAAAAGTAAAATTTAGCACATTTTTTATTTTATTATTATTATTTTTTTTTTGGCAAAGTTTATAAATAGTTAGTACATACATATAGGTAGTACATACATATGTATGTGTAGTTTCATTTAATATTTTTTCTTTGATTTTTCCTCGCAAATTTGTATTTTAGAAAAAATAATCAAACAGAAATTCGTATTGCGCTTTCTACAAGGAAATTATATAAACAAGGCAAGTCAAAGGAAATAGAGCGTAACAAAGTATAAATTTTATATTTTTAATGAAAATGGAAAATTGCAGTTTCCTTCAAGATAAATGCACAGATATTTAGTTATGTGAACGCATGACTGCAGCACAGGGAAAACTGCATGAGTGGAAGGAAATGAATACAAAATAGAAAACAGAAAGACAACAAGTAAAATAACAGTGTCGCCGGAGGTACATATATAGATCTAATTTTGTACCATTTTTGGTTGGACTTCCTGTTTTTTCTTTACTGGCGTAGACACCGCTCTGCAGCTCTTATAATTTTCTCCACTCCAAGTCACACGATAAAGAGTCACTTTGTTTGAAACCTCGTTTGGTAACGAACGCCTCGGAGAGGTACTTCCCGATCCTGACGGAGCTTTTGGTGTTGCTTAAGGTCAGACTACATAGCCGGGGATACCAAATTCAGACATAGCGCCGTAAAGCCACCTCCTGATCGTGCTGTCGAAGGCGGCTTTAAAACATACGAAAACGTCGTGTGTGTCGATTTTCTTTTCACGGGTATTTTCCAAGATTTTGGGCTTTAGCCTTTCACACAATACGCTTGACAGGAACTTACCAGGTGTGTTAGTTGAAATTTGCCGGTTTTTTCGATAAAGAAAACACTTAATTTTCAGAGGAATCTCAAAATTTTTTTATTCAACGTATTGACCATTGGTTTCTACACATTTCGCCCATCTTTCAGGCAAATTATGGATACCATTCCAAAAAAACTTTTCTCTTTCGAGTCAAACCATTCGACGAGCCATTTTTCGACCTCTTCAAAATTAGCGAAGCACTGCTCTCCAAAGTAGTGTCCCATCGATGTGAAAAGGTGATAGTCGGATGGGGCGAGGACTGGAGAGTACGGCGGGTGCGATAATATTTCCCATTTAAGTGTTTTTATCGGTATGAGACGGCGGGTTGTCATGTTGCAAGATGACTTTGCCATGTCTTCGGGCCCATTCCGACCGTTTTTCGATCAACGCATGATTCAAATTGATCACTTGTTGTCGGTAGCGATCCATGTTCACCGTTTCAGCAGCTTTTAACAACTCGTAGTACACCACACCACACTGGTCCCACCAAACACAGAGCATTATCTTACGGCCAAAGCGCTTTGGCTTTGCAGTCGATGGGTCAGCTTCACCAGGGGAAAGCCATGATTTTTTCCGTTTTGGGTTCTCAAAATAAACCCATTTTTCGTCCCCCGTGACAATTCGATGCAGAAAAGATTTCCTTTCGAATCGTTGAAGCAGCATTTCACAAACGGTTTTTCGATTTTCCATTTGTCTATCGTTCAGCTGGTGTGGCACCCATTTTCCATACTTCTGGATCTTTCCCATGGCTTTTAAACGTTGGCAAATTGCTCCTCGAGTCACATGTAGTATTTCTGCCAATTTTTGTTGCGAGTGGGTTGGATCAACATGCAATTCCTCGTCTTCGAACTTTTTCGCTGCACCAGGATGTTCATTGTCTGTCAAATCGAAATCTCCACTTTTCAATTGACGAAACCATTTCTCACATGTTCTAATCACTGGAGCATGTTCCCAATAAGTTTCTACCAGCAACCGGTGAGCTTCAGCTGCTTTTTGCTTTTGATGAAATAAGAAAGGCAACACATGCCGCAAATGCGATTTACTTGGAACGAAACTCGACATATTCACTGAGGTAAACAAATATGAGGCTATTACTTTGGCGGAATGTGACTTGCGTATTTTTGTAGGTTAATGTCAATAGAAAAAAATTCCATACATGCCAAATCATAGAAATTTATACATATTGCTAGCGAAATCTACTAGTAAAACCGGTAAACTTCAAGTAACACTCTGGTATAGGTATATATAAATACATATATACTAGATAGGTTTGTTTAAATATATTTATGAAATTTAAAAAAAAAAAATTGTTCCAAAATCACACGAAAATATTAAACTTCTTTTACCAAATATTTTAAATCAATTTTTCCAGCCCCTAGTAACCCTTCTTAGATGATAAAGTGGTGTTAAATTAGTTAAACGGTATTTTTATTATTTTTATTTTTTTTTTTGTTTTTTTGTTTGGTACAGTAATAAATTGTTCAATTCAACAAAAATTCACTTAAAATAACATAATATGAACCACCCTAGTATGAAAACGTCAAGTGATTTGTGCCCATGGCGCACTTGTTAGCACCTGTGTAATCTGCTAAAATAACGGTTTAATAACACATGTCTTTAGTTTAATGCAGCTTCTGCTATCGTTGTACTTGTTTATCTGTAATATATATATACATATGTGCTAAATGTTCTTACATATAGGTATGTCGGCTTAGCATCACATTCATTTATTGAAATATTCTTTATATACGCACATACCTCGCTCATCGTCTACTGCACACACCCACACACACACACACACACACATACACCTCAGTCCTTTGACTTTGCACTTGAACAGTCGAGCGCATCGCCTTGCCACACCACGCCACGCTTTGCTTTGCTTGCTCACTTCGCCTGCTGCGCGCCACTACCGGCCCAATTTCCGCTTTGGCGTTTAAGCGCAGCCGCATGTGCGTACAGTTAATCCGCATACACACATTCTCCTAGCGGAGTGGGATGAGGCGTGCTAAGAAAGAAATGGCGCGCTGTTGTGCCGCGTCGTTGTGTCAACGAACCGACTTTGGCCTCGGGTTTCTAAGCTGTTGCCTTTAATGCTCCAATT
Organism: Ceratitis rosa; assembly: GCA_037013455.1. Taxonomy (NCBI): domain Eukaryota; kingdom Metazoa; phylum Arthropoda; class Insecta; order Diptera; family Tephritidae; genus Ceratitis; species Ceratitis rosa. The sequence continues at coordinate 1,733,015 of JAWMAG010000001.1, read as the reverse complement.
GGTTTTCGCTTCTTCTTTTGCCTATTTTACTTTCATCTCTATTACTCACTGCAATGTTCGCTCTTTTATTTTTTCCATTTTTTTTTTTTTTGAATTCTCCTTTTGCTTTACTCTAAAGCAATTGCACACGCGTCGCGTCTTCTTTTAATTTCTTTTCTTTGCTTTGTTGTTGGTTTTGTAATTTTGCTCAGCCATTTTTTCACACTTTTGTGCCATTCGACGGCGCACCGCTGATGCACTGCTGCCTCCAATTTGGTTGTCAAAGGATTACAATTTCGGGCGTTTGGGTGGAAGATAAGTTTGCTCCGCTGGGGGATTGTGATTGAACCCAACAGATGCTTTGGTTTGCAATTAAAAACTTTTTTAAACACAAAGCGAGATGTGAAGTTAATAAATGATAAGAAATTTACTTAAGGGAAATTTCAAAATTTCCTTAATTTTTTTTTTTTTTTTTTTTTGTTTTGAAAAATAGAAAATTTCGACTGTCAGTAACGAAAAGTAGCCATTCGTTAGCCTATACTCCTTCATCTACAAAATACGGCGGCTTTCCTGCTTTCGCCAGACTCGTTGAACGTGACGGTCTCTTCGACCCACAATGAAAGAACCTTCGTGGACTCTCAAAGCGCGCTTCGACGTGAACATTCCTAAAGGAAGTTTCAGCCGACATCGCCACCAAATACTCAACACATAACTTTTCTTGGCAATTTAATCTTCTTTAATGTACTTCTTCTTCTGACGGATTATCGGAAGCAGTGGTTAAGAGTTCTAAAACACACTTCCCGGAAGCCGCAGGTATTAACAGAAACAGCTTAGAGCTACTCGAAAGGATTGCACACCACTCTCCTGTTGATCTCAAGATCCGCAAATCATGCTGACTCTCACAGCCGGTCCTTTTATGCGTGAAGCTCTAATACTGAAGAGCCATAACAAAATCTTCAAGTCACTACATGTCATTAGCACATGTGAGATATTTGATTAAGAAGTAATAACAATACTCAGAAGGCTCGACCGTAGTTGGAAACCTCCTGATGTCACCTGTGTACCATGTAGAGTACATTGGGCGACATCTATGCTCTCGGCTAAAGAGCATCATATTATGTTTTGCAAACAATATTTGTGGGGATACTAGCACGGGGATCACACCGCAGATAGATGGTCAAATCGAAAACGCCGTCGGATACATAAGGAAGGGCGTGCTGAAACTGACGGGAGTTTCATTAAACAATACGAAACAGAACCGAAATACCTAATTAGATACAAAAATGTCTTCAGAGACTTTCACAGAAAGTCAGTCAACATCTTTCTCAAATCTCTTTTTTAGTGAGATACCTCATCGAAACACGACCACCACCTTTAGCTGACGAAGAAATTCAGTTTCCCCTTTTCTTTTTGTAGGAAGCCACCGAAACAGCTTCGTATCAGATCACTTATTTACCTGTTCCCAAGTGAAATTACCTAACCGTCACAATAACAATATGTACACCTTGTCATGCATGAGATTCCAGGTTTAAAGCACGCTGGAAAAAATTGCGTCCTTGTCGGACAACTTGCTTCGGATAAGAAATGCCTCCATTTGTGACGACTACTGCCGCCAGCCTTTATGGGATTATGATTTAAGGACATGCATGTGATGGATTGGAGGAGAACGAAGTCAAGTAGGTGCTTGTGACATTTACTACGGCGGTCATGGGAAGGGGCGGAAATTTGGTATCGGATTCGTAGTAGGAAAGTGACACCGGCAACGAATCTTGGCATTCAGTTCGGTGCATGAACGTCTCACCCCAATACGTATCAGAGGGAAGTTATTCAACATATCGCCGATTTTCGCACTATCCCAGGCGATAAAAAGGGACGAGTGGACAACGATGACTTTTAAGAGCGCTTTGAGCTTACCGGTCAGGGTCTTAATACATTCATACGAATAATAATAATAATTTTTATTTCCAATAAAAAGGTCGTTCGGTTTTTTTATTAATTTTTCAAAATATGATAACTTTGTGTACATTTGTCCGATTTAAGTCAAATATGCACCGTTTTGTTCGTAAACTTGTTGCCAATGAGATGCCAACTTCATTATACCCCTCTCGTAGAAGGCTGGGTCCCCATTGGCAAAACACTCGGAGAACCAATTTTCACAGGCCTCTCTTGTGGCCAACTTCTCACCATTAAGCGCGTTCGCCATGGACAGGAAAAGATGGTAATCACTTGGTGCCAAGTCTGGACTATAAGGTGGGTGCATTAGGACCTCCCATCCGAGCACCTGGAGCTTCTGGCGCATAACCAAAGACGTGTGTGGCCTGGCGTTGTTTTGATGGAACACAATTCGGCCCCTGTTGATCAGAGATGGCCTCTTCTGGATGAGTGCTGCCTTCAAGCGGTCCAGTTGTTGGCAGTAGAGGGCCGAATTGAGCGTTTGACCATAGAGGAGCAGCTCGTAGTAGATGATTCCTTGCCAATCCCACTAAACACACAGCAAAACCTTCCTGTCCGTCAATCCTGGCTTGGCCACCGGTTCCGCCGGTTCACCGCGTTTCGACCACAACGGATTTCGCATGACGTTGTCGTAAGTGATCCACTTTTCATCGCCAGTCACCAAACGCTTCAGAAATGGGTCGATTTTGTTGCGATTCGCAGATGGAAATTCGGTCTACTATGTTTTTTTGCGTTACCTCGTGTGGCACCCGAACATTGAGCTTCTTCTTGAATCCAAGGTTATGCAAATGGCTCCAAATGGTTTTCTGGCTTATCGTTAGTTCCTCAGCAATTAAATAAGTGCTCACGTGACGGTCTGTTTCCACTATTTCCATGATTTTATCGCAATTTTCGACGACAGGCCTCCCGTCGCGTGGTTCATCTTTGACATCGAAATTACCGGAACGGAACATAGCTAACCATTTTTGTGCTACACGTTCGTTTACAGTATCGGGCCAATAAACTAAATTGATTTTTTCACTCTAATCTTTATAAAAGTACATGATTTCCTTTTATGGATATGCAAATATCAAGGCAAGGTTTCTCCAAAAAAAACCGGTTTACTCTCTTTCTGGTCTAGTGGACCTTCGGGACTAATTGTATATTATTTATAAGAGTATTTTCTAGCAATTTACAGGAAAAAAAATTTCAAATTTTAGATAATTTTTTAGAGGAATCTGGCCTTAAATTTATATCATAAAGAATTCAAGTGTACATGTAACCATGTTGATTGAGCTTAAAAGCGCCTGAAATTATGCAACAGCTTGTTTACATGACATGCAATTTATTTTATTTTTCTATTTTTTATTTTCCATTTTTTAATATATATCGCTGTTACTTGCGTTGTTCTACTGTCTTAACTTGGCAAAACTAATTTTAGTTTAAAGTAGTTGTGGCAGTTCGCGACGAGCGCCTTTAAGTAGGCAACACGACTAACAGAAATGAACAAACCTTCAAACACTTAATACTTGGCCAAGTAAGTACGAGCGTGTGTGTGCAGTTATTGTTGTTGCAAGTTGTAAGGGCGCAAAATAACAAGACAGCTACAGCGAAAGAACGAACGAGCTTTGTTTAAATAGAAAATAGAAAAAAAAGCGAAACTCTTCTTTGCAAATATTTTTGCTTCATTCTTTTTCTCATCCAAACATTTTCCTTGAGACCAAGTATTTGAATGTGTGCGCGTGTGTGTTTGTGTGCATGTGTGTGTGCGTGTGTGTGCGTATTTGTTCTTAGACCAGCATGTGCTGTTTGCTATGCGCTTGGTCCACACTCTTCGCGTACTCGCTCTCGCTCCTTTCGCAGTCGTCAAGTAGAGAAATTTTCTAATTCCAATAGTAAGAATAACAACAGCAACAAAAACAACAGCAGTAGCAGTAAGCAGTTGTAGCAAAAGCCTTCAGGCGTGGATGTTTAATAATAACAGCTTGTATGTATGTATGTGAATATGCGCTTCCATTGGCGACGGCAACAGGGTGGGCGTTTGGTAGAGCTAACAAAAAATAAGAATACGAAGACTGTAGACTTGAGAGAAGAAATTCTTTAAATAATAACAAGTTGAAAGTGCCAGCTAGAAGGCCAGCTATGCTTAAGTATCGAGCAAGTCATTGAAGATTTCTTTCGTGCTTAATTGAAAAATGTATGCATGTAGATAAATATGTACATATACATATATCTCTTCATTTAATTTGTCAATAATGATATTGTAGATACTTCTTGTTAATGAACATTTTTTTCCTTAAGCAAACGAAACAGAGTATTCCTTCATTTGATCCATGTAGCCCAAAGGTGATCGGAGCCCTCCCAGATTAGATTAGAGGGTTGGAGAGGTGTTCTCGAGCTGCGATAAAACAGCTTATTCTTGGTCGAGGCTAATTCAGTCGAGGTGGCAGTTTTCTTGTAAAAAAAAACATGCTCTTTAGTTAGCTAGTTTAGTAGATTATCCTTTAACCAGTACTTGAATGTCTTGTCCTAGCTTCCGCAGTCATCTCTTCCTAGCGAGGATACTTTTAGAAGCTGGTACTCTTTTTTGTTTTGACCGAAATATTCAACTTTATAGTTCTTAGCTTGAAGCCAGTTGTTCTGAAGACTCAGTGAGCTTTTCGGCTCTTTCCAAAATATCCACGACGAGCTCTGCCTGTAGTCGGCTTTTAAGCTTTGGGTAAACTTTTGGTCGGATCAGTTTTCATCCGAGTGAAACACGAGCGTCTTTCATCGAACCATCACTCCTAAGGAGAACGCGGAGAGTTTGCCATGGTTAATACTTATCTCTCTTTTGCACTCACTCTTTTAATAAATCAAAAACTCTATCTTTCTCAACCTATCTCTCTCTATAAATAGTTTACCACAACTCCGGTAGTGGTATCAATATCCCTCTCTTTTTCACTCTTGCACTCACACACACTCTATCTTTCCCCCATATTCTCTCCCTCACACTATCTCACAATTTCTCTCTCTCGCTTACTATCTCTGTCACTCTCTCACTATCTATATCTCTCTCTCTTACTATCTCACTATCTATCCCTCTCTCTCTTACTATCTCACTATGTATCACTCTCTCTCTCTTACTATCTCACTATCTATCTCACTCTCTCTCTTACTATCTCGATATCTATCTCTCCCTCTCCTTCTATCTCACAATCTATCTCTCCCTCTCCTTCTATCTCACTATCTATCTCTCCCTCTCCTTCTATCTCACTATCTATCTCTCCCTCTCCTTCTATCTCACTATCTATCGCTCTCTCTCTTGCTATCTCACTGTCTATCTCTCTCTCTCTCTTATTATCTCACTATCTATCTCTCTCTCTCATACTATCTCACTATCTATCTCTCTCTCTCTCTTACTATATCACTATCTATCTCTCTTTCTCTTACTATTTCACTATCTATCTCTCTCTTTCTCCCATACACTCTCCCTTTCTCATACAACCTCTCTCTCTCCCATACAACCTCTCTATCTCATATAACCTCTCTCTCTCATACACTCTCTCTCTCTCTCATACACTCTCTCTCTCTCTCTCATACACTCTCTCTCTCTCTCATACACTCTCTCTCTCTCACATACACTCTCTCTCTCTCTCATACACTCTCTCCCGTACACTATCTCTCTCATACTATCTCTCTTAAACATTCCCTTTCCAATTTTTTCACTCATTCTCTATTCCTCTCTTAAAACCACCTCACAACTTTGGTACAGGTCTAAAAATCCCGCTGCTACTCCTCTGAGGAATTCACCAATACTTTCTCATGCGCTTTCTCTTCCATTCTAAACAATTAACTACAATTAGGGTAGAGCACTCAATAACTCTATCCCTCTCTATTGACAAAGCTCTTAAAGCATTATATAAGAAGAGAAAATTCACGATCGTCTGAACACTTTCGTCATATAACCGGCACACATACATAGTTGCGGTCGCCCCTGGGCAGAGAATGTAAGGCCCTACGAGTGTATTTATGCCATGAAAATTAAAGCTCCTGACAAAAATTCATAAATTTTTGGGAGGAGGCTTAGTATGGACTTCATAACACTCCATTTGTTGGAAAAGCATTTCCTATATTTTTGGGAGGAGGCTTAGTATGGACTTCATAACACTCCATTTGTTGGAAAAGCATTTCCGAAAAATGGAGTAGGAGAATCTATTCTGAATTATGGATCAACCGGCTTCCGAATCAGAGGAACCACTTCTTTGTTGTGCTTCAAACTCTCAAGCGTTCCAGAAAATAGACTATGGAACTCAGAAGCAAAACCTTGCCTCTTACTTTGCTTCAAATATAGTTCTCTCCCATCTCCCATTTTACCCAAACCAAAAAACGCTGCAAAACGCACACACAACAACAACGACTTCCAAGCTCCAGTCTCTACTAGGACGTCAAAAACTTAAGAATAATAATAAAAATAAATGGGCAAAAACAACAAAGACTTCCAGTCAACGCAAAGAACGTATAAAAATAACGCTTTATGGAGCAATGGCATGTGACATGCCGCATGTTGCACATATTTTGCATGCAACATTTGCCATTTCAAAATAAAGGAACGAACCAAACCGAAAAAAAACCAGAAACAACCAAATGAGACAACAGTACATGCGACGCAAAATCAAGACGCGAGCTGTTTAGACGCCAATGAAATGAGAAAAGCAACGGACAGAAGGAGAATAATGATAGAGGGAATAGAAGGAAGCATGTGGCGGCATGACAGAGCCTACTCGAATCGCAAGTGAAGTGGCAAATTTTGCAAATTTCATATGCGACGGCGTAGCCGACTGACGGACTGACGGACTGACTGACTGCGAGGTCGGAGGCTGACTGACTCTCCCCACTGCAATGAATGGCAGGCTTTCTTTCTTTCTTTCTTTCCTGCCACATTGTGTATGCTCTTGTGGGACTGCCGTACATCTGTCGTCTTGTTTACTTTCGGCTGCCGTTGTGAGAACGTCAACTTTCCGCCGTCGATTGCAAGCTCATGTCAAGCTATTTATATGTTTATATATATATACTCGTATGTACATAGATAGGTGCATGTGTACTCGTGGCTCCTTAGCCTTGTGCCGAAGTAATGACACTTCTGGACTCTGCGTAGCTCATTTGGGTATGCAATATTCATGTCATATGCAAAATGCTAGTGGAAAATATGCTTATAACCCGTTTGTTGTTTTTGTTGTTGTTGTGTTTGCGTTTACACTGACATTGCATTTTCACAGTATTTTCACGGCAAATGACAACATGTGCATGTGGCAAATGAGTTGGCAGCTGAAAAGAAGGCACGAGCCCAGCAAAGATGGCAGCACGAACGTGGAGCTGGAGCTGAGGAGCTGAGGAGCTCACAGTCGCAGAAGACAAGAAGACAATAAGATAGCGCGCGTGTGTGTGTATGTGTGTAAGAAAACAAAATCGAGGCAAACAATAGCCATATTGTATCCCCAACCCGAGTGGTCTCATTGGCTACCCATACCGAGCGGCTGTCACGGCACGGCGTAAGTCAATCAAATGTGAATTTCGCAATTCTCATTTTCTTTCTTCCAGCAGCGCACACAACTCTGAGTTCCATTTCTTTGTTTGTTTGTTTGTTTGGGTAAGCATGTGACGCATTGAGTCGTAACCCCGACCATCATGCGGTAGACTGCGTCAGTCGAATTATTGACAGCGAGTTGTGGCGCAAATGCGTATGATCGGCTGATTGGCGCTGGAAGCTTTGCTCGTTTGGCATCAAAATATATGACACTTGCATATCTACTTGGCGCGCCTTTCATGAGATGAGAAATGTGATGTTGTGCGTTTTGTTCAGCAGAGATGTAACGGTGAATCCGAAGTTGAGGTTATGATTGAACCAGAACCCAAATAGTTGAGATGAGACCGCTCGGAACAAAGAACAATATTAAGTTAATCACTTCCGGTACTTTAGGAGAGCGAGAGAGTTGGTCTCATATGAGGTCCCCTGAGAGCTAGACAAGTCACGGAATTTAGTTTTCAGAGCCGAACTTGGGTTAAAGATAACATAAGACTTTTTTATTGGGATTTTGTAACTGCTGAATTGATTTTTTTGGTCCAGCTTCTTCACATTTCCAAAATACGAAACATCGCCGATTTCACTTGTCACACTCAAGTCCTTTAGCGATTAGGAGATAGCCAGTGGCACCAATTAGCTTTTAGTTGTATTATGGGAAGCTGGTGCTTCTGCCAAATGTTCTACTCTATCTCCGTGTTATATTCGGGAGGTGGGAATTGGAGTTTTTAAATCTTTTTTTGTGGAACCGAAGTTGGAATGCGAGTAATAGTACCAACGAGAGATCTGGTCTTATCCTAGTACGAAACTTTTGAGGTATCCAATGGAAAGTGGTGAGGCACGAACTTCATCGGAACTGAAACTCTCAGTACAGGGGGTTGAAAGTTTAGACGCCATCGACATGGGATTGCCCATAAGCCATATGGTCATATTTTAGACGGACTAAAAACTATTGCTTCTTTCATGGGGCCCAACAATATCTTACCTGTGACACCTTTCTACTTAATAGTTTTACTCTCACCTACTGCGGACGGTTATATATTGTATATAATTGGCGCTTTGTAACCGCTGAAGCGATTTTCGGCCGAGCTCCGCCTCCAATTTGTGGTTTGTGCGTCTTGATGTGTTTTCAAACAAATGGAGGGACCTATAGTTTATACTAAGCCGCCTCCGAACGGCTGATGGCTTTTTTTACGGGGAGCGTTTATTTCATGTCCGAAATACACTCGAAGGGATGGACATTCCCTGGCACCGGAGGGTCCGGGGACTCCGGACGATTACGTGGCTATAAAACAGCATTTAAACTTACACACAAACCCAACTTGACCGGGGTGTGTGACTTATGAAAGCTCAAACTAAATAGATGCCTCGAGTTTTTGGAAAAAAGTCTATATTTATCTCACAAGCTGGGTCTGCAGTTACTGATTTCCAATCCTCAGGATCGGAGTTCATAGATCAAACAGAAGTTTCGACTTTTCAGCAGCGGTATTGAACTTCCAGATAAACACAAAACTCAGATCCAATGAATGTTCTGAAGTTATGGTAAGTCAATCATAACCGCATGAAGAGGCTGTGCAGATTTAGAGCAAAAACACGGAGCCAACGGCAATCAATACCTACCTATTGGTATCGAAATCGAACATCCGTAGCGTGTACATCCAGTAGCTGTGTTTTGAGTTGTACATATATGTAAGTAAGTATATATAAATGTTTCCTGTTACATTAAAATGACGCAGACTGGCGGCCTGAAAATACTTAAATTTAAATCTTTGGATTTTTTTTCCATTTTCAATTTTTCTTTATTTTTGTTATAATTTTTTCTTGTACTCTTCGCACACTTTATTTATTTGCATTTATTTTTATTACTTTTATTTCTTTCGAATTTCGTTGCCGTCATCGTTCTGCCGCTGCCGGTCATGTGCTTCATATAATATTTGCAGTTGCCTTTGCCACTTTTGAACTCTCCAGCTATGGAAAAAATTCCACACACTGCTAAGTGTAGCAACATATGTATATGTATATATAAATATATATGTGTGTGTAAGTATGCTCATGTGTTTATGTTTTTGTCTTGCAAATGCGGCAGAAGCATATGCTATAAAATCGAAATTACAGCAATCAAATGTACTTCACTTCCTTTGCAGCTCAAATAGAAGAAACAAAATTTTTATTTTTCATATTTATTTTTGCATATTTATTTATTTTTTTTCTCTTTTCATTTTGTAGGCGTGCAATTTTAGCTGAAAATAAACAGGAAGTGAGAACATTTCCGTCTGTTAACGGCCTATCTCGTGTACGATTTGAATAAAGATACCGATAAAAAGTGAGAAAAAGAATTAGCAGCAGAACAATCAATAGGAGAAGAAGAGTCTTTCTCGCTTCAAACAAATATTTCTTTGTTGAACTCATACACATATGAAATGCGCAGAGTTAGCTGATTATGTAGAAGTTGCTAAAGATTTTTTTATATATATATATATTTGGTTTAATAAAGCGCCACCATTGTACGCTCATTCATTATTAGAGGTCATTTTGAAGTCAGATTTTATTATTGCATTATACTTTACTCTGCATTGTTTTTCTGTTTCTCTCATTATTTCTGTGTTCCTCCAACACAATATCAGTTTTGAACTTTTCCTCTTTCTGCGAATCCAAATACTAATTCAAAGTCTGCAGACGTATTCAGAACTTTCATCCTGAAAATCCTCTCCAATATATTCAGGTCGAGGGTTTGACTACCTAAATCTAGTTCTTTTGCATATTTCAGATCTGTTTGCATACTTTTCTTTAGAAAAAGCCTCCTATTTTTGTCTCAGTTTAGATAGAACTGTGCTGGAATTTATATGCAATTCTCTTAACATAAAAGAGCCCATTAGAGTATGGACTGTAGTATTTCTAGTATAAGCTTGATGAGAATTGCTATAAAAGTCAAACGAAATAAATGATATTGGCTTAAAGCATTTAAGTGAATAAATTTAGTTCTATTTTTAATATATTTTCATCAGTTAATCATATACCTAATCATATTAAATAATATGGGGATATCTCAGTTTCTTCTTGTGGTGATTTTTTTTCAATGTCTTTTCATCCGGTTTCTTTCTTTTCTTCCACAAATTATTTAAAAATTTTTTTTTATTTAAAGTTCAGTTTTTTCTTATAATTATCCATCTGTTCTAAGAACAAGAAGGAAGGAGAGGCTCACAAAATGTATACCGATCAAATTAAACAACGAACTAAGTTCACTTAGCCATGATCATCAGTCCGAATGCCTCTATCATGGCAAACCATTCTTTCAGGTTTTTAGATTATTTCAACCCAAATGTAGATTTCTTTGTATAATTTATAGATCATTTGGTGGAACCGGTCAAATCGGACCACTATACGACCCATTTTCAGATTTGGGATTTTTACCCATAAATTCTTAAATAAAAAACACTTTTTCATATATATTTAATATAGTTTAATATAGTTTAGTTTAATTTAATACAGCTTAATTTAATTTAATTTATTTTAATTTAACATAGTTTAATTTAATATAGTTTAATTTATTATAATATACTTCAATTTGATATAATTTAATTTTATTTAATTTGAATTAATTTCATTTATTTTATTATACACTATTTTATTTTATTTCATTTCATTTTATTTAATATAACAAATTTTTTTTATTTTGTTTTATTATAGTTTTTTGTCTTATTTTATTTTATTTGATATTTTTTTATATTTTTTTTATTTTATTTTATTTTATTTTATTTTATTTTATTTTATTTTATTTTATTTCATTTTATTTTATTTTATTTCATTTCATTTCATTTCATTTCATTTCATTTCATTTCATTTCATTTCATTTCATTTCATTTCATTTCATTTCATTTCATTTCATTTCATTTTATTTCATTTCATTTTATTTTATTTCATTTCATTTCATTTCATTTCATTTCATTTCATTTCATTTCATTTCATTTTATTTCATTTTATTTCATTTTATTTCATTTCATTTCATTTCATTTCATTTCATTTCATTTCATTTCATTTCATTTCATTTCATTTCATTTCATTTCATTTCATTTCATTTCATTTCATTTCATTTCATTTCATTTTATTTCATTTCATTTCATTTCATTTCATTTCATTTCATTTCATTTCATTTCATTTCATTTCATTTCATTTCATTTCATTTCATTTTATTTTATTTTATTTTATTTAATTTTATTTAATTTTATTTAATTTTATTTAATTTTATTTAATTTTATTTAATTTTATTTAATTTTATTTAATTTTATTTAATTTTATTTAATTTAATTTAATTTAATTTAATTTAATTTAATTTAATTTAATTTTATTTTATTTTATTTTATTTTATTTTATTTTATTTTATTTTATTTTATTTTATTTTATTTTATTTTATTTTATTTTATTTTATTTTATTTTATTTTATTTTATTTTATTTTATTTTATTTTATTTTATTTTATTTTATTTTATTTTATTTTATTTTATTTTATTTTATTTTATTTTATTTTATTTTATTTTATTTTATTTTATTTTATTTTATTTTATTTTATTTTATTTTATTTTATTTTATTTTATTTTATTTTATTTTATTTTATTTTATTTTATTTTATTTTATTTTATTTTATTTTATTTTATTTTATTTTATTTTATTTTATTTTATTTTATTTTATTTTATTTTATTTTATTTTATTTTATTTTATTTTATTTTATTTTATTTTATTTTATTTTATTTTATTTTATTTTATTTTATTTTATTTTATTTTATTTTATTTTATTTTATTTTATTTTATTTTATTTTATTTCATTTTATTTTATTTTATTTTATTTTATTTTATTTTATTTTATTTTATTTTATTTTATTTTATTTTATTTTATTTTATTTTATTTTATTTTATTTTATTTTATTTTATTTTATTTTATTTTATTTTATTTTATTTTATTTTATTTTATTTTATTTTATTTTATTTTATTTTATTTTATTTTATTTTATTTTATTTTATTTTATTTTATTTTATTTTATTTTATTTTATTTTATTTTATTTTATTTTATTTTATTTTATTTTATTTTATTTTATTTTATTTTATTTTATTTTATTTTATTTTATTTTATTTTATTTTATTTTATTTTATTTTATTATATTTTATTTTTTTTTTATTTTATTTTATTTTATTTTTTTTATTTTATTTTATTTTATTTTATTTTATTTTATTTTATTTAATTAATGTTATTTTATTTTATTTAATTAATGTTATTTCATTTTATTTCATTTCATTTCATTTCATTTCATTTGATTTCATTTCATTTCATTTCATTTCATTTCAATTCATTTCATTTCATTTCATTTCATTTCATTTCATTTCAATTCATTTCATTTCATTTCATTTCATTTCATTTCATTTCATTTCATTTCATTTCATTTCATTTTATTTTATTTTATTTTATTTTATTTTATTTCATTTCATTTCATTTCATTTCATTTCATTTCATTTCATTTCATTTCATTTCATTTCATTTCATTTCATTTCATTTCATTTCATTTCATTTCATTTCATTTCATTTCATTTCATTTCATTTTATTTTATTTTATTTTATTTTATTTTATTTTATTTTATTTTATTTTATTTTATTTTAGTTTAGTTTAGTATTGTTTTATTTTATTTTATTTAAATTTTTTTATTACAAACAATTTAGTATTAACATATTCATTAATTCGCCCGGAGCCTATCACTTCATACTAATAATTTCTTATATACATGAATAAGAAACATTTCACAGCTTTCAAAAATCATTCACTCACCGCATTTCGCATTCAGAATTTTTCTTTCTATACTAATGCTTTTGTTTATTTCAAATTAATTTAATCCAAACAAAACAACAATAAATCAATCATAATACAATTTTATTGTCAAAATGGTTTCCCACAGTGCAACAACAATGTCTGCTCATTGTTTTCTTGAGGTTTTCATAATTGCCTTGAAATGCAAAGAGAATATTTTTTCTTTTTTATTGGAATATAAATAATAAACTGTTTTAATATGCGCTTGCTCATAGACATTTTGCATTTTAAAATAACAAAAACAACTCAACTACAATAAAGAACAACCATGGCATTCAGTAATTATTTACAAGTATACATAACAATGTATTATATAATGGATTCAACATTGAAGTCATGCAACTACAAGTATCCAACCAAGCTCATGCAATCGTATTAGGGTGTGTGCGCGTACGTGTCTGCGTTGGCTCTTCTTCCCATTTTATTTGTCAGGTCAACTAATGAAGTACAAGTGAAAGAAAAGGAAGAAAACTGATAGTTCTCGGTCGCCTCTGCAAACCGGCTGATCATTAAATACTTATGTAGTCTTGGCTTGGTAATCAATATTTTTAGCGTCCACAGCTACTGGTCTTGAGAGTCACTGCTTCAACAGCAGCGAAGCAGAGGCAGAACAATGAGTTGCTTTGATTCAATGAAGAGGCAACCGAGCAAAGGCACCCAAGTGCTCAAAATGTAGTAGCAAGCAGCACATGCCGGGCAAGTTGATTTATTTGCATGAAGTTGGCAAGCGACAGAAAAAAAACAACCCAGTGAATAAAGCAAGGGTTTGTCTTATGTTTTATGGCTTTGGGAAGTAAATAAGTCAAGCTTGAGTGAAGTTATTCATCGTTTCGTGTAAATGCTGAAATAAAATAAAACAAAATAGAATAAAATAAAAATCAATTTAATAAAAATAAAATAAAAAATAAAAATAATAAAAATAAAGAAACAAAATTAAAAAACAATAAGTTTAATAAAGTTTAAAAATTTCATGAAAAAATAAAATAAAAGTATTTAACATACAATTAAAAAAATGCATAAAATTTTTTAAAATCAAATAAGTTTATTTAAAATAAAATGAAGTTAATTAAAATATGAAAATGAATTAAAATACGGTAAATTAAAATATTATTAAATGAAATAAATATAATTGAAATAAATTTAATTAAAATAAAAGAAGAAAATGTAGTAATGTTAAATAAAATAAAAATAAAAAATGTAAGCAAAATGAAAATGAATAAAAAAGTATGAAATAATGTAAAATAAAAATAAATAAAAAAATAAAATAAGGCCAAATAAAGAAATTAAATTAAATTAAATAAAAAATAATAAAATAAAAAAACTAAATTTAATAAAGTTTAAAAATTTCATGAAAAAAATAAAATAAAAGTATTTTAAAATGAAATGAGATAATTTAAAATAAAATAAAGTTAATTAAAATATAAAAATTAATTAAAATACGGTAAAATAAAATATGATTAAAAAAAATTAAATTTAATTAAATTAATCTAATTAAAATAAAATTTAAAAAAATGTATAAAAATTTGAAATTATGAAATAACGTAAAATAAAATAATTAAAATTAAAAGGAAACAAAATTAAAAAGTGTACAAAAACGTAAAATAAAATAATAAAAAAATAAAATAAGGGAAAATAAAATAAAATAGAAAATTAATAAAATAATAAAATGAAAAAAATAAAATTAAATTAAAAGAAAACAAAAATATGAAATAACATAAAATAAAATAATTATTATAAAAAAAAATAAAAATAATACAAAAACATAAAATAAAATAATAAAAAAATAAAATAAGGAAAAATAAAATAAAATAAATCATAAATAAAATAGTAAAATGAAAAAAATAAAATTAAATTAAATTTGTAGTTCCTTCAAAATGTTTTCAGTAAATGATCTTTAATTTTCGAGTCAACAACAACTGGGTTACAATGTGTTACAGTGTGCTAATACAAATAGAATTTTCAAAAGAATTTACATAAGCATATGCAAAAAAAAAAACGAAAATAAAATGCCAAAAGAAATAATATGAAAAAACAACAATGTTTACGCTCACTTGAAATTTGCATTCCCTACAACAATTAGCCACTATGTGCTATAATAAATTGCCACCCTTTCATCCTAGCATTGCGTTAGACCCTAGCAGTCGAGTGATTTTAATTGCCACATTGCCAACTGGCCACAATTCATTTAGTTAGCCTCTGTCTGCATTAACTTTTTGCTTTCTGTTTTCTATTTTTTTTTCTTTTTTTTAAGTCTTTTAATAGTTGGTGTGTATTTCTGAGAAATCAACAGGCTGAAAAAATATGCAAAAGCACAATAAAAACAACAAAAAGGAAAAGTTGGCAGACGGCTAGCGAAAATTCTAATTTCATTTTGCTGTTGCATATTGCTAATTTTGAATATAGCCGTTGCCGTTGTTGTTTCTGTTATTAGTTACTACGTCTTATTGTTGTTGATTTTGTTGTTTTTGTTTTCATATTTTCGGTATGAAGCGCTCGCAATTATGCGCATATTGTTTGCTATAATTTGCGAAGTTGTAGTTTTTGTAGTTAATATTCTTTTCTTTTTTAATTTTATACCTACAACTTTGTTGTTTTGGGCATTACGTTTTAAATTTTCTCTGCGTTGACTAAGGGGCCTAATCTAGTATCATATAAAACTCTCGTGCAACATGTTGCCGTGACAAGCACCAATTTGGTATGGCGTATTGTGTTGTGGGGCCTGAAAATGGTGTAGCTAAAAGGATGTACATATATACAAAACTATTTACATTTTTAAGAGACAAACTATTAAAATAACTTTTTTTATTTAAAAATTGTTTGTACTTATTTTTTATTTTTTATTTTTATAAATACCTATTTTTTCTTTTCTTTTTTTATATACATACAATAGTACCTTGTTTACCATTATTTTGTATGTTTTTTGTTTTTATATTTTTACTATTTTTATGTTTTGAAAATTGTGTCATTTTATATATTTTGTTTATTGTTTATATTTGAAAATATTTGATTTTATACTTTTAATTTTTTTTTTTTTTAATTTTTTTAAATTTTTTTTTAACTTATTTTTTAACTTGTTTTTAATTTTTTTTTTTTTAATTCTTTTTTTAAATTTTTTTTTAATTTTTTTTTTTCAATTTTTTTTTTAATTCTTTTCTTTTTTTTTTCTCATTTCTTTTTTAATTTTTTTTAATTACCTATTTAATTTTTTTAATTACCTTTTTAATTTTTTATTTTATTTCTTTTATTTTTTGATTGCTTTTTTATTTATTTTTTAATTTCTTTTTTATTTATTTTTTTAATTTCTTTTTTATTTATCTTTTTAATTTATTTTTTAATTTTTTTTTTATTTTTTTTTAAATTTCTTTTTAATTTTTTTTAATCTTTTTAAAATTTTTTTTATTTCTTTTAATTTTTTTTAATTGTTTTTAATTTTTTAACTTTTTTAATTTTTTTTAATTTTTCGTAATTTTTTTTTAATTTTTGTTATTTATTTTTTATTTATTTTTAATTTCTTCTTTATTTATTTTTTTTTATTAATTTTTTAATTTCTTTTTTAATTTTCTTTTTAATTTTTTTTAATCTTTTTTTAATTTTTTAATTTTTTTTTAATTTTTCTAACTTTTTTTTAATTTTTTTTAAATTTTTTTTTTTAATTTTTCTTAAATTTTTCAAAATTTTTTTAATTTTTCTTAAATTTTTCAAAATTTTTTTAATTTTTTTTATTTATTTTTTAATTTCTTTTTTATTTATTTTTTAATTTCTTTTTTATTTATTTTTTTAATTAACTTTTGAATTTCTTTTTTTATTTTTTTTAGTTTTTATTTAATTTTTTTTAATTATTTTTTTAATTTCTTTTTTGTAATTTTTTCAACGTATTATTTTAATATTTTATTTTTTCCTTTTGCTTTTATTTAACCTGCCTTATAATTCATTTGAAAATACTCTAGTTTGTAATCCCTTATCCTACAGTACGTCAGTAAAAAAGAAGAAGAATCCTACGGTTCACTACTATTTCTAATCAATCTTTTCAATCAGTTTCCCATCTTATTCCAAAAACTCTTCATCAACCTTATCTTCCGTTTAAAACTTATCATTTTCTTTTGTTTTCCTTTTACTTTCATCCGTATTTATTTTTCATTATCCCCGCCCCAAAACTGTCCAAACAACATGTTGCTTACAAATCACACGACAAATTAAGCACCATGGCAGCAGCCGGCTTAGATAGTAGTTTACCTTTAGTTAGAAGACAAACTACTTGGCTATTTACTACATCGCCGAAGAAGTGAAAAATTAAATGAAAAATAGTCAACGCGGCAAATTGTTTTGGTGGAATACTCGCTCACTGAATACCACCCTTTACCTTCGGTGACATTTGCCGGCCATTGCTCTACATATTACTTGCTTACAAAGTGTTTTTTTTTTTTTTGTAATTTAGTTCATGACTTGACGGCATTTATCGTATTAAGCAGCAGGTTTAATGACCGAGTTAATCCTCAATCGTTGAATGGTTCAATAGTAACTGTGTGTGTGTAGTGTGTGTTGAGGTATTAGCGTATTTAATGAATTTTTTAAATTTGATTTAAAATCAAAGGAAATGAGTAAGCGCTCAAAAAGGTAAGAAGCACTAAAAAATGCATTTTAGAAACTTAAAATCAGTTTTTAATTTGCCTGACTGAGTCAGTTTGTAGTTTTTCATAACATAATTAGAATTAGCAAGGCCACTCTTTTCGTATTTCATTTATCTTATCTTCCCTCCGTTTCTAATGCACAAGAGAGACTTTTATTACTTTCCATAAATGTTTTTGCCTTGATCTTTGCACGAACATACGTATTTACAGCTAACAATTTAACAACAAAAAAGGTACAAAACAAAACTGTCAACCCCAAGTGTTTCTCATATAATATTCCAGGAAAATTTTAACTCTGACTCACAGCAGTATGCGAAATGCAATGTCTCAAAAATACTTAATGAAATGACTTCAGCAGGTAACATGTTGAGCAACAGCTATGAAGCTATGACAGACCGGAAATCGTGTTTTCATGCTTTTTGTGCTCTTCTTGCATTCCATTTGATCCTTCATCAGTGGTCGGCAAGAATTTGCGTCATGTATACGTGTATATACATAGGTATGTATACGTAGCTCTGTAAATATGTGTCTGCAATATTAATTTGATTTTTGAACCAATCTTGGCTTGCCATTTCATTAAAAATTTCAAAATGGCAAGTTAATTTGATTTGAAGTATTTCTTGTCTGAGGTAAACTAACCATTTTTAATTCATGGTATATGCTCTGCTCTTGAAACATTTCACTGATTTTTCGCGGGATAGCTTAGTCGGCCAGCCTTTCAAACTGTTCATACTCATGCATTTCGCCTTATTTCTTTTCTTTGTCTGCAAATGCGTCTTGTTTCCCGCTTCAGCTCTCGGTATCTATCCTACCCAGCACGTGTTGCGGTGGCATGATTGATATGGTTGGGAATTTTCTGACCTCAAGACAGCTTGGCAAATTTTCTTGCGCTAAAATCTAGTACTACAGACAATCATATATCAGACCCCGGCGAAGTAGATCAGCTTTAACCTATTTGGAGATTTTTCGTCATGGAGACTACAATTTTTGGCTTGCTCAGCGTCATCGCTTCACTTGCGGCAAACGCAACCGTACTAGCTAGTGTAGAGTCTCTTCAGGGTGTGACACCTGCTGTCTAGACATGGATCAAGAAAAGAAAATTACACAGTAAATGTAATAAAATAAATAAAATTATATTATTACATTATAGAGAAAAATAAAAATCTTTTATTTGCGTAAATTTCTGGTGTAAGTAAAGGCTTAAAAGCTTAAATATTTTTAAAGATACACCCAGTCCTTGGAAAATTTTCTACAGCGTGGCTGGCGAAAATATTTAAATTTAAGTTAAATTAAAAGCAATTAATATAAAACAAAATAAAATAAAATAAAATGAAATGAAATAAGATGAAATAAAATAAAATAAAATAAAATAAAATAAAATAAAATAAAATAAAATAAAATAAAATAAAATAAAATAAAATAATTTAAAATAAAATAAAATAAAAAAAAAAAATAAAATAAAATAAAATAAAATAAAATAAAATAAAATAAAATAAAATAAAAAAATAAAATAAAATAAAATAAAATAAAATAAAATAAAATAAAATAAAATAAAATAAAATAAAATAAAATAAAAAAAATAAAATAAAATAAAATAAAATACAATAAAATAAAATAAAATAAAATAAAATAAAATAAAATAAAATAAAATAAAATAAAATGAAATGAAATGAAATGAAATGAAATGAAATGAAATGAAATGAAATGAAATGAAATGAAATGAAATGAAATGAAATGAAATGAAATGAAATGAAATGAAATGAAATGAAATAAAATAAAATCAAATCAAATCAAATCAAATCAAATAAAATAAAATAAAATAAAATAAATTAAAATAAAATAAAATAAAATAAAATAAAATAAAATAAAACAAAATAAAATAAAATAAAATAAAATAAAATAAAATAAAATAAAATAAAATAAAATAAAATAAAATAAAATAAAATAAAATAAAATAAAATAAAATAAAATAAAATAAAATAAAATAAAATAAAATAAAACAAAACAAAATAAAATAAAATAAAATAAAATAAAATAAAATCAAATAAAATAAAATAAAATAAAATAAAATGAAATAAAATTAAATTAAATTAAATTAAATTAAACAAAGTGAAATATAATAAAATAATTTAAAAAAAATAAATCCTGGATGTCTGATGTAGGCTTATGAAGATGAGGAGCGCCATCCCAATTAACCAATTCAACTAAATTTATTTTCCTTAAAACTTTTGAAGTGATCGTCATCAAAAGGTAGGTCTCTCATCCGAGGTTTCCTTTTATTTTTCCTTTGAGTTGCGTTTCTCAAACCTTACACATAAACGCAGGGCGTTTCGCCTTTCCACGTTGGTTCGCCGCTAAATGTTTATTGGTTACGCAGTGAAGACTTGATCCAAGACCGGAAGTCGTCTGCTACCTGAACCTTATGTACAGGAGTCGCTTCTGGGCACTCCGATGTAAATGGCAGACAAAAACTCTCCTCACTGGGGTGAAGTTCTACACATTCCCCCATCGTCTTACTTCAATTTTGCTTGTTGATTTATTTTCGATTTTGACAACTAAGTTTTCGAGAATAATTATAAAATTAATAAATTAGCATTTTATTTTTATGAGTTCTCACACAATTTTTCTGGAATATTTTTAAACAATAAAATATATTATACTAAAATTTCTTATTTAGAAGAAAATCAATTTCAAATAGTAATATTTTTTAATTAAAACAAGTTTTAAATATTAAAAAAAAAATTTTAACCGCATAACAATTTTACTATTTCATTTGTGCAAAAACAAGCAAAAAATATTCCTTATTATTTTTAAATATAATAAAAAAAATTTAGGGAAATTGGAAGTTTTTTTATAATTATTTTTTTTTTATTAAAAAATATCTATACATATATAAATTTTAGTATAGTACTCTTTTTGAAAAATTTAAATTAAAATAATGTATGTAAGTTTTATGAAAAAATAATGAATTTAATCGTTTTATTAAAAAGAAATTATTTAATTTATAAGAATTTTTTTAAACAACATTTTTTCAGCTTGAAATCACAATTTGTATGCTTCTGCGAAGTGTCAGTTTTGTTGCCTTAAGATTTGCAGATTTTCCGGAAAATTCAATTTCAAAGCAGACACCAGCAGAAATACAGAAACCGACAAAGAGCAAAAGAGAGTAGCAATTTAATGAAAAATCAGTTGCTGCAAAATCACTGTCACCAAAAAAAAAAATACACACAAATATACTCGTACAAACATACATATGTACATGCATGCTTACTACTACTTAGTTGCTTTTAAGCTTTTGCGCCAAAATGTATGCAACTAAAGTACGACAATTTGCAGTTAATCTTGCCATACAACAATAATGCCCAACTAAACCGGTTGTTTGAACCACTCTATAGCGCTGCATGCATGAAAATAACACATATATAGACACACACACATACCTACACCAGCACGTATGCACTGATGTACTCTATATTGCTATACAACTGATTTGTGGGCTAGACGCCCGGGCGGCCACTCTGCTGCTATGTAGATTTGTATATGTATATGTATATGTAGAAATATAGTTAAAACCGTAAACGTTCATTGGCCCATGGGTAATTTGAAATTCAAGCAATTCTGTGCTTTGACTGCAATTTCATATAAATATATGTACCTATACTCTGTATATATGTATGTACTTACATGCATACGTTGGCTTTTCATGCTGTGCTTTGTTACTACTATTCTTTTATTAGCATATGTAAAGTGGCCCATACAACCACCCACACATACACACACACACGCACACACATACACATAAATAGCACCAAGGCAAGACTAAAAGAGTTCGCCCACTTTCTTCTTTATGTTGTCTTTCTTGCTCATGCCGCTTTATTGCTAGTAAAGTAGTAAATGTAAAAATGTATGTAGTTGGTCGAACGTACATACGCACATAAGTAGAAAGAGTTGAAAAATAAAATGAAACCAAAGCATTAAAAGGCACTGGGACTATAAAAAATTAAGAATAAATAAAAAATGTTTGTATAATCTTGTATTAAAACATGAAAGCAAAGCGGTTTTTGTAAAGAAAATCGACATATAAAAAGGTAAATAACTTTTGAAAAAGAAGTAGAAGAACGAACGAAGGAACTGGTGGTGCTTGGTATGAATTGAAAATGGAATGAGAAAAAGCCTACACCACGGTGTATATTATGCCTAACAAAAGTGAAAAAGTTAATTTAATTTTTTCCCCTATATTTTAGACGTTCAAAAAAAAAACTAAAATTAAATTTTAATATAAAAATTTATAAATATTTATATATATGTATAATATGATAAAATTGATAGTTTTTACTATGCACCTCCTATATATTTTGTTCCTCGGTACTTAGTTGCCGTAATTATGAGCAAAAATTTAATTTTTGAAATATATATTATATGAAAATTATATGTTTTATTCAGCCGATTTTAACGACTTTCACACACAACCTTAAATATAATATTTGTAAGTAAAGTACCAAATTTTAGATTTTTATTCCCTCAAATACAGAAATTATAAGCTAAAAACGCATTTTTGAACATTTTTTTGTATGGCTGCTACCTGTTAAAGTGATCCAATATTAACCAATTTTACCATGAACTCTCTACTAATAATAAGCAGGTATATCATAAAGTTTCATGCCATTTACTGTTTGTTCAAAATAGTTATTGGCCGAAATGTCATTTTTGAAAGAAATTTCATATGGCAGCTGTATGTAATTTTCAGCCAATATGAAAAAAATTCATTATTAATTTTTCATATGTATTAAGTAGGCGATATGCGGATTTTCAATTTTACAACTGACTCATTTTAGTAGTTATCAAGTAAAATAGCATTTTTGAAAAATCAATTTTTATGCTATGATGGGTATAAAAATCAGCAAATGAAGAAAATTGCGTGGAAAGGTAAGAAATAACGCAGGCAGCATAGCAAATATTTGCACACACACTTACATACATACACATCTCAACACACATGATGGCTGACACGCGCAACGAAAAGGGACTTACTCACGCAAGGCGTGCAAAATTCACGTGAGACCCTACCGAGCATACCTAAGTGTGTGACTGAGTGAGGTGAGTGCGAGTGTGAGTGATGGCAGCGATGAGGCGAGTTGAAAGGTATATATATATATATATTTATATTGTATACATGTGTACATGTGTGTGTGTATAGCTAGGGATTAAGATGACGCGCGGCTGGCTGCCTGAGTGCCTGCCTGTAGCTTGAGGTATTTCAGCGAAATTTATGTAAAATATTGTGATGCTCTCGCGTCTACATATGTACATATAAAAATAAACTGTATAAGCTACGCACGTGCTTATGACATATGTACATATTTATCAGCATGTGTGTGTGTGTGTGTGTGTGTGTGCAAGCGAAAAGGTAATATAAAAATTCAGACGCGTGTCCAAATGAATATATTTCAACGAGTTAAATACTGATGGTCGACTGCTAGCAACAACAAAAACAATATGGGCATGGCATAAACCCTACCGGAAGGACGTTGTAAATATGTTTTGTAAAAAATAAAGAATTATTTTATATTTAGATATGTATTTTTATACAAAAGCAATATAAGTAGACAGCATATTGCTCAATAATAATAATGAGCGTACTCAAGCTAATCGCCTGAAAAAGCAATAAAATAAAAGCGGATGACATATTTTTGTATGACATTACGAATTCCGTAAGTAATTTGCATAGATATTTATAAATCTACATAGAAAAAATGCAAGTAAAGGCTAACATTAGTGTCTTGTCCGCACCTAACATCAGTTCGAAGGCGAGCTAAAATGAGAAGGCGAATCACTCAGCGGTTGTGAATAGTGAAAAATATATGTACTCTGATGAAAAAGTAAAGTAAACCAAAGTCTGGGATGGCAGACCCTTCCTTGATGATCACGCCCAAATGTTTTATAAATCATGTTTTGTGGGCATTCAACTGGATTGTCCGGTCCCTGAATTGGAAAGGTGCCGCTGTCTAAGTATTTACTGTCCTCGTAAAACTAAAGGCTAACATCACTCCCGTCCAAGGAGTGCGAAGGACGAAAAGGAAGACAATGGGATCAAGAACCCTTTTTATAAGCGCTTAGAATGCGCCTATGACCGTACTCACGCCACGTTGTGAAAATTGTATGTGGGGAATTTAAAGCCGAGGTGGGCAAAGAAGGTATTTCGCAACAACAGTCGGGAAATTCAGCCTTTATGACGAAACATCCCTTAACGGCCTGAGTTTATTCGCCGGGGCTCGAAATATGGTTACCTGAAAATTATGTTGTGATTGACGAAAGACCTGTTTCCAGTGTTCTAGGTGTGCGTAAATTCTGTAGACCTAACATCGACTCGGATCACTATCTTATCGCAGCAAAGATGACGAAGGAAAAAACTTTCCATTACCCGACTATGATGAACTACAAAACAGCTGGAGCCAATGGCTTACTAGCTGAGCTGCTTAAACATGGCGGTGAAGAGCTGACAAGGTGCATCCATCAACGTCCCTGCAGAATATGGAACCTACAAATCACCTTTTCATTGATTTTAAACTCGCCTTCGATAACACAGTACGGAGCTGGTATATCTGAATATTGTATTCCGGCAAAACTTATACGGCTATGTAAACTGACGCTGGACAACACCAATAGTCAGTCAAAATTGGGAAGGACCTCTCCAAACTAAACAAACAGTCCGGGCTTGGCTCCCACGTCTATGTTGACAGTCATAACTTCGAGGTCGTAGATAATTTCGTCTATCTAGAGACGAGCATTAACATCAATAATAATATAAGCCTTGAAATCCAACGCAGAATCACTCTTGCCAACAGCTTTCTTGACTTTCCTATAATAAACACTTCCACGCCAATGGAGAAAAGAAGAAGAAGAAGAATTAAGTTAAAGAAAAATAATTATAATTGAAAAATAGAAACAAATAAAATAAAATTGATTACAATAATACAAAATAAATAAAATATTAATAAAAAATAAAAAATAGTAACAAAAAAACAACAAAAAAATTTAATTAAAATAAAATAAAAAGGTAGTTAAAATCGGATTTACTCTTGTTGCTGACAGCTCACCAGCAATTTATATTCAATCAATTCTGCTCATAATACACGTGGAAGCCTTTATAATTTTGAATGAATGCCCGTCACCTCAATTACATAGCTTCGCTCGAATAATGAAGCGTACATAATTTATGAGTTTAAAAAATCATTAAAATTATGCATATTAAAAAAATTGTGTAAATGCAGCAACCCTACAAATTACATTGCTCTTCCCACTGCTTACATTTATTTAACCTTTTTTGTCTTCATTTTCCATCTCTCCTGCCTTTAACGAATTGTGACACCTGCCTACCTTAGACCTTTTTTCATATTTTCATAACGAAATGCGCTCAATTAATTTTACAAATTTAACGATAAACAAAGCGTATTATGACCATAAGCGATTTTACAAAAAATAAAAATGTTTATGCAAGATATTTTTTTTTTTTTGTCATAAATAATATGCTGTAATTTAGCGGCGCACAAGATGATGTGATTACTAAAAAAATGTCACATTATTTAAATGAATAAATCAAATTAAGCAGCTGTTTAAAGCGATGGAAAAATTAAAAAATAGCAAAAAAATATGGTGTGCTTCTGGAAAAAAAGAACTTGAAGAAAATCAAATGTATACAAAAATACAGACCAATAAAGTAGTAAAAATATTTAAATTAGCAAAAATAAACTAATCTTTTTGAAAATATAAGACAGAAAAATAAATGGAATTTTTAAGTGATATTATTTTATTTTATTTCATTTTTTCCATTTTTTTCATTTTATTTCATTTTATTTCATTTCATTTCATTTCATTTCATTTCATTTCATTTCATTTCATTTCATTTCATTTCATTTCATTTCATTTCATTTCATTTCATTTCATTTCATTTCATTTCATTTCATTTCATTTCATTTCATTTCATTTCATTTCATTTCATTTCATTTCATTTCATTTCATTTCATTTCATTTCATTTCATTTCATTTCATTTCATTTCATTTCATTTCATTTCATTTCATTTCATTTCATTTCATTTCATTTCATTTCATTTCATTTCATTTCATTTCATTTCATTTCATTTCATTTCATTTCATTTCATTTCATTTCATTTCATTTCATTTCATTTCATTTCATTTCATTTCATTTCATTTCATTTCATTTCATTTCATTTCATTTCATTTCATTTCATTTCATTTCATTTCATTTCATTTCATTTCATTTCATTTCATTTCATTTCATTTCATTTCATTTCATTTCATTTCATTTCATTTCATTTCATTTCATTTCATTTCATTTCATTTCATTTCATTTCATTGCATTTCATTGCATTTCATTG
This sequence comes from Ceratitis rosa, assembly GCA_037013455.1. Classification (NCBI taxonomy): domain Eukaryota; kingdom Metazoa; phylum Arthropoda; class Insecta; order Diptera; family Tephritidae; genus Ceratitis; species Ceratitis rosa. The sequence continues at coordinate 1,706,667 of JAWMAG010000001.1, read as the reverse complement.
CATTTCATTGCATTTCATTGCATTTCATTGCATTTCATTGCATTTCATTGCATTTCATTGCATTTCATTGCATTTCATTGCATTTCATTTCATTTCATTTCATTTTATTTTATTTTATTTTATTTTATTTTATTTTATTTTATTTTATTTTATTTTATTTTATTTTATTTTATTTTATTTTATTTTATTTTATTTTATTTTATTTTATTTTATTTTATTTTATTTTATTTTATTTTATTTTATTTTATTTTATTTTATTTTATTTTATTTTATTTTATTTTATTTTATTTTATTTTATTTTATTTTATTTTATTTTATTTTATTTTATTTTATTTTATTTTATTTTATTTTATTTTATTTTATTTTATTTTATTTTATTTTATTTTATTTTATTTTATTTTATTTTATTTTATTTTATTTTATTTTATTTTATTTTATTTTATTTTATTTTATTTTATTTTATTTTATTTTATTTTATTTTATTTTATTTTATTTTATTTTATTTTATTTTATTTTATTTTATTTTATTTTATTTTATTTTATTTTATTTTATTTTATTTTATTTTATTTTATTTTATTTTATTTTATTTTATTTTATTTTATTTTATTTTATTTTATTTTATTTTATTTTATTTTATTTTATTTTATTTTATTTTATTTTATTTTATTTTATTTTATTTTATTTTATTTTATTTTATTTTATTTTATTTTATTTTATTTTATTTTATTTTATTTTATTTTATTTTATTTTATTTTATTTTATTTTATTTTATTTTATTTTATTTTATTTTATTTTATTTTATTTTATTTTATTTTATTTTATTTTATTTTATTTTATTTTATTTTATTTTATTTTATTTTATTTTATTTTATTTTATTTTATTTTATTTTATTTTATTTTATTTTATTTTATTTTATTTTATTTTATTTTATTTTATTTTATTTTATTTTATTTTATTTTATTTTATTTTATTTTATTTTATTTTATTTTATTTTATTTTATTTTATTTTATTTTATTTATTTTATTTCATATCATTTCATGGAATTTTATGATATTTTAATTTATTTTTATTTTATAGTTTATTTTATAGTTTATTTTATAGTTTATTTGATATTTTATTTTGTATGATATTTTATTTTATTTTATAGTTTATTTTATTTTATCTTGTATTTCATATTTTTTTATATTTTATTTTATTTTTTTATATCTCATTTTATTCTTTTTTGTATTTTATTTTATAATTTATTTTATATTTATTTATATTTTATTTTATTTTATATATTATTTTATATTTTATTTTATATTTTATTTTATATTTTATTTTATATTTTATTTTATATTTTATTTTATATTTTGTTTTATATTTCATTTTGTATTTTATTTTATTTATATTTTTAGTCGACGGCAAATTGACGAATGGTTAAAATTTCGTACTGTAATTCTCAAGGCAAGGGTTCGAGTCCTCGTTTGACCATTTAACTTGAAATTGGAGGAAAGCTCCAATTATATATATACAGTCCTTTCACCAAATGTTGTCTTTAAATACCTCAAAGCAAATTTCGATTGTTCTTTGGTCAAAATCTGTAAGCTTTGCTTACTTGCTTTGCTTATTTTCACATACAAAACGCTTACAAAGCTATTAAATTCCATCAGTCGTTGTCAGTTGCACAGTCAGTCGGTCAGCAATTGGGTGACGCCAATGTGTATAAAGTGATTTTGATTTCAAATGTAAATGCGATATCTTTGAGAGAACTCACACACACAATCACTGCATTGGACTAAATACACGAATGAACTGTTATAAAAAAGTATATAGGTATATACTTAGTATGTGCTTATATGTATAGACAAATGAACTGAAATGCATTGGGCTGCGTTGAAGAAAAACAAACCAAAAATACACTAAAACACAATACATAGAAAGAAGCGCACATACACATGTGCCTACGAGTACAAAGCAAACGGATTCCGATCGATCACCTACTTTAAGGTCAATACAAGTTTATCAAAAACGCCGACCTTTCAGTAGCATTTGCATATTTTAATACACTCTTTGTGCTTCAACTTTGTATGCAATGATAAGAGATTGTTACAGAAATGTTCGGGCATATTTTATATTTATTAAATATGCGAGCATACACTTAAAAAAAGTCACGAATTGACTGAAATAATGCTGTGAATAGGAATCCAAAAAATATACTTTGCATTTCAAGGAAGATTTGAAGGGCGCCCGAGTTAAAATTATTGCCAGAAATCATAGGAGTTATCTACATATATTTCATGTCAAAAAATTTCGTCTCTGGTTGACCAAAGCTGGGCACTTCCTGGTTGACCAAAGCTGGGCACTTCTAGGCGATTGCTTCCTTCAGACGGTTCAATTGCTAATAGTACAAGTCCAATCGTGTTAAGCAAACGCGAGAACCAGATCACTAAAGCCATCTATGCAAATATAAGAGATTATTTTACTAGACTAATAATACAAGTTAATATGGATATGGATATCAATGTAAAGAGAGTTGAGCAGGCTTATTTTCGTAAAGGGTTGCCTCCTTTTTTAGTATAAAACAAAAGTGTAAACAAAAAATAAATTAAATTAAGTAATTCCAAAATGCTCAATGTTGAAAATATTTTTTAAGGAGAGTTGCCAACTGTTCGAAAAATTTTAATGGATTTTTTTGGATCAACTTTTTAAACAAGATGAAAATAATAACAAAAATAAGCAATTTAAAAGTCTAAATTTTAAAAATATTTTTTGAGCAGAGTTGCCACCTTTTTGAAAAAAAAAATAAATAAATGAAATTAAAAAATTGAAAAATGAATTAAACTAATAGTCACAAAACAAAAAAAATTCCTAACATTGAAAATATTTGTGCAGTAGAGTTGCCAACTGTTTGAAACTTTGAATAAAATTAAGCTGACAAGATAAATGAATAATGGCAATATAGTAAACAACCTAAGAGTTGCCACATGACTAAAATTAAAAAACTTTTTAGTGTATAGCAGTAATCTTAGGGTTTGAAAAATAAAAAATACTTTTTAATTCAACTATAATTCAACTATAAATTATCGAAAAAAAAGAAATTATTACATTTCTTTATGGGGAAAATAGTTAACTTTAGGCTGAACAACGGCGTCTGCGCTGTTACTACAACTAAAAGAAACTTGGAATGATTGATGTGTTTACATATTTATCTACTACTTACACATACATAGAAAGTAATATTTAATCAACCGTTAGAACCATCAACGTGTCATCCAATCATGAAGATCTACTTCTATGTAATTCATTTACTTAGCATGACTAACTTAAGAACTATTTAAGTATGTACATAAAAATGTATGCTCTCAAAATATTTATATTTACATGCATATTTTTGTTTTTTGTTTTTGTTTTCAATTATTCATCACTGATTAAACAAGTAATGAGAAATGTTAATAATTTCTTAATAAAATCTTCTCATTGAAATTGAGCACTGATATCACTAATATTTTTTCTTTGTTTATTCGTAGCTGCTGCGTTGAACTTTATTCGTAGCTGCTGCGTTGAACTATGACTCTGTGTTGTTGATCAGAATTTCTCAGAAGAAAGAATTAAATTATAACAATGATTAATAAGAAATTATTGTTTAAGAAAAGGGAATTTGAGATGAATTTGTACATTGTTCAAGTCAATTATTTACCCTTTTAATGTAGAAGAATGCAATATGGAAACATATTTTACCTGAAACGAAGAAAGAGAAAAATTAATTAATTATTATTATTAATAAGACTATTAATTTTGTATAATAAAATTAAATGCTTATACAAATAGTTAATACAATTTGAATAATTTGCTCTACATAATGCTCCATCTTTCTCTATATTCCTACTTAGATCACTATCTTTTTGGATTAAAAATCACACAATGAAATTTGCTCAGCAAATAAAAATTACTTTTGCATGTATATGTACGTGTGTAAACCGCAATCTTAATCTTAGCCTTCAACACCATACGCCTGAAACCACACCCCGTAAGTGACCACAAGTTTATGGCTGATTTCTTTCATTTGGTCAGACTCACTCTTCGCTTATCGTTTATTTGTATGTGCATTAGAACACATACATATTTACATAAATGCATGGAACGGCACAAAGTTTTTAAAAGGCTTACTCATAAATATAACTAATGTGAAAACTATGGATCGGTATATTTTATCTTGGCACGCGCTCATAATGTAACATACATACATATGTATGTTTAATATTGTACATATGTGTAAGCCGCATAATTGTAATTAGAGAAAAACACAACAATAGAAAATGCTTAAGTAAATACAAAGGCAACCTCAAAGTCAAAGCAACTGGCAAAAAACATTAAATAAGAGATTAAAAATTATTTTTAATAATACTTCTTTTTGATAATTTGTTGCTTTACACCAAGTAAAATCAGGAAAAAATGGTATATATAAAAAAAATCATATAAAAACATTTTTTCAGCGCTTGAATCACTCTAAAAATTTTTTTCAGATTCCAAATGAGTGAAAAAAAATTTGCTTTATCAGCTGTCAAAAGCCGAACTTTCTGCAATACCAAGATTTGCACCAGCGCATTTCAAAATTAATCTTTAAATAAAAAATTAACTTTTACTATCAAATATATTTTTTTTCCAATAAAAAAAAATACAAAATTCAACTATTAATCTAAGCAAACAAAAAAGCAATACCGCAGCGAAATCTCGTTAAAATGAGTTATGCGTTAATTTGTATTTACAGGCATATACGTATATACATATGTACATATGTATGTTTAGTGTAAAAAATGTGTATGATCTGCCTCGAAAATATTTGCACATATTAAATTCCATATTTTATATGACGCGTAAATTTTTTTCTAAAATTTTTATCTACTTTTTGAAGTTCTTTTCATATTTTTCACTACTCTTTCTCTGTTCAAATAAAATGCTTCGAACGTTTTTTGTTTGTTTTGTACGTATATAGCTCATTTAATATAAATTTCTATCCATAAATTTGAGGTATTTGCACTGGTTATTGAGAAAATCTATACAAAAAATGTTTGTCTTTTTACAAACATATGCATGAGGATTTAAATATATAAATAGATACATCCAGTATTTGGAAAATGTAAAAAAAGTCGATTTTTTTTAACTTTTAACCAGATTTTTCCAATAAAGAGACGTACAGCAATAAAACAAAACAACACGAAAATAATTATGTTTTACAATAACAAAAAAAAAATAGCTTTGTAATAAAATATGTCGTCATAGGAAATCAACAAGCGTAACGACGCGTCACCTTGCGTGGCGCTATGTTGTTGCAACAACAGTAGTCATTATTGTGTTGCAAAAACACAGAAATACAAGCAAATTTTAAACACACATACACACAGGCTTACTTCGAAACAACTTGATAAAAATGTATAAAAATTAATGGCAGCAATAGCAAAATAATTGATAATGTGGTGACAATAAATTATTGTACTTACATAATACATCCATTGATTGCATTGAAATATTCAATGAAATAAAAATGGAAGCAGTTGTTATTAGCTCTATGAGCTATGTACAATATTAGCTTACTGTCGGCTTTTTAATTAAAAAGTCTGGTACAAGTATGCACCAACATACTACTATACAATCAACAGATGTATGTATACACGTATATGTAATTCACAGTATGAATGTAAAATACTCGTACGCCCGCGGGTTTCTGAGAGTATTCACAAAGCAATGTACGCACAGCATACAATTTGAATTTTGAACAGAATTTTTAGCACCAGCAGCATCAAGGGCAATGGACGCGGGTCAATACCAGTTGCTCAATGAACGCCGCCGGGCGCTACGCGTTTGGCAATATAGCAACAGAGAGTTCAATGAAACCGTTAGCTATCGGAGAGGGAAATTTATATATGGAATTTTTCAATTTCCTCTCTCCTCTTTTCCTCCTGCAGCTTTTTGAATATTCAGGAATATTTCGTCAGTGAATTCAGCTTAATGTCGCCTACACACTTTGTTAGTGACAACAACTACAAATATGGAGATAAGAACCGATATCTACTGTTGTTGTTTCCGCCTTTGGAGTTTTTCAATGTTGTTCTGTCTGCTAGCTTCTCAACAAAAGGTAAATACAGAAGCAGTAGCAGCAACTGGTTGCAACTCTAATGCACTGTTGTAATTCCTTGTAATTTTGAATTATTCGTGTTGCAATTATTGTTGTTAATGCTGTAACTAGTGTTGTGGTTGAGCCGGTTGAATTGATGGTTCTGTTTGTTGTCTAAGCACGAATGTGACTAAGCTCTGTATGTTTGAGGCTTTTTCGGTCATTGGCAACCGAAAAAACAGAACGAGTGCTGAGAGCCCAAGGTGGGCTAAAGCAAACACACAATCAATAATAAATAATGATACGAAATGTAATAAAAAATAGCATAAAGTATATTAAAAGAGAAAAAATTTGAAAAACAAAAGTAAACAAAACCAAACAATATAACGCAATATTATAATATAAATAAAACTAAAATATTTAAACTAAACTTAAACATAACTAAAATGATATAATATAAAATAAAATAAAAAAAAAAATAAAAAAATAAAATAAAATAAAATAAAATAAACTAAAATAAAATAAAATAAAATAAAATAAAATAAAATAAAACAAAATAAAGTAAAATAAAATAAAATAAAATAAAATCAGATAAAATAAAATAAAATTAAATTAAATAAAATAAGATAAGATAAAATATAATAAAATATAATAAATTAAAATAAAATAAAATAAAATAAAATCAGATAAAATAACATAAAATAAACTAAAATAAAATAAAATACAATAAAATAAAATAAAATAAAACAAAGTAAAATAAAATACAATAAAATAAAACAAAATAAAGTAAAATAAAATAAAATAAAATACAATAAAATAAAATAAAATTATAAAAATAAAATAAAATTAAATTAAATAAAAAGAAAATAAAATAAAATAAAATAAAATAAAATTAAATAAAATAAAATAAAATAAAATAAAATAAAATGAAATAAAATAAAATTAAATTAAATTAAATTAAATTAAATGAAATAAAATAATTTAAAATAAAATAAAATAAAATAAAATAATATAATATAAAATAAAATAAAATAATATAAAACAAAATAAAATAAAATAATATAAAATAAAAATAAATGTATACAATAAAATCAAATAAAATAGAACAAAAAAATACAATAAAATAGAAGAAAATAATATAAATCAAAATAAAATAGAATAAAGAAAAATAAAATAAAACAAAGTAAAGTTAAATAAAATTTATTTAAATAAAAATAAAAATTCAATTAAATTAAATAATTTAAAATAAAATTAAATAAAGTAAAATAGAAAAATTAAATAAAATAAAATAAAATAAATTAAAATAAAAGATATAAAATAATATAAAACAAAATAAAATAAAATAAAATAAAATAAAATAAAATAAAATAAAATAAAATAAAATAAAATAAAATAAAACAAAATAAAATAAAATAAAATAAAATAAAATAAAATCAGATAAAATAAAATAAAATTAAATTAAATAAAATAAGATAAGATAAAATATAATAAAATATAATAAATTAAAATAAAATAAAATAAAATAAAATCAGATAAAATAACATAAAATAAACTAAAATAAAATAAAATACAATAAAGTAAAATAAAATAAAATAAAACAAAGTAAAATAAAATACAATAAAATAAAACAAAATAAAGTAAAATAAAATAAAATAAAATACAATAAAATAAAATAAAATAATAAAAATAAAATAAAATTAAATTAAATAAAATAAGATAAAATAAAATAAAATCAAATAAAATAAAATAAAATAAAAAGAAAATAAAATAAAATAAAATAAAATAAAATAAAATAAAATAAAATAAAATAAAATAAAATAAAATAAAATAAAATAAAATAAAATAAAATAAAATAAAATAAAATAAAATAAAATGAAATAAAATTAAATTAAATTAAATTAAATGAAATAAAATAATTTAAAATAAAATAAAATAAAATAAAATAATATAATATAAAATAAAATAAAATAATATAAAACAAAATAAAATAAAATAAAGAAAAATAAAATAAAATAAAACAAAGTAAAATAAAAAAGAATTAAATTAAATTAAATTAAATAATTTTAAATAAAATTACACAAAATAAAATAGCATATATATATATATAAAATAAAATAAAATAAAATAAAATAAAATAAAATAAAACGAATAATAACATCAAAAATTAAAATAATATGAAATAAAATAACTAAAATAAGATTAAATTAAATTAAATTTAATATAATACAGGAAATAAAATAAAACAAAATAAAATTAAGTAAAATAAAATAAAATTAAGTAAAATAAAAATAACATAAAATAAAATAAAACAAAATAAAATAAAGGAAAATTAAATTAAATAATTTAAAATAATAATATGAAATAAAACTAAATGAAATAACATAAAATAATAAAAAGCATAATAATATAAAATGAATAAATCAAAATAAAATAAAAGAAAATTAAATTAAATTAAAAAATAGAATTAAGTAATGCAATATAAATTTAAATCAAATAAAACAAAATGATTAAAAATTAAATTAAATAAATTTAAAAAAAGTTTAATGAAACAAAACATTGTAAAGCAATTTTAGAAAAATCAACACAAATTTTTAATAAAAGAAAATTAAATTAGATATACGAGATAAGTGTGTTAACTTATAGTTTATTAAGTTAAATTAAAATTAAAATTTCAAATATTGTGTTTTTTATTAGAATAGCAAAAAAGTATACATTCTTTTCTCATGAGTCATTTCGACAAAAACCAATACGCAGTTGACTCAGAGCATGTGCGCATATTTTCCAAATGAAAAGAGCATTAAATCACAGCTTGAATCTCAATTTAATCTCTAATTATAGTGCAAAGTGCTCTCGTTCATTTATAAATAAACGTTGATAATAAAGTTAATAGCACAATCACTCATACAGAGAAAAATAAAATTAGAATCATCTATCTCTCTACTATGAGCACAATTTTCGTTTTTCTGTTTGTTTTTGTTTTACTATTGTATGTAGACGCTAAAAACGCTGAGCACTTGAATAATAGAGGAAATGTTAATCGCGCTTTGAATATATTAAATTACAAAAATTATATATACTAAGGGGTATATACATATCTACATATATATAAATAAGTATATTGGCATATTTGTATATATTATATTATAAAAAATAATTTCGCTAGTAACTTAATAAAACAATATGCAAAAATACCTATTTACACACACACACACTAAATATTCACTTACGTGAGTTTGTTGGTGTTAGTGTGAGCTTTTCTAAAGTATCAGGTGTTTTGTTTAGCATATAAATAAAGCAAAGCACGTTTACAGCATTTAGCTAGCTTTGGAAGAATATGAAATGAATGGGAAGCGCGCTGGCAAATGCTATCATTGGAATAATAAATGCTTGTAAATAAACATAATTTGTTTAAATTTGACTACTTGCTGTTTTATAATATTAAATATTAACCTTTTGCACTCTGAATTGATCTGATTTTCTGCTCTTCTTCTATTTGCTTTTCCGTTTTTTTTTTTTTTTTTTTTGTTAATTTATATGCAATCCATTTAATGAATGAACTTACACTGCCTCTGGCTGCTGATTAAATCTTTAGTGCAGTTAACTGTTTTTTCTCTTTAATTTTACATACACATACACGTATGTTTTTATTGTATATAAATATCAAAAGACATTGACCGTTCGCCCAAACGAGCGATCAGTGATTTACGGCAAAAGTCGCATACGGGTCAGCCAATACGTGAATTGAGCACGGCTGTGTATGGGTAAATCAGCAGAAGAAGCTATCTTAAATCTGTATTTTTATTAAGTTAATGTTCTTGCTGCATTCACGTCAGCAAATGAATCTTATAACAGTGATAACCCTTATAGGCAACAGAATATATGAAAGTACTATATGTGCATACATATACATATGTATGTATATGCAGGTAAAATCTGCATATGAGTATGTATTTATTTTTGTTTAAATATATATTTATATATATTCAATTAATTTGTAGCTTGTTGGTAACATTGTCTTTCAGCGGTTAGTGGTCAGCGTTGGTCGGTTATTGACTTTCTTCTTTCCTTCAATTCCTTTTTTTAAACCTTAATGGCCACTCCTTTTTATGGTTAATCTGTTACCTCGCTGCGTCTATATATGTAAGCATATGTCTACTTATGTACGAGAAACACCAACAATTCGTATATAAAAAAAACGAAATAAACTAAATTAATTACATTAAATTAAAACTAAATGAAGAAATTAAATTAAATTAAAATTAAATTAAATAAAAAAATTAATAAACGTAAAAACTTGAATCAAATAATAAATAATAAAATTAAATAAAATTAAAATAAATTGATTTAAAAAACTTTAATTCAATTAAATAAAAATTAAAATATAAGATAAAATATTAATAAAAGAAAACCAAATATATAACAAGATTTAATTAAATCAAATTAAAATAATATAAAATAAGAAAAATTTTAAAATAAAATAAAAAGGGAATAAAATAATATAAACTTAAACAATACAATAAATTTATATTAAAAAAATAGACAAAATAAAATAAAAATAATTAAAAAAGAAAATAAAATAAAACAAATTAAAACTAGACTAATATAAAATAAAAAAAACAATAAAGTAATTTACACTTACAAAAAATTAAATTATATACATTGAAATAAAACAAAATTGAGTAAAATCAAATAAAATAAAACAATCTATACTAATATTATAAATGCGAAAGTCGTTTCGTTTGCTGCGCTTTCACGCAAAAACTACTTAACCGATCATCATGAAACTTTGTACACATACTCTTGGAGGTATCAGAATGAACATAGGCTACTTTTTATTTAATAAAAAAAAATTATTTTTTAAATAAAATAAAGAAACTTCTTTGTCCAATAGCCACAATAGAGAATATACATACGCATGCATAAAGTAACGCCCCATATGCACAGAGAGAGAGAGAGAGTGGGACTATACATAGGTATAGGCACATATGTAGCTGCATTGAGAGTAGTGTTGTATGTGTGTATGGGAGTATACAGTATACAGCATACATATCTACATGTATGGTGGCCATAAAATGTGAGCATACATACGTACATGTATGGTGGTGGCCTGGTCATCTATTTGCTGAGCGCTACGTTAACGCCATCTAGCGGGTAAAAGCTAAAAATATTTTACATCGACTTCAGCAAGTACATACAGATATGACTTTCAATGAACATATTTACAACCAAACGCTAATTCTAATTGAAAACAAGGTTTTCACAATGGTTGGAAAAAAATTAGATGATTTTGGGATGCAAAGCCCTCAAAGAGATAATGAGGATGATTTCAACAATGAAATTGCTCGAGAGTTAGATTATGATTTCATAGCACTGCAGCGACAAGTAGAAGAATTATTTCCTTTGTTACTTCCAGAGCAGGCTCATGTTCTCCATCAAGTTTTACGTAGAATAGAATACGGTAAAGGTGGACTCTTCTTTCTCGATGCACCAGGTGGAACCGGAAAGACGTTTTTGCTCAACTTATTATTAATGTACATCAGAAAAAACAGAAAAATAGCAGTTGCAGTAGCTTCGTCGGGTATTGCCGCGACGCTTTTAAACGGCGGCCGTACGGCACATTCCGTTTTGAAATTACCATTGAACCTTGTACATGAAGATTCGCCCATCTGTAATTTCAGTCAAAATAGTTCTCGAGGTAGGATGCTGCGAGAATGTAAGCTTTTAGTGTGGGATGAATGTACAATGTCTCACAAAAAGGCTATAGAAGCTTCAAACCGGACTCTTCAGGACCTGCGGGATAGTACAGATATAATGGGAGGAATGGTAGCTTTACTGGCTGGTGATTTTCGTCAAACCCTTCGAGTTATTCAGAGGGGAACACCAGCAGATGAAATTCAAGCATGCTTAAAATCATCGAGCTTATGGTCGAGAGTTGAAAAGCTGAGCCTAAAACAAATATGAGAGCGCATCTTTATAATGACGTGGATTCAGGACTTTATGCTGAAATGTTATTGAAAATTGGTGATGGTCGTTTAGATGTTGATGCTGAAGGTTGCGTATCACTTTCAAGAGAATTTTGTAATTTAGTAGAAATTGATGTGGATCTCATTGCTCATGTTTTTCCCGAATTGCAACAGAATTTGGGTTGTGATCAGTGGCTGTGCGCAAGAGCATCATTAGCACCAAAAAATGAAGTAGTTAATAGAATCAACAATGACATTTTAAAAGAGGTGGAAGGGGAAATGGTGGAATATTTATCAATGGATACAATTATGGATACAGAATTAAGTACCTCATATCCTGTAGAGTTTTTAAATTCACTTGAATTGTCGGGTGTACCATCACATAAGCTTCAGTTGAGACTAAATGTACCAGTAATGCTTATGCGAAATTTAAATGCTCCTCTGCTATGTAATGGAACACGACTTCGGATAACGAAATTGGGACAGAATATACTTGGTGCTACTATTTTAACAGGTGTCGGTAAAGGAAAAAGTGTAATCATACCTCGGATTCCAATTATTCCCACTGACCATCCATTCCAATTTAAAAGAGTTCAGTTTCCCGTCAAACTTAGCTTTGCCGAGTGCATTTAGAAAAGTCATGCTTTTCTCATGGTCAACTATATGTAGCCTGTTCGCGTGTGTCTAATGCCCGGAATTTACAAATATTTACGCCCAACGGAAAAACGTACAATATAGTTTATAGAAATATCCTTGACTAATAATCTGCATTTTATATTTTCAATTGTCACCATTCCGAATTATTTATTTTCTTTATAGTGACATATATATTTTAATATTTGTTGTAATGATTCAATAAAGTATACTTTGAAATTTGAAACTTCATTGCATGTAGTAATTTTTTCAAATAGATAATCTCAGACAAGCAATAAAATATATTCTTTATATTGATCCGTTTGTACTATAATGATCTCTTATTGGATGGATTTAATGCGAGCGAAGCCGCGGGTAAAAGCTAGTACAATATAAATTAAAACAATGCAAAATATAAAAAAAATATGATATGAAATAAAATAAATAAAATTATAAAATAATATAAAACACAATAAAATAAATGTAACTAAAAATAGAAAATAAAATAAAATTAGACAAAATATCATAAAATCAAACAAAATAAAAATGAATAAATACAGAAAAATAAAATAAAATATACTCAAATAAAATAACACAAAATATTATTAAATAAAATAACATAAATTAACTTAAAGTAAAAGAAAATAAGAGGAAATAAAATAAAATAAAAAAATAAATTGAACTAAAAAAATAAATAACACAAAATAAAACAAAATTAGACAAAATATATATAGAAAAATAAATAAAATAACCAAAATAACCAAATTAAGTTAAATTAAATAACATATATTAAAATAAAATAAAAGGAAAAGAAAATTAAATAGATTATTACTAAAATAAAATATATTAAAAATAAAATTAAATTACATAATATAAAATAAATAAAATTAAACGAAATTATATTAAATTAAATTAATAAAAAATTAAATAAAATAAAATAATGTAAAATAAAATAAAAAAATTAAAATAAAATAAAATAAAAAAAACAAAATAAAATAATATAAGTTAAAATGAAATGAAGTACAAATAAAGTAATGTAAAGTGAAAGATAACACAATTCATACTAAATAAAATTAAATTAAATAAAGTAAAACAAAATTAAATAAAACAATATAAAATATAATAAAAAGAATTAAACGAAAAATCAAGTAATTTTTCCAATCTACGCGGATAATGAAACCGAAAGAATAAAGAAAGGATTTCCGTTGCTAATTAAATATTACAAAAAAAATTAAATCATAGGCACTAACTAGATAATTTAATTTACAAACAGCACAGCCGGAGTAAAAAAAAATACTCAACAAAAAACTGTCGATAAAAGCACACTTTTTTCAAAGCCCAAAGCATTTTTCTTGCCTTCAAAATTTATACATTATTTATCTTTTTAATTCTCGTTTTAAAAATTAATTGATTTCCTCATATTAACAATCAACAAAAATAATATACCATTTTAAATGAAAATTTGGAAGGAATACAATCAATAAATGGTAGCAAAATGTTTGTAATTAATATTTTTAAGGGAAAATATATGTATGTATATGCAAGCAGCTCGCTTACTTTGAAAAAAAAATTTCAAAAAAAATAAAAAGAAAAGAAAAAAGCCAAACGACAACTGAGACAGATAGCCATTTTTGTATTGAAGCTACACCGAGGCAAATTTAACTTTACTTTGGTTCCTACATATTAGGGTGGTCCTTCGTTAGAGCGGGTTTTGAGCTATTGTGACTTTATTTACAGGTGTTAAGTCAATATCAAAATATTTTAAGTCGATTTTTTAAGTGTAAATAATAAAAAAGTGCAAGAAGGTTTTTGATGTCTTAAAATTTTGTGACTTTTGCATGGCTCAACTTCTTGAGGAGACTGATAAATATTCTTTTTGATGAAACTTTACATTCTATAAAAAGAGTTTGCTTAATATTTACGTCACTCCTTTGTACTCGTATTGGTTAAAAATTATTCCAAGTCCAAAATGTTATTGAAGTCCATTTTATGATTTTCTTACTTACAACTCCATAAACATATTATAAATATATATGTATATTTTTTTTAAATATTAATAAATAAAAACTGAAATAGGTTCAAAAATTAATTTAATTTAATTATATAAAAATGTTCAATAAAAATTTGGAATTTTCCCAAAAAAAAAATCTATTATTGTGAAAAAAAAAAATTTTAATTCAGACCAGTCTAATACTGTGCATACGTGCATATATATTTTATTTTATTTATTTTTATTTCTCATTCATACAACAAACTTCAAAAGATCCCCAAAAACTACCGCTTGCAACTGTATTGCATACCACGGCATGTTTGCAAACTGCTACCCCAACTTTCGCGCATCTTCACACCCCCCGCCAAGCCATCAGGCAGTTTGGTGTGGTAGTGGGTGTGCGAATTGAATATGCTCTTCGCTGCTTGCTGCTTGCTGCTGCATTTCGGGCATTTCAAGCTGCAATGCCTGCCACACCCGCCAACACAAGCCAACGAGCGGCCGCATGAAGGAGCAACGGAGCTTGAGCGCTGTGAACGGGTGTGGTGTGATGGCGTGTCGCGGCGTTTCGAATTGCTTACGAATATTGTTGGCTCCATTGCCAAATTCTATGCGCTACTTTATGTATCGCATACATACCTGCTTACATACGTATTTGTTTGTATATACATATGTACATATATGCATAAGTAAGCATGTAAATGTGTGTGCAAACGTAAGCGGCTTAAATTGGCAACAATCCACCCGGTAGCTTAACTAGACGACAGCGCCAAATTGCTGCCAACGGTGCTACATCTAAATATACATAAACATACCCATAAACATATACATATGCATATATACGTGTATATACACATGTAAATGTGCTAGTGTAGGTATAATAAAATAAACGCGACGCTAAAGAGTGTCTCTGACAGCGGTAAAATAGCAATTGGAGCTTCTGGAGCGAGCGACTGTGTGGCGAATGAGGCGGGTGAAGGGGGGGTGGCGTGCTGCTCGGCAGAGGTAACACAACACTCATTTCCCCTAAATTATTCACAATTAAGTTGAGGTTTCAGCGAAAGGGTTAAAGGCTAATGGCGTGTGTATACACTATGTTTGTTTGTAGTTGTTTGTATCTCAATACAAAACAGTCATATACATATGTATGTAGGTATGTATGTATGTATATGATGTATATGCATTGTCTCTTATTAAGCATAAAAGCATATAAATATACAAATATATACATATGTGTATGTATGCATGTATGTAAAGGTACATACATATGTGGTGGCAGCTTACCAATGAGATTTAGTAGTTATTTCAACACAATAAACATTTTGTAAACGAAAAGGGTTGAGGCTTCGTAAGTATGGGATTAATATTTTGTAATTAATACGCACACATGCACTCACATACTTACACACACACACACACACACACAGTCAAAGCAATATTATTATATTTTAATGCAAGGAATTTGAATGGAAATTAAATATGTTTTCTACAATATAACATTTGCTCAACTGAATTTTGTTGGTGTCAATTAAATTAGTTTGGAAATTTATATTAAGCCAAAATTGTATTAAAGAATTTGTTGATAATTTTAATAGTCTACCTATTGAAGCCTCTAAAATAGTTATATAATTACTATAATACAGTGAAGTTGATTAAAAGTGAAGTTTGATTTTGACTTGGGGAATTTTTGGTGTGCAAGGAGTCTCATTGATAGAATGATAACTACATAGTTGTAGTTGTTACAAAATGAAGCAGTTCTAATTCAATCAAAATCCATGATAAAGAGTGTTCGGAGTTGGTCTCTTTGACAGCCATTACTTGATTTATACTCAGTTGGGTTTGCCATGTCGTAATGAACAGACTTATACTCCAGAACAGCGTTTGAAAATCGTGCAAATTTATTACCAAAATAATAGTTCCGTTCGGTCCGTTATTCGGTCGGCATAATCGTATATAATTCGTATTCTCAGACACGCCGTACAGTGCGCACCGAAGACGCTATCGGAAGATTTTGGGAAATGATCTTGGTTTGTGGGCTTGCAAAATTCAACTCGTGCAAAAATTGAAGCCGAACGACCCTCAAGCGCGTCGCACGTTCGATGAATGAACCCAAAACAAGATGATTATCAGAAGGAAATTGTTTTCAGCGATGAAGCTCATTTTTGGTTGAATGGGTGTAAGTTAATAAACAAAGTTGTCGCATTTAGAATAATGCTAATTCACATGCTTTTGCTGAGACACAGTTACACTCTCAAAAAGTCACTGTTTTCTGTGCTCTTTCTATGGGCAGTGAGAATCATTGGTTCATATCTCTTCAAAAATAACGCTAGAGAACCATGATTAATGACTATTTGGTGTCTGAATTGGAGGGTATTGATGTAACAAGACTGCGCTACATACCTACATATACTTTTGGTGAAAAAGAATACTACAATAAAAACCTGGTTAGGACTGTTTTTCCCCAAATTATAAAGGTTCCCCGAGCTCTCGATTTCCTTGCTTTGGGATTTACAGGAGAAGTTCAATGGCAACATCTTTTTTTTTCGTTTGAACTTTGTTTGTACCGGACGTTTATCAACTCTATCGCAGTAGAGATCTTTCTTTTCCTCTACTTTCACCCTCAGGTGCTTCATCGAATACTTCCAATGTTAGAGTGTTTTCATCTCTTCCAACATAAGCTTGCCTGCGTGGCTTTATCTTGGGTGTTTAAAATCCGCTACCTGAGAATTATTCTCTTTTACGGAGTTTCCTTACTTACCAAGTTCTCTCTTCACCAGGTTGCACTGTACCAGCTTGCATTTTTGTTCAAAGAATTTCATCTTCCATAATTTTCCTTGTTAATGAGGAACATTTTTAATACATCTTATACATCAGCTTCATACTAGTTAAATACTAGTTGGTGTATAATTGTTGAATTTCTACTTAAAATAAATAAAAATAAAATGTACAGTAAATTATATGCCAGTGACATAGCTAGCGCGTCTATATAAAAAGTAACAACAAATTGTGCACTAAAATAAAGCTTTATGGTAAGTAAATTGAAAGCTTGAATGGTGTGCTATAAATTCTTTCAATACCCTCCGCGGGTGATAGCTTCAAGAATTCATCCGCGGCTAGAGACGCCTATCGTAAGACGCGACTAAAATCCCATAGTTGCCGTAACAGTGGAGCCCTTATAATGGAATCACCCGGAATTTTATACAGCCACGTTCTGTCACTCCTGCAATATTTCTCGAAAACCAAAATTTTTACACCACATTAATTATTACAACATATCCGGGTGTGGTGTTGAAAATTAATATTTTTTCCATTACTATTGAGCTGCTACACATTTTTCTACAACTGGTATTATTCCGTTCTTATAATACCAGTATTGATATAGAACTTTTCAATACCAGTTTAATGAAGATTGCGAACTTTTTACTACTCCACTTACCTGCAAAGGAAAAGTGACCATTAAAAGAAGATCGCTGATCGAATTATGGATATTTTAAGTTAAGCTGCGCTTGGTGCAAAAGTCCAGCTAACACCATATCCCAGTTGCCTCAGTCATATTTACCGACTCCGTTGGACAAATTAACAGCAGTTCATCTCTATGTACATCCATGCTATATAAAGTGAAATCCAACCCGCCCTACATATGTATGTATATACCTTAATATTCTTCTTTGAGTCAACAGGTGGTCTTTGGAGCCTCTCTTTAATACATAGAGAGCCACTATTTAGAAAGTAAGAGATTCATCGCCCACATACAAAGTTTCGAGTTTCTAATTCACTCGGAGAGTTGAAAATAAACTGAAAGAATACTTATATATTATATATTTCAAAACTTCAAAATTCCAAAGCATAATTTGATGTAGTCGAAGCTTGGGTTTTCCGTAAGTTAAATATTTTCCAGAGCAATTCATTCATCATGGCGCCTATCGGCACAAAAATTAACATAAATAAATATTTCAAATATATTTAAAAAAAAAAAAACACATTTTTGAAGCTCAAATGGCCTAATTTTTGTATGTACATACGTGTTTGTACTCCTTTTTTCAAAAGCTTTTTCATCAAAGAAAGCAAACCTCAAGGGGAATAAGTTATTTATGTATTAATGCACATATGTATATACTTTTACATAATACAGATTACACCAGAGAGCAAAAATTATGTAAACAAATTGATGTATGTATGAATTTCTAAGTTCCCTCTTCATATCATCATATGTACATACTTATGTATGTGTGTGTGTATGTACATCTCTATCATATATCAATCAATAGCTTGCCACACTCTTCCCCATTTATCCCGGTAAGTCGAGAGGACGAACGTAGGAAAATGTGATTAGATCGCTGGTAACGAAATCGAAAATGACATCTTTTGATCAAACAGCATCGAGTATCTCTAGTGGAGATTGTGTGTAAATTTATTTCAATTAGTTATTGAACTTAGCAAAGTAAACACGCTCAAGCATGCCAACTTACATAGGAATACATACATACATACGTATATATATAAATACATTTTTATATATGTACAAACATATGTGAAATGTATGTTTGTACACATGTACGAGTATATAGAAACCCAATCTGAGCGCATTTGCCAACAGCAAACAAACAGAAAACTGATGAGTTGCCTCAGTTGGCGAATGGACAGACAGACAGACAGACGGACGGACGGACGGACGGACGGACTGGACTGGGAGTCATTTTTATAGAATTGATTGGGCAGCAACTTTGAAAAATAGAATAACAAAATAATAACGTTGCTGGTTAGGCGCCGAGGGACTGACAACAGCAGCAACAACAACTACATATGTATGGGCATAAATAAGAAGATGCCCACATAAGCATAAGTAAAGGGTGGTTAAATTGTAAGGGCCGATGTTGAATGTGAACCACACCTAAACGCCAAGTTTTTTTCCGAATTTAATTTGACATTTCTCTATTTCAGACTTACTCAATTTGAACCATGGAGAGATACACAATCCAACAACGTGTTAAAGTTATCCAGACTTATTATGAAAATTTTCGAAGAAAATCATCTTCAGTGATGAGGCACATTTTCACCTCAGTGGATTCGTCAATAAACAGAATTGCCGCATTTGGGCGAATGAGAATCCAAGAGTGATTGTCGAAAAACCAATGCACCCACAAAGAGTGACTGTTTGGTGCGGTTTATGGGCTGGCGGCATCATCGGGCCGTATTTTTTCCAAAATGAGGCCGGTCAGGCAGTTACTGTGAATGGTGTTCGCTATCGTGAGATGATAACGAATTTTTTATGGCCACAATTGGAAAATATGGATGCGGACGATATGTGGTTTCAGCAGGACGGTGCCACTTGCCACACAGCTAACGAAACAATGGCTCTTTTGCGCAACAAATTCAATGGCCGTGTTATCTCACGTAATGGCGATGTCAATTGGCCCCCAAGATCATGTGATTTGACACCGTTGGACTTTTTTCTCTGGAGTTATTTGAAAGAAAAGGTGTACGTCGATAAGCCAGCAACAATTCAAGAGCTAAAGGATGAGATAATTCGGCACATTAACGGCATAGAAACTCCATTATGCCTCAGCGTCATCGAAAATTTGGACCATCGTATGGAGGTGTGCCGCCGAGGTCGCGGCGCTCATTTGGCCGATATTTTGTTACATATATAATTGAATAATACCAATATATCATAATAAAATAAAATTTCAATAATTTCCTAAATAGTTTGTGTTTTATTCAAAATCAACATCGGCCCTTGAAAATTTAACCACTCTTTATATATGTAATTATGTATATATATATTTATATATGTATGTGAAAAAGTTTGTGTAGGCTTTTCCATATAACCATTGTTTGCAACAGATTACATGTGGCGAGTTGTTGTTTTTATTTTTCAAAGCATACATACATATATTTACATATATACACACACATATATGTATGCATCTCTGTAATCACATATTCTTGTTTATATTAACTTTTATTCCGATCTCTTTCTTCATTATTATACTCTTTTTCAACATTTCTTTTTCTCCATTTCAACTATTTCCCTTCATTAATGACATGTAAACAAATGCGTTTGTTTAGTGCCAAAGACCCAAAGCAAGCAGTTCGAGTGGGCGAAGGAAAGTCGTTGACGGCCATGCAGTAACAACACAAGGGAATACCAGCCCACCCAAAAAAGAACAAGAGTGATGGGAGGCGATGCGACGAAAGTCTCGAGCCCAAGTAGAGTTGGTATGGTAAAGTAGTATGGAGTTGAGTTGAAAGTGAGCCGAGTAATGAGGCGATACTACAAAGGCGTCGAATATCAAGCACAAGCCGGACATACAGACATACATACATACAAACATACAAACATACAAACATACAGACATACATACCTACTTAACTTAGTAGGAAGCAGATAGTGTGAAGCATGGTTGGTTAGCTGCTTGACAGCTGAGTTGGCTAATGTGGCAAGTACATGAGTGTGGCTAACTAAGAAATTCTTCATTTTTTATGTACATACTTACATACATACATCTGTGTGTATTTCAGTTTTTGTTGCCACTCTAGTGACTCTCGTTGGGTGGTCATCATTCAAATTTAATTTTTCCATTTTGTATACAATTTTTTTTTTTGTTTCAAAAATATTAATAATTTATATCTTACATATCCAATAAATATATATCATACCATCTAAATCTAAATCTGTTCGAAAAAATTCGTAAATCTCAAAAATATGAATTTTTCATTCACTTTATGTACTTTCAACCATGATTTTATCACACTTGATTATACATTAAAACGACAACGGCCAACTCTTTGTGTCATTTCCGGTTTGTCTGCTGACATTTGACATTCACGTTCAAGTGAATCGACTTTATTCATCCATTATGACATACACAAATGGAACAGAGTTATGGCCAACAAAAATGTCAGAGCGTGCCTGTCACATGCGTTCGAAAACACACATGTGTGGCATTTGGAAAAAAATAAAATTAAATAAATATATTAAATAAACTGAAAAGCAATTAAAAATGTTGACAGCAGGCAAACATATTATTAAATATAGCTTGTGAATGGTATATACATGTCTCATGGGTACTAAAATCTAATCTGATATACTACATATGTATGAATATATGTACATATATACTTTTTAAATAGTGGTTTGGAAAAAATTTAGGATAAATAAAAAAATTATTATTTCGCTTCCTGTAAGGTTGAGTTCTCCACATTGTATTTTTCTTTTTATTTTATATGTAATTTATCTACTCCTTTCCAACAACTTCATTTTTTATTTTGTTTGTCTTCATTTTTGATTATATTATTTTATTTTTCAATTTATTTATTTAATTTTCATTTTTTTATTTACTCTTTGATTATTTATATTATTTGGTTTTTATATTATTTATTTATTTTTTAACATTTTTTAGCATTTTTTTATTTTTCATAATTTTTTCATTTTATATAATTTTTTTATTTATAGCTTTTTCTTTCTTTAATATTTTTTATTTCTTCTTTTTTTATTTTGTATTTTTTTATAATTTTTATTTTATTTTTTATTATTTTTTAATTTTTTTATTAACCTTGTTTATTTACTTTTTTATTAACTTTTTTTATTAACTTTTTTTATTTAGTTTTTTTATTTTTTTTTTAAATTTTTTTTCATTTTTATTTTTTTTTTATTTTTTATCCTTTATTATTTTTATTTTTTTTTATTTTTCATCCTTTATTATTTTTATTTTTTTTTATTTTTTATCCTTTATTATTTTTATTTTTTTTTATTTTTTATCATTTATTATTTTTATTTTTTTTTTATTTTTTTTTTATTTTTTATTCTTTATTATTTTTCTTTTTTTATTAACTACTTTTTTATTTTTTTATTAACTACTTTTTTATTTTTTTGTATATACATATTTATTTTTTATATATTTATTTTTTATATATTTATTTCTTATATATTTATTTTTTGTATATTTATTTACTCATATATTTATCTTTTATATATTTATTTTTTATTTTTTCATTTATTTTTTATTTTATATCTTTATTTATTTCTATTTTTCATATATTTAATTATTTTAATTTTTTTATTTTATGATTATTTTATTTTTTTATTTATTTTTTTTTTTATTTTTTATATATTTTATATATTTTATTTTTTATATATTTTAGATTTTTTCCTTTTTATTAATTTTTTATTTTTTATCTTTTTTTATTTTTTATCTTTTTTATTTGTTATTTTTTTATTTACCTTTTTTATTTACTTTTTTATATATTTATTTTTTATATATTTATTTTTTATATATATATTTTTTACATATATATTTTTTATATATTTATTTTTTCATATATTCATTTTTTCATACATTTATTTTTTATTTTGTTATTTATTTTCTTTTGTTATTTATTAATTTAGCTTTTTATTTATTTATTTAACTTTTTTATTTATTTATTTTTTATCTTTTCATTTATTTTTTGTTTACTAATTTTTTATTTATTTTTTATATATTCATATTTCAAGTATATTTATATTTTTATATATTTATTATTTTATATATTAACTTTTTTATATATTTATGTTTTATGTATTTATTATTTTATATCCTTATTTATTTCTATTTTTATATATTTAATAATTTTAATTTTTTTATTTGTTTGCTTCTTTTAATTTTTTATTTATTTTTATATTTGTTTTTTATTTATGTTTTTATTACTTTTTTATATTTATATTTTTTTATTAATTTTTTATTTCTTTTTTTATTTTTCTATTTATTTTTTTTATTCATTTTTTTATTTATATTTTTTATTTCTTTATATATATATTTATTTATTTTTTATCTTTTTATAATTATTATTCATTTGTTTTCTTATTTTTTATCTACTTTTTATTTATAAATTTTTATATTATTTTTAGTACCTACATACATATTTTATGAGTATCTTTTTTTTTTATTTTGTAGTTTTTAGATATTTAATTATTTTTTTATTTTATAAGTACATTTTTATTTATTTAATTATTTCGTTCACTTCTGTATGTTTTTTTTTGTTGTTATATTTTAGTTTTCTTCATTTTTTACTTTTTCTACTTAGCTCTTTTTTTATTTTTGTATCTCTTTTATTTTATATTTAATTTTTTTTATTTTTTCCTTTTATTTTATTTGTTTTGTTTATATATATAAATATTCTATTAGACTTTTTCTGTTATTATTATTGCCTCTCCTTTACTTTATAGCTTTGCTTGCTAACCTCTGTAAAACAATAAGTTAGTATTTTAAATGAGTAATTTATAAACATACATATGTATTATATGTACACATTTACATACACATGTTTGTATTTCAAAAGAGTATAACTTTTCATTATTATATTTTTTTAAAAGTGAATCCACAAAATGCG
This sequence comes from Ceratitis rosa, assembly GCA_037013455.1. Lineage (NCBI taxonomy): Eukaryota > Metazoa > Arthropoda > Insecta > Diptera > Tephritidae > Ceratitis > Ceratitis rosa. Next base: position 1,682,615 of record JAWMAG010000001.1, on the reverse strand, counting down.
CGCATATGAGGCAAAAGAAAAATATACAAAATATACTATGTATGTAGAAAAAAAAACTCGAAATCACATTGATGCAAAATGTAAACAAAAACAGAAAATTCCAAAACGCAGACGAATCATCAAAAAAGGCGAAGGCGGCGGCAGCGGTAAGCGCAATGTCACACAAACACAAACATATGTAGGTACAACATATACAAATCACAATAAGCCATAAACTAAACTCTACGCGTAAAGAGCATGGAAAAAATACCAAAACATAAAAAACAACAACAACTACAATAAAAACTCACAACCAAATAAACAAGCCGTCACTCACTCGAGCAGACCAGCAATAGATACATAGATATGAGCAGCAGATACACGCAGTGCACGCCGACGACGATGATACGACCACAGATGACAAGCCACAAAAATTGAAATATGGCAACAATGCATTGTTCCAAGTATTGACACATTGCCATGCCATGCCATGCCATGTCGCGACGCGGTGTGCGTTGTGCTCTGCTGTGCTGTTACCCTTGCTACGCTAAATGTGGTCCTCTGGTGACCGACCAATGCACATGCAGCAGTGCTGCCGGCGTCGCTGTGGACGTCAACGCCAACGCAATGAATGCTGGTGCCTTCACCTCTGCTATCACTACTTTTTTTGCCATAGCTATGTATGAAGTAGGTATGTAGGTATGTTGCCAATGTGTGCAAGCATGTTGTTTTGTGCCCAAGAGCCATTTGCCATTTGCGTTACTCATTTGTTTTTGTTGTGAATGTCTAGCATAATTTTTTTATGCACCTTTCTACTACTACTATGCATAATTACCATTTCATACAAAACTTTTCATTTCAAGTCGCTCTTATTTTACATTATATTGCTCTCTTGAGTTTTCAATTTTATGTTTTTATTTCATTTTTATTTTCTCATCGTCGTCTGGCGTTCATCATCCACATCTTTATTTTACAATTTCGCCTCTGTGCTTTAACTTCAATTTTATTTCCATTTGTCCCTTTTGTGTATAACTTCGTCGCCCTTAAAACTCCAGGCAGGCAGACAGACAGCCAGCGTAGGCAAATAAACACCCCGCTTACGCCTTCGATGTTGTTTTTGTTTTACACTTCTTTTTTTCTACTCTGCATTTGCTCACGTCCAAATCCACCAGCGATTACTTCATTTGCTCATTTTACTTGTTTACGCTCTCTTCAACTTCCATTGAGTTAACTTCCAATGCTACCTTACACACTCTCATGGTATCTCTGCTACTTCTACTTCTTTCTAGTTATCTTCCGCTCTTAATTCATACATTGTACTTGTTCGGTTACTTCCAAACTTAATTGGATTTACTTTTTAATTCTCTGCCATATCCACAGTCTAAGCACGCTTTATTCTCATCTTTCCTTTGCTTTGCGGTGGTTTTCCATTTTTTGGCTGTCTCCTCATTTGTATACAAATCATGTGCATTTCCCTTGCCATAACGAAAAAAAAATACAAAAAAAAAGTTAAAACCAAACATTCATAAGAATTTCACTACTCAAATGCAACATTGCTTCTTTCCTGTTTCGCTTTTGTTGGTATTGCCGCCCGCTACTGGTTTCAAAACATGGAAATCACATCCGTTTCCAATGGCTGTTTTTAAACGGTTTATTTCGCTTGGGTTAGAGTGTGACAGCATAAACGTTTCTATCTTTGCTTTGATTGCCATTTATTGCCGAGCGGCGCTGCTGTTGCATTGTTGTTGTTGCTGCTGCTCTGTTATTGAGTGAGTGAAGTCATTTATGTTTGCCGCGTGTGGGATATGTGCGTTGGTAGTGGTGTAAGTGTATGTATGTATGTGGATTTTATTGCTTGCAAATCATATGCATATTGGCGAACGAACAAGAGTTTAAAAATAACTTAATAAAATAAGAATAATTAGAAGTATAAAATTTATTGCAGTGATAAATAAATATAAATAAAAAAGTGCAAAAGAAAATTAAATTCTCCAGCGTTTCCAGTTGGCGAAAATTTCCTGCAACTCTAAGCGAAATGACAAAAGTTAACGGTATGTATGGTTATCTTTGTTAAGTTCTTTGTGTTTTAAAGGTACACAAGTGTAGCCAAACGCGAAGGAGTTGCATATTCAATAATTCAGAAGTGGAATATTTAATTAGAAAAATTAAATTAGTTTACATATTGAAAATTGCAAGTGTTTTGAAATTATTTTTTTATATAACCTTCTCTTGAATATATCAACAAATTATTTATTAAAACAAAACTAATTGAAAAAAACTTGTGTGGTGCCTACTATCCAATTATGAAAGAATAAGTATATTCTTAGGACATTTTTCGCTTTTTCAGAGAAAAACTAAAAAGCTTTTTGTTGTATTAGACGTAGAAAGCGACGCAAGTGATTAAATATAAATCTTAGTACAAATACCCATGGCCCAGAAAATTAGTGGAATGAAAATGAAATAAAATTCTAAAAGTTAACTTTTCATTTTGGTTGCTCTTCAAAAAAAAAGTGATTCGAAGTTGCATTTTACTTTTCAAAATAAACTATCAAACAGCTGATGAAATTTGAGTGTAGCAAACTGCCAATATAGTCTGATCTATAAGTTTTAATAATAAGACAAAATTAACTAATCAAAATGAATTACATCGTAATTAAAAAATTATTAATTAATATTAATTTTTCTAAAATTGAAGAAGAAAAAATACAAGGAAGGATTTCCCTCCAATCCATTGGATTTAAATGACAAGAAATTAAATACATGTACCTCTTTGCTTATTGTTACTGTTTCAGTTCGTTCGTTTATTATACAAGTAACGCTAAAAATAAGCTTCTTCGAGATCATCTAGCTGAAACGAGGAAATTGTCTATTTCGATAGATAAACCACAGGGAAAATGGTGTTAGATGAGATGGTTACTGTCGAGCGGGAACTTGAAGTTAGACGAAGAACAATACGTTAAACTCATTTATCTTTCGACAGTTGTTCTATAAGTAATGAAATGAACTGTGTATAATGCAGACCAATAAAATGTCAAAGTCAGTCTTTTAATTATACTTTTACTCGAAAGCAAAATACAGAACATGCCTGGTTATCTCAAGAATTTACGAAAATTGTATTAATTCCAATTTATTATTATTTGTTAAGAAAACTAGTTTTTACTGTCCATAATTGTTTTTGCGGACTGTACTCTTAATTTTTTTATAAGACAGTAAGCGAATTTTTGTATGAATTAACAGACGAGTGCTCTACTACAGAAATTCGCGCCTACTAAGGATGAAAAACAAGATTAGCTAACCGACTTGCTTTTGACAGATGGAATTTCTTCCGTCGGAATTTCTTCCGTTGAAATTGGAAAAATACTCTTTGGTGTGATAAGACAAAAATTTATATGGGTCATATGGAGAACACTACATGAAACGTCCTAGGAGCACAAACAGCTGTGCTTAACCGAGCTTATGGAATGGGACTGATCTCACAAGAAGGCAACTGGTCCACTAATGATTCCAAACAGACTATAACGAAGCTGTTAAAACTGTGCTTTATTATGAAGGTAAGGATGCAAATTATGGAAGTCCGTCTCTATCGCCAGACCAAAACCTCATTGGACACCTTTGGGGGAAACTTATAAAAGAGAATCGAATTTTTCAACGCCAGCGAAAAGAAAAAATGTATATTGAAAACTCTACTTAACACTACATGACAATTTTTGGCATAAGAAAAACGAAAACAACCACAAATGGTCAGGCTAAGAAATATACAAACATATATGTATCGATCTAGTTAAGGATACTATTGAAAATACGTCAATGCATATTTAATGCGCTTAAGTGTTAGATATTGTACTTTGGTTCATTCATATATGGTACATATGCATACATATGAGTGAATGTGATTTTTTCCAACGTTCAACGGCAAAAGCGATAGCAGCAGCATAACAAATGACAAACTGAACAACTGATAAATGCTAAAGTCTGATAAATAGCCGCTCTTCTGTTGGGCAATAATGTCTACGAAGGGACAACTGGTGTGAATGGCAGCACCGAGTAAACAAGTATGAGTAAACAAATAGCAAAAAATAGCAACAAAAACATACCTAAAGTACGTTCAGCATTTCATTTGTCACGGCTGAACTGTACATTGTACGTATATGTAGAAAGAATCTCATTGCTGCTGCAACTACATACATACATACAATGAAAGCAACTAAACCGAGACAACCGTGTGAGACTCCATTTCCTTATTGTACGAATATTGTGACCATTTTGCAAGGTTTTTATTTCTCATTGTTGTTGTTGTTGTTGTGCCCAAAAGATTGTTTATCCATTCACGTACATATGTATGTATGTAGGTATGTATATATTTATAATATATCTTTTTTGGCTGCGCCAAATGGTCATCTACTACATTTAACGAGCCATCACATAGATAGACAGATATATCAACTATCCAGTTGTTGTGCAGAGACATTTGTCAGCAGTGCAAAAACAAACACTTGAGTAGGTGAAGTGAAGTGTTTTCACTAGCCCAAGAGGCAATGGTCATCATACAGACGGTCGGCCGGCCGCTCGGTCAGTCGTTCATATGCATACCACTGTGTTGTCTGCGTAGCTTTGCAGTCATGGCTAAGGCTTTTTTATATTATTTTGTAACTTTTCGCTTTGTCTACCATTAGAGTCTTCTTTTGTAGTAGGTAAGCATATTTCTTTTCTGCTTTATTGCAGTTTTTTGAACTTTCATAAATATATGTATGTAATCGTCCATGCAGTCGGCTCGTTTGCAAAGTACCGTTTAAATGCTGTTTATAACCGTTTAATAACCATTTACGTAATTTGTCTTGGGTCTTTAGGTTTCTATTCCTTTTTCTGCAAACTTTTTAATGGTTCTCTCTTTGATCAATTTGCCACGTAAGCATGTTTATTGCGGTACTTTCAATATTTATTTTATTTATGTATTTGCATTCACTTCACTCTACGAAACGCAAAATGCAAGCACATCGGAATTTCATTGAGTTATGACAGCTGTTTGTAAATTTGTATGTCCTAAGTTCGAAAAACGAAATAGTTTCTTTATGAATTGAATGAATTAAGAATTCAAGTATATTAAAAAAATGCCTCGTTTTTCTGCAATAAAATAGAGATTTCATTCTAGCATTGTTGTTTTGTTTCCAACAATTAGAGAGACCTTTAGATTTTTTTTTTCTGAGCCGCATCGAACGGCTGATGGTTTTTTATAAGAAGTTTTGATTTTCATGTCAGAAATATACTCTGAGGTCTTGACAATCCCTCCCGGGGAGTGACCGCAATTAAAAAAATTAATTTTCTATATTTTTTTAATGTTGGCCGGATCAGGACTCTGAACCAAACCAAACTGAACTTCCGAAAGGCAGTGCACAATGCTCAGCACTTGGTTATTGCGATCGACAATGGTTTGCGGTTTGCAACAACAACAAAAAAGCATAATTTTTTCCATAATTTTGTACATACATATAATAATTCGATTAGAAGTCAAAGTTTGGGCCCTGGTTCTGATGAAACTTCCGCGATTTTAATGTTTAGAATACAAAGGTTTTTGTAGGACCCTTGCCGCTTAATAGTACAAAAAATATGCTACATAACTCACCTGATCAGTAGCACCATTAACGCTGGCCAACAGTACAAACAGCGCGATCCCTAGCAGAAACTTTCTGCTACATCCATTGGTCACGTGTGGCGATATTAGGCCGATGCAATCATAGCCCGTGCGCCGTTTGCCTGTCATCATCGCTTTATTATCCGACGATGACGTTGCTGCTATCCAAGTGGTTGTTCCTAGCGTTGATTTTTTATTAATAATACGCATTGTTGTTGTTTTTGGGGAATAATTAAATTTATAGTATTATTGCTCGATACGTTATTTACGTACACCGTGATTTTTTTTTTTTTATAAATTTTTTTTTTTATTTTCTAATGACGTATAAAAATTGTATTGATAAAAGAGGATTAAAATCCCAGAGATTTTTTACGCAATTTCACTTTCAACGGCTGAAATTTAAAGGAAACGGAATAAGGGAATAAATTGGAATTTGTAACAATTTTTTCACAACTTTTGCCGAAATTTCGTTGAAAAACACTTTCATTTGTAATGCATTTTTTGCACATTTTAATAAATATATATATATATATTTGATTTAGTAAATTGATATAATTTTTTTTTTAATATTTATTAGATATATGTAAGTATTTTGAATGTATACGTAATATTTTTTTTATTATTTTTTAACACACGAAATGAAGTAATATTTCCTTTTAATTTTTCAATTTCACGCGTACACGTATAAATTATTTGTATTTTATCTTTTATTGAATTTAATAGCAAATTACTGCCGACTACCATACGCAATTTCACACTCTTCTCAAGCTCATGACTACCGGTTTGCCTCCATACATACTCGTATGTACATACAACAACATGCCAACATGAACACTTTGTAAGGTTGCGTGCTGTGCCCTCTTTTCATTAAATGTAATAAAAACAATATACAAAAATTAACCCATCAGCGGCTGGGCTGGCGAGTCGTACGAAAAAAGGTCGGCAAACATCAAAGTGTCCAGTAGAAGTGTAAGTTCGCCGCCGTCATGGAGCCGAAAAGAAAAACATTGAAAATTTCTTGGTAAAAAAAAAAAACAAAAACAAATCGCTTAAGCAATGAACTTATCGGCGCACAGTCCCTCTGATCCGGCTAGGCGAAGTGAAGTTTAAGTTATCGTGGCGCAAAGTTTACGCATAGACAGACGACAAGTGCATACACCTGTACATACATATACACGTATATGTACACGACTTGAAATTAATAAAGAACCACAGCGAATTGAAGTTATTAAAGAAGATGCTGATGATTATGACAATGACAACAGACACAACAGACACAACAAACGACCACAGCTCGCCTGGTAAAAGTAAATATGAGCAAAACGTAAAGATTTACTGCCAAAAGGTAAAAATAATAATAAAAAAAAAATATTGAAAAAATTGTTGTTTTGTCAAGTAATGGCTGATATAGTTGGCGGAAGCAGTATGGAGTGCCAGGCGTCGTATAGCATCGTAATATGTGCGCAAATGTAACAAAAAGCAGAAAAAAAGAAGAAAAAAAATATTTGTTTAAAAAACAACAAACAATAAAGCATTCATCTTGGCGCAGTCGTGAGGAGGTGAAACGCAAAGGTATGCAACAATACAACGTATACAACTTATTTTGCTATCAGACGCTGTAGGTATGTACATATGTATAAATTACTCTTGATACGAGTTTTCAGTGCCCCGGCGAAGCTGACATAGACACGCACACGCACATCAGCCCTCAATTAAATGCAAAAAAAAAAAATAAAAAGAGAATTGAATTGAAAACACACAATGCGCTTAAACAAAGCAAACAATGGACAATAAAAACGTATTTATAACGAAAAACAAGGCGACGCACGCACTAAGCAATTGAAGATAATTATTTATTAATTAAAATTTTTTTCTTAAACGTTGCATTGCAAAAATTAAACATCGAACGACACTTTAGCACAATGCAGCCATTTTGAGACAATTTTCATTCTGAGACTGTAAAAGCTATAAACCAGTAGCCGCCTGAGTAGTATTGGCACCCGATTGAACGAGCGGCTGATCGACCGCCTACAGTGTATTACTCGCTGCCACTGCTGCCGCTGCTGCTGCTTTGGCTACACTTTGTGGGCATATCAATCTTTGGTTGGGTATGTGAACTTATGTTTGCTGGATGCTGTGTAGCATAGAGCGTGTATGTAGTTAGTTATAAGCGTTGCACTCGTTGGCTTTTACTTGTCAACACAAAATTAATGCCTTTGCATAGGTGCGAGCGGGGCAAGGTGCATTCAATGTGCTCACTGCATATGCATTCAAGTAAAATTCCACTAATTCGATGCACTTTTTGTTGTTGTTGTACACAAAAACACGCTAATTACCGGCATTTGCATTCCAGTATATGTAAATAACCACGTTATGCTGTTATATTTTAGCAACAAATTTCACAAACAGTTAATTTTCAATTTTATTATTTACTCGCACTTGTTTTTCCACAGCAAAAGAACACTTTCGAAAACGAGATTTATTTTAATATTTTTCAATCAACAAAGCTGGCAACTCGCTCGCATGCACATACCACACATATGTAGATAAATAAATAAATCAAAAGACACTGGCACTGGATGAAAATGGTAGAGAAGACGCAGACGAAAACAAAAAAATTGACTATTATTGAATTTACACAGTGAACGTGTATAGAGGCGACGATAGCGGCAGCGACGGTGACGAAGACGGCGCCTACACGGCTTGCTTGCTTCTTTGCTTCTTTGCTGCTGCTGCTACCTACACGCCAACACACAAATCAACTCACACGCGCGCACGCACTTACGAGTACGCAGGCAGAGCTGATGATGCTCCTCTTCACGCACACTTCGTTTATGTATAGTAGTAGGTAGTAAGTACACTTTTCGTGTTTTTCGCGTAATTCGGTAATTATTATATACAAATTCAATTTTATTTCATTTCATTTCATTTGCACTCGCTGTGTAAATACAAATGTTTGTGTGAATTGTACTTCACTCGCACTTTGCAATTCGTTATTTTCGCTCGATGTGTAATTTTTACCTTTTCAACACTTTTATTTTATTTCCTCTTGTCTTGTTTTAGCTGTTTATTTTATTAACTCGGTGTGCGTTTTTTCCGCACACAATTTTTCGATACGACCGCACCACGTCTAAATGTCGCTAACACTCAGCGCGTTCAACTACTGCTGACTGCGTTATACCAGAATTTCCGATGGCCGCCACTGCCGCAGCCACTCGCTCGCCATTTCTTCGCACGCATACATTCTCGCTCTTTATCAGTATCTATGCTTTGGTTTACTTTGCCATGCGAAGTACACTCTCGCACCGTTAATTGCATTTCCAGCGCTCTCAGTTGCATATGTGGATACTGGAATTTCCTGTTGTTTTATGTTTGCCTCTGTTTGTGTGTGCGCTAAGGTGAGAGCGTTGTACGAATCAAAGAGAGAGTGAGATAATGCTTTTATGTGTCTGTGTGTGTTTTTGTGCATGAAAATGATTTGAGTGGGAATACCAGCAGGTTTCATAGTTCTTCGGAGCAGGGTTGTCAAATTAACCGTAAAAATAATAATTATTTAAAAATTTTGAAATTTAAAAAACAAAAATAATTGAAAAATAAAAATATAAATAATAATAATAATAATAATAAAGCATATAATATACATTGGCCCAAAAAAACAAACAAAAAAATAAATTAATTATATAATAAAAGAGTTTTAGAAAATGGTGTGTTATTAAACAGAGAAAAAAGTACTAAAAATTGAAAAATATTAAAAAAAAATCCTAGACATATTAATTATTTCGCAAAATTCAGAAGTGGAATGGTAAAAAATTGGTTCCTGAGGAATGAAACTTTTGAAAGCGGTTTTCGAAATAATCTGTCTAAAATGCTCAGATTTTATGCGGCCCAAAGGTTCTATCAAGGCGAATTTATAGAAGGTGAAGTTGTCACATCATATGATTGCTTATTCTTCCTTCTATTTCAAAAAATTACACAAACAAAGTACATAGGCTTTTTGTTTTTGTATTCTTGCTACTACCGTGTGTTAATTTGCCTTGAGTTCTATAATCACATGAATTTTCTGTTTCTGCCCCAGTTTGCCTCCTATGCATCTTATTTTAATTTAAAATCACTTCTTTTCGCAGCAAAAAAAATCGCTAATAACCAAGATTTCTTTACTCTCGCTTTTATTTATTTTTTTTCATTATAAAAAAGTTAAAACTAAATAAAATTACTTCAAGTCTCTCCTGCACTGAACGAAGTTTACTTAAAATTTGAACTTGGCTTGCTGCGGATTGGTATTACCATTACCCAAAGCCAATTTCAGACCCAACAGAGCCATCTTCTCCGCTTTCAAGTAATGCTCATCCTCGAATTGGCAGAGAAATTTCGGATATGCATCGGCGCTGACATCTGCATCTAGAAAATTCCATTGCGGTATGTCAATAGTAAAAGGTTTCGTTGCGAGGTGGTGTGGAAAACCACTTAGCACCACATCGGGTTGTAAGATGTTGGCAGTATCGCAGGTGGTGCCATCAACACACGCACCATTCGCAACCACGTCTAAATTGGGAACTATTGATTTCGGTCCTAGCAAAGCGCCAGCAGTGCCATTAATTTGCTTAAAGTGATGCTCCAAATAATTACCATAGGAAATGTCACTGAAACCATTCTCTGTCGCCCCGCAAACGCCATTCGCTTCGGAGAGTATCACAACATCAGCGTCGTCATCGCATTTGGGTAGTGTAACGACTAGTGGTAACGTGGCATCGTTCAACGTTGATTTGCTTGCATTTGTAGGTATTGTTAAATCCGACGTCGTGGAGGCCGACATAGGCGAACCTGTCGCTGAAGGCGATGCGCTGGGCTTTCTAGGACTGCTATCTGGTGACATATTACTTGTGGCGCACGCACTTGTTGATGTTGCTGTGATACCGTTAAGGCTTGGAAAAAGTTGACGATCCGTTTCAGTTTCGCTAGCCGAAGCAGTTTCATTCTCCGCGCCATTACACTTGAGCAATGCTTTCGTGAGCTTCTTCTGCGCTGTGTTCGCTGTGCGACGTGGTGTAAGTGTTTTGATTTTCACCAAACACGATGAACCTGCGCCGAACAGCACATCGGAATAGAGTGTACCAGGGCGACAAACCGACGTGGAATCAACCGGACTGCCGTAGGTTACCTTGTCGGCAATCTTCACCGGGGTATTGGGAAATTTCAGCCAAGTTGGTGAACGCTTACGCAATGACTTGGATTTCTTGCCAGCAACGGAAATGCCATTATAATTGGTTATTTGCTTTTCCGAACGCTTCCAACTGCCCGACTTCACTTTCGTTGGCGGTTTTATGGTCGATTTCGAAGTGTTGGGCGTAACTTTGGTGGAGTTGGTATTACCACCATTGTTATTATTATAGTTATTGCTGGTACTTGGCCGCTCTGTTGTCTCCTTGCTTTGTGTCTTCAACAATTCGCTTATGGATCTTTTCGAATCGGTCTTCAACAGCGAACGTTTGCATTTTTCCGTTTTCTTATGTAACTTTGGTGATTTTGTTTGTTGGGCTTGCTGTTGGTTGGATGTATGTGGTTGTTGTTGTTGATTGTTTGCATTTTTGCTGAAAAAACGAAAAAGTAATTAGAAACATTCATACATGTATGTATGTATGAAAAAAAAATCAACAGCTGATTTTGACTTCCGTTCCGTGGTGAGTTCAGTCAAAAGTCGCTGGGCTACATTTTTCAGTTACTTTGAGTTTTTGGCGCTAATAAAACCGCTGACCATTCTGGTGAGAAACATTTGCAGTAAAAGTTGGAATTTGAAAATCTTCAAAGTTGATTTATGGACTAAAATTTGTTTGACAAGTCAATTTCGGTTTGATAAAAACAAAAAGGAAATGTAAGAAAAATTATCGTCTCCGTGAAATGTCAAGCCTTCAGATTTTGGAAGATTTACACGGTGGCTAGGTTCTATTAAACACGACGAGGGTGAAAAACAAAACAATTTTTCGGACCTCGGTGAATGAAATGAAAAGAAATCTTACTAAAAAAGAATTTGAAGTAGAATGAGAGGCATCGCAGGTGACTCAAAGTATAATAGAAGACTTGTAAGGAAGTTATAGAAGTCCACCGTAGTTGTCATGTTCGTTAGTAGGCAGACCGGTCTCCGAAATGTTTTATTTCCGACGCCAAAAAAAAATAATTTCGAACATTAGCTCTAGCTGAAAGAGGTATACTTTTGTCGGGTTTTCTGAAAAGTTAACCAGAAATGCTAGCCTTGAGACTTCAGTGCTCGAGACCATAGAGGCTACCAGATAAAATTACTCAAAAGAAATTTCGATAAATTTTGGAGGCTTTGAAAAACGTGAAAGTGTGGTCGATGGATAAGATAATCGGAAACATACAAGCCTGGGTTGTCAGAAATCACGGGGAGGATTTTTACTACCTGACACGACTGCTTCAGAGAATATCTCTATAAATATGGTCTCGATGACGGAGAAGATTGTTCTTTCTGTGGTAAAGTCAGCGAAAGCACGCAGCATAATTTTTTTTCCTGTTCGAAACCCTTGGACAATAGTCCCAATGGAGTTCGTTCGGGCTGTCTCATTTGCGGTAGAAAATTCATACTTCACATGTTCTCTGACTAGTCATGGTCCCTCAATACATTTTTGAATGAACAAGTTATAAGACGGTGCGCGATTTAAGTGGTCTAACACTGAAACATCAGTCCCGAACTGGACACATGGGGAATATATGCCCTCGGAGCTTGCTCCGACTTTTTCGTATGGCAAGATCACTTCTCGAAGGATCATACAACAGGGTTGGTGTCCGCTTAAGCCCATCTGCGTGACATGTCGATGTCGTCGACCATATACTTACTTGGCGTGCATGCCATCGATGACTGACGATATCTGTGAAAGATTCCCGACGAAATCAATAAAAATTCCTATTTTCGAAAGCTGATAAGTCATATACTCGTACATACTTCCCAATAAGTGTGCCTGAGGGTTAGGGGTTCAAGAATTTTCCCGCGGTAAGGCATGCCTGTTGTTCTTGTAGTAGCGGCTGGCTAACCACGCTTAGGGCAGGTTTTGTTAATCTAAGCCGCCAAGGTCATCTAAAGGGAGGTCCAGGAAACGTGCTGTTTCGACGGGATTGAACCAAAGGGAGAGGGGGGTTAGATGAGTCGGTTTAAGGGGGCATGTGAAGAAGTGGTTAGTGTCGTGCGGACGCTCTCCACATGCAGGGCATACGTTGAGTATGCTGGGGTCGAGTCAGATCTAAGTTGTGCAAGGGTCACGCGGGTCTCTCGAGGCAGCTCGAGCTCGTTGTCTGCTATAGGTGGTGGTTTTACTCCGAGTACGCCGTTCACGGGAAGGGAGTCTTTGAAGGTGTTAACTGACTCCTGGTGAATGGCGTTCAGTGCTTTTCGGTACGCCGTCCTGTCCAGCGGTTGTTGCACGTGTTGCTGGATGGTGCTCTTTAAGGTGAGTACTCCCTTCCTGATGTGCCTAGGTGGAGGTTCGACTTCTATAAGGTGCTCCCTGCGGTAGCATCCCAAAAAAAAGCATCCTGTCGTAAGAGGCGACTCCCGCACTCCCGCAACATTCCCCAAAAATTACTTTGAGGAATATTTTTGCGGTTACAACAACAACAACAACAACAACAACAACAACAACAACATAAGTGCCCTGTGGTGTGTCATCTAGAGGGGTATTGAATGTAAGATTCCTTACAGTTTTGCATCTAAAGTTCCATAGCATAATGATGAAACTTCTAGTTTAATGGAAAAATGGAACACACATGAATTTCAGGTTAAAAAATTCACAATCATTTACTTTCAACGTTCACTGTACCACTTTTCACTACTGTGAATTCCGCCGAGCAGCAAGTGAAAATCCACATTACACACAGTCCAACAGTATTCTTGGTATTTTTTGTCACTCCAAATCTGTACAAACCTTTCGGATTTCAAATAATTTAGTAAGAAAAAAAATATATTTTTTATAAAAAAAAAATATGCTTGCGAGAATTTTTCAACGCGGCCTTTCGGGAGCACAACAAAATTGTCTGGGGTAAGCGGAAATGTGGCAATTTAAGTGTTAACTGAAATATTTTCATACGTTTATATGCATCGCTGCACTCGTTCACTTCCTTCCAGCTTCTTTTCAAATCGAAAACAAAGCAATGAATACAGTCCTCATCTACCCGGCGGTGGGCTTGAGAAATTAGCCGGCTGCTTCAAGGAGGAGAATTATTTCAAACTAAACGATTGGAAATTGTTGCTAAAAATGCGTGAGCAGACGTTGCGCGGCGCCGGTTATGACACAACCGAAGTGAATAATGTGATCGAGGAGCTGAATGAGATGGATCATTTGGTCACGCATCACAATCAGAGTTTGATGAATAAACATAAGAATTGCATGGAAGAGTTATACTTTCTGAACGAGGTAAGATTGGAGGTAGGCGCTGTGAAAATACTATTTGTTGGTTTGTATATGAAGAAAAGTAAATATTTTAATTTTTTTTTTAATTTATTTTTTTATTATACTTTTTTTATTATACTTACTTTAAAGACATCTGCTATAACTTTATCAATTTTTTTTATAATTTTTTTCCTTTTTTTTTGTTTCTTTCTCACAGGAAACGATGAACTTGCGTCGTCTCGAGAAGAAAATGCACGCGGAATTGGAACAAAAATTGCTTGAGCAACAGAAATTGGAAAGCACACGCCGCGCAGCGGAACAGTTGGCGAACAAAATGGAAACACTGCCGACAATGCGTAATATGCGTTATAAGCAGTGAATTATTTTCAAAATTATTTATTTTTCAATTCACTTGCGATTCGCGATTGAAACGGAAAGAAAAGTTAAACAACAAAATTTTGTTATATTTGTGGGTAAAAATCAATTTAAATATGCAAGTTGGCTTTTTTAAATTTTTTTCGTTTTTTTGTGAACTATGTACGTACGTTTGTTTCCGGGGAAAAATGTGGGAAATTTAAAAAAGTCCAGCTTTAAAGTTGTACGTATTTACACCGAGAGAAAAGTGCAAAATGTTGAAACAAACAGATAAATAGTGATGTATGCATTGGAAGGAGTGTGTAGAAGTACAAACAACTGATGCATAAAATATAATTAATTTAATGCTCGCATATAAACGTGGAGAAATCGTATGAAACATTTAGCTAATCGATATATTTAGTAAATATATTTTTTAGGCCTAATAATGTGCGCCCACAAAGCCATTTAAATATTAAATGTTTTGATAATTTAGCATTTAATTAGATTCGAATACGAATGTTATAGTTACATATGTACATATATTTTTATAATTTAAATAAATGAATTTTAGAAGATTTGAAAATAAAAATTTTTATTTCAAAAAATTGTTTAATACAAAATAATTTAAATAAAAATTCATAAAAAAATAATCATGTGAAAAAATCATTAAAAAATGCAAGCGAAGAGTTGCACAAAAAGAAAATTAATTTTTATGAACTTGTTTTTATATCAAATTTTCACATGAAATTTATTTTAAAACTATGACTAACTTGTATTGTTTGCTGAGTGAATTCTCCTACAATTTTACATTGAATTTTTCATATTAAATTAATTTAAAAAAATCTATAATTAACTTGTTTTGTTCGCTGGTTGAACAAATAAACTGCATTTTGTCATGACTAAAAATCATTCATTTCAAAACGCCTACATTTAGGCGCAAGCTTCAATGAAAACAGCTGTTGCAACACACTATATTTAGATGAAAATAAAAATTATTCATCATTTCACATACATACATACATCATTAACTCATTGCAATAGTCCAAACGAGTGAGCATCGTAGAACGAAGGAAAACAGCACACGATTAGTGTATAAAACTATTTATAAACAAATTAGTACATTTAATAAAAACACATTTTTGTGAAATAGAAAACAAAACAAAACTCTGTGAACGCATAAAAGTGTATAAAAATGCTAGCACGCCGCTCAATTGTTGTGGTACAAGCGTTGAAACAGCAGTAAGTTAACTTCCCTGCTTATGTAACACGACCTGAGGAGAATTGTAACAATTTCATACATACAAACACACATATTTTTGCAAATTTAGTTGTCGCAAAATGTCACAAGTCGGTGAACTCGGCAGCGGTGCCGGTAAAGGTGGTGGCGGTGGTGGCTCCATACGCGAAGCAGGCGGCTCTTTTGGCAAAATGGAGGCAGCACGCGAAGAGGAATTCTTCTACAAGCAGGTTAGTGCTGATGAAACTAAAATTACAATACTATTTTGCATTTCCACTTTCATTTCATTGATTTAGCAAAAGGAGCAATTGAAGAATTTGAAAAGCAAAAGTGATGAAACAACAAAGAGTACAAATGTAGCTGCCGCACAACCGGCAAAACAATAAAGCGAAAACGTAGATGTGTGGAAAGTAAATAAATAAAAACAAAAGCAGTGAACTGTGTACTATTTGGTTATTTGCCAATTGTTGATAAGCAACGAAATTTAAAAAGTTTCCCTTTTTTAAGTGAAAAAACATGCAGTAGTAAAGATCGTTTGAAACTAGTTAAATATCATGTTAGTTGAACATTTACTAATTTTCTTTATTTTACGAGTATTACAATAAAATTTGGTAAAAATAAAATGTTTTAAACAAATTATGAATTTTTTTTACGCTCATAAAGGAACTTCCTAGTTTCACATTTCCTGTTTACTGATATATATTTCCGTCGCCAGTAACTATCGTCTTTGTAGCTTTAATCGATTTTCGATATACAAAACAATCATCTCTACAGTTGTGTTGATAACGCGTGTTTCTAAATTAGCACAAAATATTTGCAAGTTGATAATAAATATATTTAAGTGTATGTAAAAGGAAAATTATATAAAAAATCATCACTAATAATAATATTGCGTAAAGACAACTTGTCAGCGGCTTGTGTTCAAATAATGCATTTTAAGGTATTTGTCCTCATTCAACAAGTTTTTGTTACAACAACACAACGACGGAAACCCCAAATTAACAGCCGGAAGTCAAGGGGGTTAACTAGATGAAGCTTTGTTAACATTTTAAAAGATTTCAACCGGTCTGTACTTGTTTGGTCGCCGTAAGCTTGAGGAAATCAGATGTGGGAGTTGCACTCCAAAGAGAGAGTTTTGAAAAGCTGCATAAGCAGTCACCTTCTCCTGCTCAATAAGTGATAGATCAGAAAATTGTAACACAGCAAAATCAAATATTTAATTTTTCCATGTATAAATTGTTTTTTTATCAACCGAAAATGCTTTTGTTGTTGTTTTAACCGCAAAAATATATCACAAATTGGTTTTCGGCAAATATTGCGTGAGTGAAAGTTGTGGGCCGGTTAAAAATCTGTGCCGTTTCGGTAGAAAGGCGGCACTGTCGTAAAACCTATTCGACGGGAATTAAAAATCGAAGCATATAACGAAACCGTTATCATTACCACTCATATTGAGTTTATTCATTGGAGAGGTGAATTAACTGGGCATATGCGAGTTAAGTGGGCTCGTAATTAGCTGATAGGTTGCAACTCAGAATCTTTTGAGAATATCAAGTTTGTCTTAGTTACGGATTTCACTGCAGATAACAAATGCTCAAATATTTGTAATTATAATATATTAAGTGGGTTACATACATTCAGACCAGAAAGTTTCCGGATATCGTTTTTTTCAATATTCGCGGCTTGGTTCATCATGAATTCGTTCCAACGGCAGAGACGGCCAATAAAGAGTATTATTTGAGCGTTTTGAGGCGTTTAGAGCCATTTGTGAGCCAAAAATTCATGGACTTTTCATGACGATAATGTGCCATCGCACCGAGCTATAGTTGTGAACGATTTTAAAATCAAAAACTCGTTCAATACCATCGATCAGCCACCGTATTCGAAGGTTTGGCCTCATGCGACTTTTTTTTGTTTTCAAAACTCAATTTACCACACCGTGGAACCCGTTTCGACTCGATTGAGGCCGTAAAAGAAAATTCGCAGAGGGAACTGAGGTCGACTGATTTCAACAGCTGCTGAAAAACAAACTGTTTGACAGATCGCGCTCATTTTTTTCATAGTAACTAAGGACATTGCAACCAACTTAACAAAAAAAACAAAAAAATGCTGAAAAATATTCAGAGCCGGCAGTTTAAATGACGATTTCCGGAAACTTTCTGGCTTTAATCACCACTAGAGGTTTTATGAGGTAAACAATGACTATGGTTAATGGCTAAAAACCTGATAATGAAATGAGTATGTAAATATGTATGTATGTATGTGATATAAATAAACAAACCTACCAAGTACATATATAAACGTACATAAATTTAAAATACAAATTTACTCTTATGTATCGTTCAAAAGAAAACTACTCCAAACTGCTCATTTCTCAAATGATAACCCCGCCGGCAAAGTGGCTGAACGAGCAACAGATAACGGCATTAATTCAAAACAAGCTGATAAGAGCCGTAAAATATCATCAAATCATGCAAAATTTAAAATTTCAATGCTAGTATAAGTTTAGACACGGTTAAGTGAAGAGAAAAATAGAGAGTAAAACATTTTATCTTACATTAAAGAACATAATCAGAAACATGGCGAACACATTGGGAAATCCTTTGAAAAAAGTTCTAAGACAACGCATGAAGACGGAGATCTTACCAGCGATTAGTGCCGACTCTATAACGGAGCAATCGAAAGCAATTTATGATAAGGTAAGGCTTGCAGATCGTCTGACTCTGCAGTTGTAAACAAAATTGTTTGCAGGTAATCGCCTCCGAAGCATTTCGTCAAGCAAAAGATGTCAGTGTCTACCTAAGCACAGGCAGTGAAGTCGACACATTAGGCTTGCTGCGTGAGCTCTTCAAACAAAATAAAAACGTTTTTGTGCCCACCTACAGTGGCAAGCTGATGGAAATGGTGCGCGTTAAGGATTGGGCTGATTACGAATCATTACCGCTAACCAAATGGCATATTAAACAGCCAAGCGCCAAAGAGGGACGTGAAAGTGCGCTAACGAATGGTGAGAGGAGCAGCAAAGCAAAATTATCAAAAAAAAAAAAATTAAAGAGAAATTTTTATTAAAATTTTACCCCCGTGCAGGTCGCGGTATCGATTTATTTCTAATGCCTGGTGTGGCCTTCACACTCAGCGGCGGTCGCATGGGTCATGGTATGGGTTATTATGATGGTTTCTTGAAACGTCATTTCGATACTTATCCTGAGAAGAAACCAATTTTGATGGCGTTGGCATTCCGTGAGCAAATCGTAGAAGAAGATACACTGCCACTGGAGCCACATGACGTGCGTCTAACAACGGTAGTGACGCCATGAAATTTCTATATGTACATACCGAGCTGTTTACCTCCTTTACAGCAATTCCTTTTAAATGCTTCAATTTCACAACTTAGTCATGTATGTATGTATGTAAAAATGTATTTTTTGTATTTTTAATAAAAAAAAATTAAAATCAACTTAAAATCTAGTTGCCAAAGCCTGTGAAAAGTTACTAACGTAGATAGGGGCGTGGGCGCCCACCACGGCCGCGTGAGCGTCCGCTGAAATGGGGATTGCCCGAGTAGTGGGGTTCGCCGAAATGCGGTTCGATGGTAGCGCTCCGATAATGCGGTGAGCCGGCATCACCCCAGGTGGATGGCGACGCAGTGCGCATAACTTTGTTTTTGCTGCATGGAAAAAAAAAAAGAAAAATTAATAAAATTTACAATCGTTTCATTTTTTAACAAATCATTACGCACCGAAAAGCGGCTGCCGTCGAAATGCGCGTGCCGCGATTACGTCCTACGCGCGAACCGCGCATGATTGGCGGTATTTTGTTATAGCCCGTTGGGCCAGTGGGTTGTGCGCCACAAGTCTCCAACGCCAGGAAGTCGTCAACATGCAAGGATGGCGGACGTGATGTGTTTGGCGGTCGTGAGCGGAAGAGATCACCGCGTGAAGGTGGCGCACGCGCAAAGCCACGTCCGCGCACGGGTGTAATATAGATTTTCTTCTCAGGTCGTCCTGTACTGGGTTCGACCTCAACGCGTCGTGTGCGGAAACATGGCGCTGTTGGTGTGCGCTCGCGATTCGACTGTGGTGAAGCGGACAAGTGCAGCATACGCTTACAATCCGAAGTGAGATTCGTTTCGGGCGGCAAACACTCGGCAGCAAACTCCGTTAAATCGCAAGGAACACGCTCATATTTGCTGTTATCCAAATCGATGCACGACACTTGCAGCCAATAACGCGTTAGCAGTAATTGTTCATCGGCGACTGCGTCGAACTCTACGAAAATTGGACGTGCTGCGAATTGCATGACAATGCCCTCACTTTGTGGTAGCGTGGGTTCGCTAGTTTGAGCGCTAGTGCCGTCTTCATCGGCTTTAGGCGATACGCTGCCCTCTAGTGCCTCGAACTCGATAGCGATTTCAGCTAACAATTTGCTTGGTGAATTGATGTCGTCTTCCTCCTTTATTTGTGCGAGCACTTTGACATTTGTATACGCCGCGCTCAGACGCTGTATGAGATGTGGATCTGCGTTCTTTTGGAAACCAAGTAAGTGCGCAACTTCACCAACAGACCACTTCATGCTACGTATGGGTATAGTTTGTTGCTGTTGCAAGTACTCGGCAATATGCAAAAGCGAGTGCAGAAAGCTGATGAACAGCTCTACAGGCACAAGGCGCGCTTGCTCGGTTTCAGCGTACTTGAGAAACTTTTCGAACCACTGTTGGAAATCGGCGCGCCTTTGCTTCAACTGCTGCGTCAAATGATGCATGGAAATGCTGGAGAATGGCATGAAAGTTAGAAAATTTTTTAACATAAAAAATGGTGTACAGAGACACGGTAATACTTACTCAAGCTCCGTTAGTAGATTTAAATTGTTCAACGCTACTTCGCAAACGTCCTGCTGAGGATCACTGCTGAATAGATTTGTCAAAATCGCTTCTATAATGCGCGGTATCAATTCTTTCGGCGGCAGCGCGGCGGCCAAATTTAACTCCGGCGTTGCTGTGGACTTCGGTGAGACAAAGGATATGCCCGCATCTATGAAGCTCTTCAGAATTTGCTGTATGGCCAACTGACAGTGCTGGACCACGACTGATGCTAGGCCCGTGTAACACAGCACCGACTGAAATAGCTCCCATAGCTTGCCGCTGAGTATAGAGATTGAAGAAATCTTTAACGCAGCGAATGAAGTCAGACGCGCAAAGAAAAATAGTAGGCGTGCCAAATGTGGCGTGGGCGTGCCGGAGGCAGACTGCCACTCCGCGCAAACCAAATCGCTGAGTGTCTTCGAGATGAGCAGCGTCATGTTGGGTGCCAAGTCGGCGAGTTGCAAGCAAACTTTGGTCATAAGTTCAACCAACGGCGGGAATGTAGAGGGCGCGATGGTTTCAATAAGTTTGGCGATTTGTGCGCTTTGCGGATGCAAATGAGCGGACCAAAGCTTACGTTCGGTGATCAAACGCTGAGACTGAGTATCGGGCAGCTGTGTGTCGACTGGTAGAGGTATAGGCAGCGGCAGGGGTAAGAGCTCGGCGAGCACATGGAGACCTAAAAGTGGGAGAGAGTTCAAAAAATTTAATGATTTATTGGATCTTTAGGACAAAATATGAATGTACCTGGCATGAATGCGGCTGGTCCATCGATATTCTTCAATATTTCACGTATCATTAACGTCCACAGCGACTTGTGCAGCGACTCTTCGTCCTGCTCATTGGGCTGTGTGTACGCCAACAATAATTGTACAATTTCCTGCTTCGCCTGTGCGATCTCATTCGCCGCTTGACTGTGGGTGGGGAAATAATGCAAAAGGAAATAGGCCTTCATCAGATGATCGATGGCGGTTAGATCCTTGAACTCCGTATCGCGACACTGTATAGCATAGGAGAGCATGGCGCGGAGCACCTGTAATGCAGGCAAGAGTATTTGACAACAATGTAGACCCTGTATGGTCATCAGTGCGGGCGTATGCAAGCCGGGTTGTTCGAAGTAAGAGCATAATTTCTCAAGTATTTGTATAAGCGTTTGCACGCCATCTGCCGCATAGAATTGTAGTGTGACGAAACGATGTTTCAACTCCTCGGTGCTGGAGCTGCGGAACGCCTTATTGGAGGGTCCAATAGCCAAGTGGCGGAGTATGCGTAAACCCATAATCAAATCGCCAGGAAAAGTCGTTATATACTCCATTGAACGCGATATCACCTCGACTAAAGGTGTAATATTATCATAAGAGAATATATTTATAGCTTCCAGTGGTTTCATGTAAACAAACATCTCCTGCAGCACTGCGGACACCGAAGGCTCGAATGTTTCATGATTCTTCGCCAGTTCCAATATGATGGGCCCGTGTTCGATGAGATAATCCATCTGCTCACAATAACGAACGCAGCAGTCGACCATGTCGACTGCATAACTCAGCACAGGACTCTTATACTTGGCGCCCGGTGAGGCGAGTTGGCGTTGCGCTTGCAAACGTTGCTCTTTTTGTATAAGATCCATAAATAGTTGCATATTGTTGTTCATGCCAATCACGTCGACGGTGTGTTGACGACCGGGTGACTGACAGGTCTGTGAGTAGAGCGCATGCAAGTGAGTCGCTAATTTGATGATATCATAGTTGTCAGCGCGTGTTAAATACATAATAGCATCCAAGTGATAGCGTGTCTGCACTTTGTTGGCCAATTCCACGGCGAGTTGTTGCAGGCGATGGAGTACCGGTCGGCGAAGTGGCTGCACGTTGGGCTCAACACTTGCTGGTGTGGACTCCTTAGACGGTACAGAGCTCTCGGGTTGTTTTTCGGACTCTTTAGTTTCATTACCTGTGGACTGTACGTCGGTTGGCTCTGAAGTAGAGCCAGTAGTTTCCTTCTTAACGGCGCTATCAACACTTGCAGCCTCCTGAGTGGAGGGTGAGAGCTCTTCCTTCACTTTTACTGCAAAAAAAATAATAATTTTCAGTATAAATATTAGTAATCATTCCTCGCTCCTTTTACTTACATTCAGTACTTCCTTCCTCTGTGGTTGTCATATGCTCAGGCACTTCATCAATGCCCAGTAACACAGCGATCAACAGCTGCGTGGTCTCAAAACAATCATCCACAAAATAATCCACACCAACATGCGTCTGGAGCAGCGCTTGCAGCAAATCCAATACGCGTAAGAGCAAAGACGAAGGTAACTCACCGGCGTTAACCAACATAAGCAACAGCGATTCGCCCAGCGCGTGTTCCACGAAGTAAGATTGCAAGGCGTTGGCAAAACTACGCTGCGCTGCCGGGTCATTGGCAATTTCGAATTTCTTGGCGACGGGCAAAAAGCGTTTCGGTTGTTGGTAAGACAATGAATTGACCACCAAAGCGTCCATAATTTGCTCAATCGCCTGTTCAATGGCGACATATTGTTCGGCTAACGCAGATGTAGGCAAATTCGTGAGTACAAAAAGTTTATTGCAAGTCTCACGCACAGATTCGAGCGCCTCGTTCAAATGCAGCTTCTTGACAATCGCTTGCAGAGCGAATTTGGTACGTGTGAGGTGAGATTGTTGCAAGGTGTTCAGTAGCAATTGATAGCCATTCACTTTGCCGCCAACGAGGAAATAACGTATACCTTCTTTAGTGTCTAGTAGTGCATATATGGCTTTGAGTAGCATGAGCTTGATAGAAACAGCCATGTAATTCTCTTGATACAGTTGAAAAAGCACACTGAAGGGATCGAAATTTTGCGCATTCAACAGGTGATCCAAGAACTGCGGTGCTGATGACAATAGTTCGGTGAGGCGTGCACCAATTTTTAAATGTCTTATCTTGAAAGCCGGTTGGAGTTGCGAACAGGCTGCCTCAAAATCCAATGCAATTCTCAAAATGTTGTAAGACTTTGTTAAAAAGTTTGGATTTGTGTTGAAAAATTGTTTCAACACAAAATTACGACGTTTAAAATGCTGCGTTATATAAGATAATTGATTGATTAGCTGCTCGCATAGGTAAACGAAATTCTCGCGTTCCTCTATTGTCGTAGACGCATCATTGAAAGCCTCCAAGCTGGCGCATTTTGTTTGTATATCGAATTTGTGCATTATTGCCGCCAGTGTATCCAATTCTTTGCGGCACAACGTTTGCATTTCACATTCATAACGACAAATAGGCATGGTGAATGGATCAAAATCGAGTATGGCTGGTGCAGCAGCATTTGCAGCCGTAGCCAATTCTATTTCTAATTCATCGCCCATAATCGGCTCGATAGCAGTATTGGAATCGTCATCACCGATAATTTCATCATCGCTGAGAATGGGTTCATATTGTTCGCCAGGCGTACCGGGTGTTTCATCATCATCCAAAGTTTGCGTGTCGCCAGCGCCATTGGTTAAAGACTCTTCGGAGCGCATATAACTGCGTGTTTTGAGTTTATAATGCACATCATCTTCTGAGTAGTTATCGGGTGAGCGCGGTCGTGTTGGTGAATCAATCGAGGCGGGCGGCGTACGTGGCGGCCATTTATGGGATTCCTCGGCGTCAGAACGTGAGCGTTCAGAGCGTTTGCGACGGGAATGACGTGAGTAATCAGGGCTGCGTGACCAATCACGCGATACTTTTTCACGTTCTCGTTCGTTGCGTCCTCTAAAAGTAGATAAATTTATTTAATTAAATTCAATAAAAAAAATATATTAAAGCATTAGCAAAACCAACTCACCGCACATAATCTCTTTCATTGCTTTCCGAATGTGTGCGATTACGTGTAGGTAGCGAGCGTTCCGAAGAATGAGACGTCTTGCGTAAACCTCGCTCACGTTCATCACCTGAATGTTGGTAGTGATCGCCACCTACGCCAGCACCACTGCGCCCTACACCCCCAACATATTCCATATCATCACGTTCAAAGTCACCAATATTGCTTTTGTGCGCTGTAGGCACCTCACTCGGTAAAGGTTCTTTCCACTCATCTTTACTTGTCTCCTCTGGTATGCTTGGTTCGCGCGTCTCACCGCTACCACTCAAATTACAAATCTCCTCAGGACCCGTTGGTTCACAAGGTGGCGGTGGTGGACTAGCAATTGGTTCACTCATCGAATTTGTTAATATACCATACACTGCCAAAGTAATTGTACTATACCAGCCACGTAATACTAAACCATCGGTGGGTATTTTCTCTTGTGTACATTCTAGATGTATGCAATCGTTTTGATTATATTTCAGTTGTCCTAAATTCTCGAATGTAGAGGCACCCGGCATGCCCAAATCATTGACGAAAAATTCAATATCAAATTTAGAGGGATTGGTGGCTCCCAGGCGCACACCACCGGGAAAATCAGCTTGTACACGTGCACCTAATGGAATTATGCGCACTTGTGTAATAAATACTGGCTTTGGGAATTGCACAAGATCGAGATTGATGTCCTGTTAAAAATAAAATTAAACAGTTATAAGTTAAATGAATGGAGAATAGTTTTTAATTACAAACAAAAGAAAATACAATATAAATACCGCTTACTTACCGTGTCCACTTCATGTGAAAAAGTGTCGAAGAAAAGTAGCTCAGCTGCATCGTCAGTTTCCACCATTTTACACTTGAATACTTTTTAAACGCGTTGTCAACAATCTTGTGCTGAGGTTTATAACAAACTAAAATGAATAAATTATTATAAAAAGGAAAAAATTATTATTTTTCACCAGCATCAGCCAAATTTGGCTTTCTGCGAAATCTTGACAATTTACAATATTCTTCTTCTTCTACAGAGTTGTATTCACACAGCTGTGTTGCCAAGGATTCTTAAAATATTTAACTAAAGTGGTGCGACAATTTATATAACTATGTAGCCAAAGAACGTATATTAATACACGTTCTTTGGCATAGTACATTTAGAATTAATTATTTTAATTAAAAATTCCTACTCACAGTTTCTTTGGTATTACTTGCAGAAAAAACCCATAAAAAGGGAAGAAATAAAAATTAAATTTTAAAGAAAAGTTATGCAGCCGCGAATGAAACATCGCGCCCTCTAACGTCAAAGCAATAAAACAATCTACATGGAATATCCAGCATTCCAGCCCCAATTTACAATAACTCCGATGGACAAGAATTTGACATTCATTTTTTAACAGCAAAAGTGACAAGTTGTAAGTTTTCTTAATAAAATATATTTAATAAAATGAAAAGATAGAAATAGAAAACATTATATTATTTTACCTTAACTACTTACGTTAAATGTTTATTTTGGTAATAATAATATGTATTTTATTCTTCCAGATAAAACAAAAACAAAATGTTCGTAGTACGTCGTAGCGCAGCACGCCTCTACCCCAATGGAATGCAGTAAGTAATATTGGTCACCAAATGAAAAGAAATAAATACATTCATATGGGCCGGCATAAACCTATATATTTTTTATATGAGTAGAGCAATAATCCAAAATAATTAGCGATAACAAAACTCCAATAAATTTGCGCCGGTATGCCTTCTCGTTGTAGAATCGAATATGATTTCGGCGAATTTCTTAAAATTTCTTTTGCGTTATGTAATGTGTACATTAAGCCATTTTTGGTGCGCTTTTATCAATTCGAAAGTGTATGAATTGTTATTGTTATTGCTCACCTGTTTACTAAGTAGAAGCATACATACATACATTTATACATACATACATATGCTATATATGCTAACCTATTTTTAAAATATTTTTCTTTGCAATTGCAGATTAGCCAAGATGAGCAGTGGCCAACTTGGTGATTTAGGCAGCGGAGCTGGCAAGGGTGGCGGCGGCGGTGGTTCGATTCGCGAAGCTGGTGGTGCTTTCGGTAAAATGGAAGCGGCGCGTGAAGAGGAATACTTCTACAAGAAGGTAGCTAGTCATATTAGTGTTTTAGTGTGTTTTTGATTTATGTGATTGTGTATATATTTGCATATGTATATATGTAGGCCGAGAGGCTCGACCGTTTGTATTTTCCGAAAGCACAGCTGATGTTGACGTAAAAAATTTTCGTTGTCTTGCTGACTGCGCATATCTACATATGCATGTATTTGGCGTAGATCACGTAGCCAAGATACATACATAATATTTATCTTTTCTTATAAACGTTAATCTAACTCACTTTTTATTTCAGCAAAAGGAACAACTCGACCGCTTGAAGAACGATCAAATCCATCAGGCTGAGTTCCACGCTCAACAAATCAAAGAACATGAAGAAGCCATCCAACGCCATAAGGCTTTCCTCGAAAACATTAAGAAGTAAATCCAGCCAGCTTTTGTTAGCTAATACATCATTAAGCTATTGCGCCGTCGACGACAGGATAAAGCAATTGCTGGAGATGCTTCAAGAAAAGCTTTCGCAATTCTAATATAAGATATAAAAAACCGATAATTTTTCACTTGTACTATTTTTTATTTCTACTAAGTTTTAAACGCTCACAAGCGCTGTGGGATCGTTTTCTGGTAAAGGTATATTAACGAATTATGAATTCAACACAGAAAATATAATAAAATGATGAATACTTAAATAAATAAAAACCACCACAATAAACTTTTATGTTAATTTTTATTTTTTTAATTTATAAGCGCATTTAGTGTAAGAAAATTTCATTTTTTGTTTGTCCTAAGCGTACATTGTTTTTGGTTTGCCAGTCCTTATGGGTGCATCATATATAATTGGTCGTTCCCGCTTTGGTGGTGGTGCACTAATGCTTGGACGTACCGGACGTGCATCACGCGATGCTGTGGCGCCGTTAAAGATGGCTGCGATTATGAGCAGGAAACCGAAGAGCACAGAAACTTTCATTTTGTATAGCAGTTGTTGTTGTTTAAGCGTGTTTCTTCTTTGAAGCTGAACTTATTTGTTTTGACTAAGTGCGAATCGCAGTGGCTTTTATATTTTAAGTCGGACATCTATAAATCATTCACAGCAGTAATATATAGTGTGTGTTTGTGTTGGGAATCACCGCAAAGCAAACAAGTATGTTTGTAAATACATAATATTTTCAATTTATTTGCAGAAACGTAGCATACATACTGATAAGAGGATGTGAATTTGGTTTTGGAAATCACCAGCTCTTAGTAAATAAGAAGCTCATTCAGTGAAATATTTTTTTTTATTAATTTTGGTACTTTACATTCTTTGTTTAATTGCAAATTCAATTGCTTGTAGATAAGTATGCAAGTATGTACACAAGAAATAAATCTCATTTAAATATTTGCATTTGTAGTTTTTTAACGGTAACTAACTTTGCCAAGTTTTATAGCTTTCTCGCCACATTGTTCTTCTAACTATGTATAGGGCGCTACCTGGTGATGCGTATTAATGTCGAGGGCTGTTCGCTTTTCACTAAGTTTGGGATCAGGATACACGCAGAGCTATTGAAATAAGCTAGGATTCGGTTGAAACCTGTCTTAAGAGGACTCACTTCAAAGAAATTCGAAGTCGCCATGTCAATTCTACTCGTCTCCGTTTGTGAATCTTCTGCATATTGATTCAAAACGGATCCATTCCCTCTTCCAAATAATTTTTTACTTAAAGAAAATGCCTAAATTCTTATATTATTTTCTTTTCGAATTTGTTGGAAACACTTAAAAATATTAATTTTGAAATTTTGCTTTTAAGGAAAAGAAAAATCTTGAATGTAAACATCGAATGGAAATAAAAATTGTTTAAAGAAAAAATTTTGATTCTTCTCTATTCGGCAAACATTTTTGAAAAATTTATTTATTTATTTTTTTTTCAAAATTTCTTTAGTAAATTATGTTTCAGACCCATTGCCGACGGCTCTTGAAGGACCAAGGCAAGGTGGTCATGTTGAAAACTATACGGTAAAGGTGTGCATTAAATATAATAAGATTTTTTTTTCAAAATTTTAATTTTCAGTATGATTGATTTTTATGATAAAGGCAAAGCGGAAGAAAATATTTACTATCTGAAAGAGGTAAATAAAACAAATACGAAAAGCTAAATTTTTAATGAGTTTTGAAATTTTTAACCATTTTTATACCAATTTCTTAGCAAAGAGAAAAATTGCGTGCATTGCGTAAGAAAATGAAAGAAATGGAAGGCTCACTGGACGCCAGCATCGAAGCGCTGGAGAAGGTCTCTAACATCTCAACTAAATTAAAGGAAAATGTGATAAAAAAGAAAGAACCTAAGAAATGAATTTATGCAAAATTCAAAAAATAATAAATAGCTTATAAGATTTATGTTGTAAGCTATATCTTACATAAATAAATAAATAAACTATTTTAAACTAAATTTTCTAATAAAAAATACCAATTGTATTTGTTATTATATATTTTTTTTTAATTATTTCTAATTAAAAGCTGTTAAAAATTAAATAAAATGTAATCTCCATGAAATTTCCGTCTGGTTGAAACTATTAATTTAGTGAAAATTCGATAAATTGTCATTTTTTGAGATTTTTATTCAACTGATTTGAACAAAGTAAAATAAAACACCTAAATTAATAAAAAAAAAATCCCACAAAAACAACTCACTTGCAACAATTGAATTGATTCTGAAAATGAATAAACATATCCGCCCAAAAATATGCAACAACATTTATTGTATTTTTAATTTTACTTTAATAAAATCAAATTTTATTTGTGATATATGTTTGTGTGTACGATAAGTATGTTTGTATAACTAAGTTTTTTTTGTTCAAAATTAATATGTAATATTATATATCGATATATAAACTGGTATAATTACATATATTCGCGTTAAGTGCGTTTGAACAAAAGCACCTAATACTAAATATTATGAAAATAAATTTTTTCATCTTCCATTTTCAACATTTCTTTATTGTAACAAGTTTGCATTTTTATTTGTAAAGTATACATTAATATTTACAGTCTACTGTACTCTAAGAATTTTAGCTTAATTATGGTTTAATTAAGTAATTCATTTGTTTTTAAGTATTTTTGTATCTTTTTTTTTAAACTATGCAACAACGCAGATTTCTTATATTTGTTATTCTTTTGTTATTATGGCAAAACAAGTTTTATTTTCATGACGTTTTATACAAATTATGTATATCAGGCCAAATTAAAAATATTAAAACTTAAACAAAACTCCAATAAGTTTTACTAAAAAAATTTATATAAAAAAAAATAAAACAAAAAAAATATAATATAATATATTTCAAAAGTATTTTATACAATTATGTAACTAAACAAAAGGATAACTTGCAAGTCAAAAACATTAAATAAGCTGTTGAAAAAACTTGTTAATAAAGCGAACTTCCAAGAAATATAATGTTTATATTAAAATTCTATTTAGATTTACTTAAAATTTACAAAACTAATTTTACTTGTTAATGCAATTAAGTTTTCATTTATTAAGCGATTTAACTTATTTAGAAATAAAAAGAGTTTTACATAATTAACTCAATACTCTCGCGCCTTTTAGTGCTTATGTATGTACATACATATGTATACAAAAATTTAGTATATAAGCTTTTATTTTGTTTTTATATATTTTATATTATTGTATTTTATTTTATTTTAATGTCATTTTGCTTTGTTTTATTTTAATTCTATTTTATTTTAGTTTAGTTTTTATATTTGTATTTGATTTAATTTTTTCTAATTTTTCTTAATTTATTCTTTTTTTATTTTATGCAATTTTTTGTTCGATTTAATTTAATTTAGTTTATTTTATTTTTGTTTAACAAATTTAACTATTTTTTAGTTTTGTTACATTTCATTTAGGTTTATTTAATCTAATTTAGTTTAGTTTATTTCAAGTTATTTTATTTTCATTTATTTTTTATTTTAATTTTAAATTGTTTCATTTTGTATTTGTATTTGTTTAATTTTAGTTTTATTTAATTTTTTTTCTGCATTTTAATGTGTGTTATTTTATTATATTTAAGATTATTTTATTTCATTTCATTTTATTTTATTTCATTTAATTTAATTTAAGATAATTTAATTTAATTTTTTTTTTAATTTTATTTTATTTTATTATATTTAAGATTATTTTATTTTATTTCGTTTTTTTTTATTTAAATTAATTTTATTTTATATTTGATTTCCCTTGTATTCGTTGTATTTTAATTATTTTAATTTCATTTTTTAATTAACTGTTATTTTTCATTTAATAACTTATATTTTACTCATTTAATTTTGTATTAGATTTTTATTCCTTTTATTTTATTTATAGTTGGTTTATATTATTTATTTAAGTTTAATTTATCGGTTCTTATGTTTTGTTTATTTTATCATTTTATTTTTTTCCATTCTGTTTAATATTATTTTTTGTTTTATTTTGGTTAGTTTAGCTTTAATTTATTAGATTTGACTTTATTTTATTTTATTTATTTAATTTAATTTTTTAAATTCTTTTTATTTTACATTTTATATTATTTTTCAATTTATTTTATATAATTTTATATAATTCTCTTTTATTGTTTTTTATTTTATTCTGCCTTTTCTATTTTATGTTATTTAATTAGTTTTCTCTTCAGATACTTTTTTTTTATATTATCTAATTTATTTTAATTTTATATTCTTTTATTATTTATTTCATTTTTTATCTCAATTTATTTTATCTTATTTAATATTATTTTATTTTACTTAATGTTTTATTTCATTTCATTTTATTTTATTTTATTTTATTTATTTTGCTTTATTTCATTTCACTTTAATTTATTTTATTTTATTTTGTTTTTTATTGAATGTTATTTTATTTTATTTTATTTTATTTTATTTTATTTTATTTTATTATATTTTATTTTATTTTATTTTATTTTATTTTATTTTATTTTATTTTATTTTATTTTATTTTATTTTATTTTATTTTATTTTTTTATTTTATTTTATTTTATTTAATTTAATTTTATTTTATTTTATATTTTATTTTATTTTATATTTTATTTTATATTTTATTTTATCTTATTTAATATTATTTTATTTTACTTTATGTTTTATTTCATTTCATTTTATTTTATTTCCTATTTCATTTTTATTCTTTTATTTTATTTTAATTTAGTTACCCTTTTTGATGCTATTTTATTTTATTTTATTTCATCTATACCATATCTTTTTTACCTTATTTTATATTTTTCATTTTCTTTTATTTTAATCTAATTTATTTTAATTTATTTTATTTATTTTATTTTATATTAAATTTTTGTTATTTTTATTTATTATATTTTAATGTATTATTATTTAAAATTGTTTATTTTTATTTATTTTATTTTATTTTAATTTTAATTTTATTTTTTAATTTTTTTTTATATTTTATCTTTACAGCACTCCCTCTTCGTGTATAATATATGTTAAAAATTATTCGTAATTAGATTTAATTATTATTTTAGCATTAAATTTTTCTAAATTACAAATTTAATACATAGACTATGCAAGTTTTATAAGTACAAAAATATTTTTTTTCACACATTATTTATAATTACTGTAATTTGTTTATAACTACATGTGTCTGTATATCTTTTAATTACTTCAAAGATGTTTTTTGCTTTTTGCCACTGATTTTTGTTCAACTTTATTGTTTTAGTTTTCTTTAATTTTTTTAATAAAAAACTTAATTTCTGAAATGTTTTTTTGGCACCTTTTAGAGCTTTTAGAATTTTTTGAAGAATTTTTAGATTAACATTCAAATTAAATAAAAATAAAAATTTTGATTTTAATCCTTGCTGAGTTCAGCAATTATCTTTGTGTTAAATATTTTCAATATTTTAATACTTTTCTCCAGCATCAGCTCTAAGTTTTAACTAAATTCGTGGGAGAAAAATATATTTTTTTTAAATTAGCCTTTTTTAAATTTTCGCTAATTGGGTTTTGAACAAATTTTCATTTTCTTATTAACAATAATTATATTTGCTTGGAACTTACTCGTGCTTTTTTTAATTCAAAATTTACAAGCTGCGGCACTTTTTCGCCGCTAATAACTGTTTCAAAGAGTAGTAGCGTTTTAGGCGCTGCTAACTGTGTGCCTTTCGTAAGTCATACATGGGAGTGGCACTACGAAGGTAAATCAAATTTGTGTTGTAAATATAACGGTGTACGCAATTACACTTAACTTAGTTTTAAAGTTGCGAGCAAAGATTTGTTTAATTAGACGCCCAAAAGTATGTAACAAATTAAAGATAAAATTTTATTGTTAAATAAGTAAAATTCCAAATTCAATTCCATTGACATTTTGCTACATTTTAGGTTCGTATGTACTTTTTTTGTTAAAAAAAGTTCTTTTATTGCTTTGTTACTTGGCTGCGAACCACTGAGGTAGGGCTATTGCATTTACGAACTATTGTTTTTTTATACAAATCATTTATGCAGTTGTGTTGTCTTCAATAATACTTTGCCGGGCTTTCAGGCCAACTTTTTTGAGCTCTATTACTCTTTCCTATAAATACTGTTGTGGCAAAAATATATTTAGAAAAAAAATAAGTAAAAATATATTTTTTTCATAATTTCTCTTTTTTATATATTTCATCGTTGGCTATAAAATTTGTGACATTAAAACAATAAGAATCGGAAAGTAAGTACTACTAATAACAGTAAATTAGGTTTTGAGTGCAACTGACGCTAACAGGAATGTTTTATACATAAGAAAGACAAAAATCAAGTTAACAGTAATACAAACTATTACAGCTATTTTCAGAAACATTAATTAACGATAATAAAAAAAAGTATATAATGACATTATTTATTCGACGTCAGCATTTCGTGTGCTGCCGCTGCTACCGTCGACTTGCCTACGCGCACCTCATACACAGCTGCCTTGCCACGCTAACATTCTTCCATCATAAGTATCAAATCCGCTGTCACTCAGCGTTACGTTCCTTCATACATGCCTTCCAACACCCGTCTTCACTACGCGCCAAACTTAGCTGGTCAACCGCTTGCTGGCTAACTCTTGCAACTTCTGCAATGCCAATGTCTTGTTGATCTCAACGAGATCGCGATTATATTTGGCCGCCTGCAGCTGTACTTCCAGTATTTTCATGCGCATCAGATGCTCCTTGCTCTGCATCTCCATGAAGGCGCGCATCTCCGGCGTGCTACTTGCCGACGCGCTCATGCCACCACCACCGTTGACGCCGATGTGCGCGCTAGCGGGATTAGCTGAGCCGGCATTCGCAATTGCTGCACCATTCATGGATAAATCGTGCAACACTTCCTCACCGTTGGCGCTACCGCTCGAGCTGCGCGGACGCTTCACCAGGGGTTGTTCATCGTTTGGCGACAATTGGGATTGTTGTTGATTGTGCTGTTGGTGTTGATGTTGTTGCGCGGCGGCAGCAGCGAAGTTATTCTGTAAGGCGGCAGCGGCAGCAGCAGCAGCTGAGGGAAATTGTCCGCTACGTAACGCATTCAAAGCTTCCAGTGTGGCGGATATATTGCTCATGTTGAAGGCAGGCTGGAAGGCGCCCATATCGCCGGCACTGCCGCCAACCGCCGCGCCACCGCTGGCGCCGTTCTGTGCGAGATAGCTGGCATTGGCGAGTTCGCTGGATGCCGTCAAGTTACCGGCTGGACTGTGTAGGCTGGCGCGTTCGAGGTCGTGATGAGCGCCGAGGCGGCTGAGGTTCGGCGAGGAGGAGGATGGACGACGTTCACCGAGCGCCAGCGATTCGTTGTGTGTGTTGGTGTCATTAAAGGTCTCATTGGTCTCCTCCTTGATGTCAACGTCGCAGAGTTCCTGTGGTGGTGTGCGACTGCTGTTAGTGGAGAGAAGGGGGAAAAAGAAAAAAATTAATTAGTTTAATGCAAAAGAGAAATAAAAAATTAATTATGCTAAAATATTAATTGAAATACATATATTAAACTGTTAAATAATTTTCCCCTCCTTCATCAATTTTCGCCTATCCCCTGTACTTACTCATCCATATCATGATCATCTTCGCCATTTTGTTCATCTTCACGATACTCATAGTCCTCTTCGAGCGCTAACGGTATTTTCGAGTAATCAATGCCATCCAAAGCTTCAGATTTGCAAGCTTTCTTTGCCTCTTGCATGAATTCCCACACTTCGAATGTGAATGGCGATGGTTTCTTGCGATCGGCTACTTCGGCACCAAATCGTGTTAGACGATTGTTGTAATCTAAAATTTCGTTACGCGTGCAAGCTGAAAGCAGAAGCAGGAATAACAATGTGAATGTGAATATGTGAAAATTCATCTAAAATATATTAACTGAATTTTAAAATAAAATTAAACAAAAGCTAATTTGATTTATTTAAATTCCAAAGCCGGATTAGTCAATGTGTACAGCGTAATCTACTTTGAAAAAAAATCTTTTGAAAAATACTTTATTTTTTAAATTGTTTTCTATTATGCTTTTAACAGTAATTAAACAAATTTTGTAAAATCTAAATATATTTTAGTTTGCCTTAAAATCGTTTTGTATTTAAATTCTCTCATTATACGAGTATATTCTTCTAGTATAAATTTTCTCCTTTTTCTATCTTTCACTCACCTTTCATGCGCCGCCATTGCTCCTTCAAACGATTACACGTCCGATCTGTGCCGAATTGACTTGAGAACTTCTGATGTATTATTTTCCAAGCTTTATTCTTCACCGCCGTCAGCCCAGCATCGAGTCTTTTGTTTTCGATAATACGCATATCCTTACGACATAAATCTAGGAGGAACTTCTTCTCTTGATGGTTCCAATTTTGTGTGCGTTCACGTTTTTTATACATATTCATGGCCGGACTGTTCATGTATTGTTGCATTTCTATTGGAGGAGAGAGTGGAAAATATAGTTATTATAACAAATAGGAGAGGACTATATGTATACGATATGTATATTTTAGAGAATCTCCTTAAAAAATTGGAAAATCCATGGATTTTGCCTGAAATCGTCTTTCTAAGGCCTACTGATACTTATCTACACACGATATCATGGATCAAGCAAAACGAGATCCCGAAAAAACAATCTAAAGCCGATAATCATCAAAAGAAGATTATCCTTTCTGGGTGTCTGTATTTCAAGGGAAAAATCTACTTGGAGCTGTTAACTATATGTTAATATGAATGTCTAGTCCGTGAACTAAGGGAGTGTCCATAAATTACGTAACTCGACCAAGAGGTAGAGGGTTTGGTTTATATACAATTCAACGTTTGCCGGCCGCAATAACCAAGTGGTTTGCATTGCTTACTGTCCTTCTGAAGACCAGGGTTTTATTCCTAGTTCGACCAACATCCAAGCTTAGAGAAAATAAATTTTTTTAACTGCGGCCTCGGCAGGGAATGTCTAGTCCTTCAAGTGTATTAATGGCATGAAATAAAAGCTCCTCATAAAAATCCATCGGGCGTTCGAAAACGTTTTAGAATAAACTATCATCATAAATATCACGCCGTATACCACAAATTGGTGGAGGAGCTCGGCCGGCATTCGCTTAAGCGGTTACAAAGCACCAATTACATACATATATATAGCAGGAGATGCGAGGCATCACCGGAAAGGCTACTTTAGGTTACATAGAAGGAGGGCGAGGTGCTGAAAGTTTATGGACGCTCTAAAATGAAAATTAACGAAGAAAATAAGAAAAATGATCTTCATCCCAGAGACCTGACATTGGACCGCCAAAGTACAGGGTCCGCTATCTAACATTTTTTTTTTTGAACTAGTGGTTATTTTGAGTGTGGTAACACTGATGTTACATCTGATTTGACAGAAAGTTAGTTTTATCCTTCCGCTGAACTAAAATGGTTGTGTATACGTTGAGGAATGGGCAGATGAGCGCTTGGCCGAAGACCCGGAATTTTACCAAAAAATCATCTTTTCCGACGAAGCTCATTTCCATCTTGGCGGCTACGTCAATAAACAAAATTGTCGTATTTGGGGGACGGAAAACCCGCACGTGATCGAAGATGCCAATGCATCCTCAGAGAGTTACTGTTTGGTGCGGATTTTGGGCCGGCGGCATCATTGGCCCATTCTTCGAAAATGCGGCAGGAGCCGCCGTTACAGTCAGACAGCAAGACGGCGCTCCGTGCCACACAGCCAACGTTACGATTGATCTTGTGCGCACTGTTTTCGGAAAAAAAGAGTTACGTGGCGGACCCTGTACTATTTTATTTGCTCCCTTCAAATGCATTTGAATTTTAAACATTTCGATAACGATTAGGTTGTTGTTGGGTGGGATCAGTTTTCTGCGCTTCTTAAAATCAAAACTTCTTCGCGGGTGGATTTTTTTAACCTGTTGGAAACACTGAAGAGGTCATTCTAACAAAATAATCAAGATATATATAACAGATAATTTTTTGTTAATATAAATATATGTATTTATCTTTAAAAAATAGTGAAAGAAACGACGACATTAATTATCGATTTTTAGGTTCTAAAAGTCGAACTCTCAAATCACTCATAAGCGATTGTAATTAAATTCCATCTCTTCCGGTAATATTTTGTTTATTAATACATATACTTACATACATATTTATATACCATAAGAAGTTAATAACTTACCTCCTTTTATATCAACACCTTCCAATAAGCTATGGTTGCTATTCTGCCAATTCACGGCAATTTTCATGAAAGCCTCCAAATCGGTGGCTGAGTATTGTTTATTAACCTAAAAGAAGAAGAAAAGAAAAATTAATATTAATCAATATTTAAATCCATTTTTATTAATTTTTTCATATTTTTGTCGATGAAGAATAACGCAATTGTGAATTTTGGCCATTTGGCTATTCACAATGGCATATTTCTGACAGCTGATACGGTTTGTTTACAATTTGCCTAAATTAAATTAGCAGAAAATGTTCGTTTCGATTGAAAAATGAGATCAAGTATAATTTGTTACAAATTTATGCCAAAAAAAAGCGAATTAAAAACATAAAAGCAGTTAAAATGTGATTCTTGAAAATGGCTACGATTGATTTGTGGTCCGACGTTGCATTTGAAGATCATGCTACAATGAAACTGACCGGAAATATAAAACTATTGAGTTGCACTTCTAACTCCTCATTAAGTTAATTCTTCAATTTATTGCTTTTACAAGTCGCAGCAAAGTTTTGCTACAAATAAAAAGTTCTAAACGCGAACTCATACTGTTACGAGAAGAAAAAGTGTGAATTTAAATTTGGCTTAAAAATATCAAAAAAGAAAAATTAAACAAAAATAAATAGTTTTAGTGAACAGTTTTTTAGTTAAATAGTTGTGAAAATAAAATGCAAAAAATTAAAAAAAAAAACGAAATAAAAATAAGAACGAAGTATTGAAAATTTGTAAATTTCTTTAACAATACGCAATTATTGCCGCCTGACAGTTTATTTGCCTTAAAAAAATCGGGAATTGAAATATTTACTCATTTCAAAAAGGAATTAAGAAATCAATGATCCCGCATTTTACATAAAAAATATAATTTCTGGAATGCGGATTGCACATTTGAACAATGTAGTGTTACATACATATGTACATATTAATGTGTATATAAAATTAAGAATTATAAATTCAAGACCCGTCAAACCATAAAATTTTATTAATTAATTATTTATTTAGGGAGAAAAATGCAAACAATAAAATATGAACTTTTTTTTACAAATTTTGCAAATAAAGAAAGAAATAAAAATAATTATTTTTTAAATGAAGAAGAACAAAAAAACTCTTATAAAGATGAGTTCATTAAGAGAAAATACTAAATAAATAAGAAAGTACAATAAAATATACTTCAGTGAACATTTTGAGCTACGTAATCATTTTAAACTTACTCAAATACGTCAATTTAAGTAAAAAAAAAATTAAATTGATTTTAAACCGCATACTTTTGTATGTATGTGCCGTCGTATATTTTGTGTACCTATAATATATGTATTTGATAACCAATTAAATGCCACCAACCAACCGACCGTACAATGGAACAACGCCACATAGAGAAAAATCTCATAAATAAAACAACAACAAATTAACAAAACGAGACCAGTTCGTTAGAAAGATTCTAAGTGCTTTTATGAAATGAAAAAAAAAAATACTCGCAAGCTGATTGGTTAGTTTATTTAAACGATTGAATTTATTTACGCGTATTTATTATTAGTAGCTACACACATACATACAAATAAATTGTCTAATAAATACAATTCAATTTTTATTTGTATGTATTTAGTTGCCATTTTGTTTATAACTGCGAATAGAAATGTATTTTCGTACTTGAAAAAAAAAAATAAATAAATGTATAAAATATTGCTTGACCTTTTTTTAACAGCTTCCATTAATTGAAGGCTTTCATAAATATATTTTCAATAGAAAAAAGTTAAAGTGAAAGCACTTTGCAGCGAGTGATGATGATATATAAAAAAGTCGAAATAGAACACTTGAAAACAATAAAATAATTCAAAATAAATAATGCATGTCATTATAAAGCATAAATAAATATCTATGTATGAATATACTAATATGCATATGTATACCATATATAAATATAAGTATGTTTGTGAGTTGGCATGTAAATTCTTTTAATTTTTTCCTTTTTTTCGAGTTTACAATGGCACTCAATTATATTTGAGAAACTCACATACTTACACACACATTAATTCTCACATTCAATAATTTTGATTCTTTTCATCTTTTATCCATTAAAGCGTCGAATAAGGCCGTTGGACTTGCTGGAGTCGAAACGATTTGGCTGACTGACAGGCGCGCTGCCGCCCGCTGCATGAAAAAGTAAGCTTAAGTATGCGTATAAGTAAGCAGTTGAATGACTTTTCATGCTGGTAATTTTGTTGTTGTTTTGTGCTTGAAAGATTTTGTTGTTGTCGAGGGCGTTTAAAAATTTTTTTGTGGGTGTAAGTGGGTTATAGACTTTCAAGAATGTAGCTCGAAGTAGTTTAAATGAAAAAATCGAATTTCCGTCATGTATGCTGCGGGTTTTACGCCTCAAATTATGCTACAACTTTTTTAGTTTGGTTTAGTTTGAAAGTTTTTATCTGCGAAAATATTTCGTTTTTATGAATTAATAATGAAAATTATTTTTCCTTCGAAAAATGTCGCCATGTTTTATAAAATAGTTAAAAAATTAAGATAAATATTTTCCGAAATGTATGCTATGAATCCTTAGAAATGTTTTGTTTACCTAAAGTTATGTTAGGTATATTTGATTACTTGATGCAGGTTTTTTTGCCTGAATAATTTTTTTTTATTTTTTTTAATCTGCCCAAATATTCTTTTTTTAACTAAAAATAATAATAAGTTATCTTTAAAAAATCGAATCATACAAAAAAAAAAAAATAATAATAATAATAATAATTATAATAATAATAATAATAATAATAATAATAATAATAATAATAATAATAATAATAATAATAATAATAATAATAATAATAATAATAATAATAATAATAATAATAATAATATAACGCCTGAAATTATGCTATAAAAATTTGATTTCTTCGAATTCGATTTTTAAGCATTTGTTTTTCTGAATATACAAAAACTATATTTTAACTTTTAACTGTTTTAAGGATTACGATTTTAGGGCATGCAGCTGGAATGTCCGGTCCCTTAATTGGGAAGGTGCCGCTGCCCAGCTGGTTGATGTCCTCATAAAGTTAAAGGCTGACATCACTGCCGTCCAAGAATTGCGATGGACTGGACAAGGACGGAAGAAGGTGGGTCCTTGTGAAATTTACTACAGCGGCCATATAAAGGAGCGCAAATTTGGTGTCGGATTCGTGGTGGGAGAGAGACGCCGTCGCCGAGTACTGGCATTCACTCCGGTGGATGAACGTCTAGCCACAATTCGCATTAAGACAAAATTTTTTAACACCATCCTAATTTGCGCCCACGCCCCGACGGAAGAGAAGGATGACTTGACCAAAGATGCCTTTTACGAGCGCCTCGAACACACTTATGAGCGCTGCCCCCGCCACGACGTCAAAATTGTGTTTGGCGACTTCAACGCTAGGGTGGGCAAAGAAGGTATCTTTGGTACGGCTGTCGGAAAATTCAGTCTCCACGACGAAACATCTCCAAATGGGCTGAGGCTGATCGACTTTGCCGGGGCCCGAAATACAACCATATTTACTGTAGCACTAGATTCGAACACAAAAAAATTCACCAAGCTACTTGGCTGTCTCCAGATCGGAAAACTTCCAACCAGATCGATCATGTTGTGATAGACGGAAGACACGTATCCAGTGTTTTAGATGTGCGTACGTTCCGAGGTCCCAACATTGACTCGGATCACTATCTTGTCGCAGCGAAGATACGCACGCGCCTCTGTGTATCGAAGAACGCCCATCAACAAACACAAGGAACAACAGACTGCCGAGCGGTTTTCTACTCGACTTGCACACCTGCTCTCTGAGAGCACTCATCAGCAACCCGGTATAAGGGAGCTGTGGGATGGCATCGCAAACTCCCTGCGTACAGCTGCAAACGAAACCATTGGATTTCGGAAAGATCGCAAAAACAGCTGGTACGATGAGGACTGTCGTGTCGCAGTGGAGAGAAAACAGACTGCCTACCTCGCAACCTTGCAATCGACCACAACACGTGCGGGGTGGGATAGATACCGAGAACTGAAGAGGGAAGCAAGGCGCATCTGCAGACAAAAAAAGAAAGAGGCCGAGATGCGCGAGTATGAGGAGCTTGAGAAGCTGGCCGACAAGGGTAACGCTCGAAAATTCTATGAAAAGATACGGCGACTTACAGAAGGTTTCAAGACCGGAGCAAACTCTTGTAGAACCCAGGGAGGTGGGCTAGTGACAGATGCCCAGAGTATACTCGATTTATGGAGGGAGCACTTCTCCAGCCTGCTGAATGGCAGTGAACAGGAAACACGCGGAGATGGTGAACCCGAAACTCCAATGGATGACGATGGAAAAGTTGTTCCATTACCCGACTATGAAGAAGTGCGAATAGCAATCGTCCGCTTAAAAAACAACAAAGCGGCAAGGGCAGATGGATTACCGGCCGAGCTATTCAAATGCGGCGGCGAAGAACTGATCAGGTGCATGCATCAGCTTCTTTGCAAAATATGGTCGGATGAAAGCATGCCCGATGATTGGAATTTAAGTGTGCTCTGCCCGATCCACAAAAAAGGCGATCCCACAGTGCGCCAATTACCGTGGAATAAGCCTTCTTAATATCGCATATAAGGTCCTATCAAGCGTATTGTGTGAAAGGCTAAAGCCCACCGTCAACAAACTGATTGGACCTTATCAGTGTGGCTTTAGACCTGGTAAGTCAACCATTGACCAGATATTCACCATGCGCCAAATCTTGGAAAAGACCCGTGAAAAGAGAATCGACACCCACCACCTTTTCGTCGATTTTAAAGCCGCCTTCGACAGCACGAATAGGAGCTGCCTTTATGCCGCTATGTCTGAATTTGGAATCCCCGCAAAACTTATACGGCTAAGTAAACTGACGTTAAGCAACACTAAAAGCTCCGTCAGGATCGGGAAGGACCTCTCCGAGCCGTTCGATACCAAACGAGGTTTCAGACAGGGTGATTCCTTATCGTGTGACTTTTTTAATTTAATGCTAGAGAAAATAATACAGCAGCAGAGCTGAATAGAGAAGGTACAATCTTCTATAAGAGTGTACAGCTGCTGGCGTACGCCGATGATATCGAGATTATTGTTCTCACTAACCGCACCATAAGTCCTGCTTTCTCCAGACTGGATAAGGAATCGAAGGATATGGGTCTGGTAGTGAACGAGGGCAAAACGAAATATCTCCTGTCATCAAACAAACAGTCATCGCATTCGCGACTGTCACTGTTGACAGTCATAACTTCGAGGTCGTAGATAATTTCGTCTATCTAGGAACCAGCATTAATACCAACAACAATGTCAGCCTTGAAATCCAACGCAGAATCACTCTTGCCAACAGGTGCTACTTTGGGCTGAGTAGGCAATTGAAAAGTAAAGTCCTCTCGCGACGAACGAAAACCAAGCTCTACAAGTCGCTCATTATACCGGTCCTACTATATGGCGCAGAAGCGTGGACGTCATCAATATCTGATGAGTCGGCTCTAGGAGTCTACGAGAGGAAAGTTCTGCGAACGATTTATGGTCCTTTGCGCATTGGCAACGGCGAATACCGCAGACGATGGAACGATGAGCTGTACGAGCTATACGACGATATTGACATAGTTCAGCGAATGAAGAGACAGCGGCTACGCTGGCTAGGCCATGTCGTCCGAATGGATGAAAACACTCCAGCTTTGAAAGTATTTGATGCAGTACCCGCTGGTGGAAGCAGAGGAAGAGGAAGACCTCCACTCCGTTGGAAAGATCAAGTGGAGAGTGACCTGGGTGCACTTGGCATTTCCAACTGGCGCCAAACAGCGAAAAGAAGAGACGAATGGCGCGCTGTAACTGATTCGGCTATAATCGCGTAAGCGGTGCCAACGCCAATAAAGAAGAAGATATTTTAACTTTATTTAACTTTTAAAAATTGTGTATATATATTTTTTTAAAATTTAACTTTTATTTCATCTGCTATTAGTTGCATTTTTTGA
Source organism: Ceratitis rosa (assembly GCA_037013455.1). Lineage (NCBI taxonomy): Eukaryota > Metazoa > Arthropoda > Insecta > Diptera > Tephritidae > Ceratitis > Ceratitis rosa. The sequence goes on along the minus strand of JAWMAG010000001.1, from coordinate 1,639,626 downwards.
GTAATAATAAAAATAATTTTTTTTTAAAGAAGTATTGAGGGCTGATCATTTAAAAAAAAATTGCTAACGAGGATTTTGCTGCCCTGATTATAGTTTTTTTTAAGTTAAATAAATTAATAGCTTGTGTTAAAAATAATTTCCATACCCCTAAAGGTATGCTATAAAATTTTTAACGGAATTGTACAATATGAAGGTATGCCCTTCAGCGGAAGGCGAGATTAGACTAAGAATGGTTAAGAACATAATTAAATGTATGCCTATAATATTAAAAAGTCCTTAGGAGAGTCCTTTAGTGATTTATAAACATCTTTTTGACACTTAGGTGAGCCTTAATAAGTTCATTACTCCATACTAGAGTTTTGTAAATTTTTTTTATGATTTTTTCGGTCGATTTTTGGCTGATAATTATTATTTTCGAAAATCATTGCCTTAAATTATTTTTTTGAATTCATTGTATGTACATACATACATATATTTTTGAATATTCAATATGGCATTGACTGTTTCATTTAAGGCGGCATCGTTGGCTGTCAGTTCAATTTATACAAGCAAATCGCCGTACAAAGATGCAGGCAATGCGCTGACACCGCCCAACATCTGCAACGCGCTGCTCGCTCTCTTGTCCATTAAATTAAGTGATTTTAATTTTAATTTTTATTTTTTTTTTTGTTTTTTGTTATTTTTATTTTACTTTTTTATATTATTTTCTACTTTCTTTCACTTTGTTGTTCATAATTTTTTAAAAATACTTTATTAAATTTATTTTCCATTGAAATTGAGTGATTTAAAATTCTCTTAGTGCCTCAGTCATTATGTGGCCAGCGATGGCGGCAATATAAGCATGCCAGAGTCACAAAAACAACAATACATTCGGTTGGGTGATTTGTTTATCAACGACAGTTGAGCTTTTAAGCACTCTTTACAGCGCACCCAATAAATAAATTGCGTTTTTATTTTAACATTCACCCTTTTGTATTATTTCTTTTTTATTTAATTTTTTCTTTATTTAAAAAATACCACATTTTTGCATATGAAATGGCGCAATATTGTTTGTAAGTTTATAAAAAATTTAATATAATTCAAAATTAAAGAATGAAATTAAAAAGGATATGCTTTCGAATGTGCATACATATGTGTGTGTGTGTATGAGAAATTGGAAATGAGTAGCTGTGAAATTATTTCGTTCATCACACATTCATGCATATGAATAAATTATAAAATAAAAAAAAACATTCTCAAAGCACAAAAGTAATTTTTAAAGATTTTTAATTGCCTTTGCACTGACGGCTCGCTCCACTAACGTGCCCAACACATTTTAGTCTCTGTTGTTGTTGTTATTGTTTTTGCTTAACTTTGTTGCTGTAATTTGGGCCGCGTTGATTGGCCAAGTCTGTCTGTCTGTTTGTCTGTCTGTATGTCTATTATGAACATCTGTTTTCGATATTAATTTTTTCAGCTCTTTTTTTGCTCTCCAGACTAGCATACAAATCAATTAAATTAATACAATAAATTAACGTACGATTTGCTTGAAAATGGACTATTTATTTTGGAAAAAATATATCTGTGTGATTTCAGCCATTTTACGATATTTTAGCCACAGACAGCATTACCATGGGTCTCTTACTTCAAAGGAAGTGAGTAATGTGCAGCAATTATCAATTATTGAATTTGAAGTACATAGAGTGGAAATTTATGCGAAGCGCTAAGTAAAGGCGAAATGTAAAAAAATTGTGGTTTGCATATAGAGATAATTTTATATATGTATATATTTAAAAAATCACAAGAAAATCTAAATTAAAAGTATATCAAAATTTATTTAAAAAAGTTAACATTTCGAAAAAAATCGTGCTCAACTCTATAAGATCAGCATATATCAGTATTTAAAGCTCGACAGTGAAATATTAAGCTGTTCTTCAGTTAGAAATATTTCTTAATATTTTTATTTCTAACCAAAAGTAATTAATTTAGGGTTATCCATTTTGCGGTTTCGAAAATAAACCTAAAAAAATGCATTTAAAATAACTTTTTTCATGAAATTTATTATAAAGGTGGAACCAGTTTGAATCACCATTTTTGTAGTAGGTTTTAACAATTTTAACGCGTTGTGCGGCTCTTAAGCGATCCAGTTTCATTAATGCTTGATTTTTACCTAAAACAAAACATGTTTGCATTGACAGTTGAGTTTGACAGATGTGAAAATACAGCCCTGCATTTTTGAAACCACGAAATGGATAAAACTATATTTTATTCGCCTAAAGATATGCTATTAAAAATCCATTTCGTTTGTAAAGTTGGGTTAGGAAATTTAAGTTTTTGATAACAAAATCGATTAAGTTTATTCTCATTACGGTCGAATAGTTAGATTTTTCGTTATTAATATACCTGAGTAAGCTTCCCCATAACTAATTTTTCAATATTCAAAAGATTTTTTTCGTGTTTAAATTACTTAATTACCCTGACAGACGATTTATGTGCATTTAAACCTGCTAGTTCCTCAAAAAACTTTACCCTCGAAATAAATTTAAAACAAAAATATTTATTTTTTCCACTAATTTCTTTTTTCTTGAGCTGAATTTAATTTCATGACGTCATTCTAAGACATTTGTATAATTTCAGACATATTCATAAATTATGTACTTTCAATCTACATTATTTATTCATATAAAATTACCTCAGCCCCAATCAATCGACCCCTTCATAGGCAAATCCACTATTTAAAGTTTAAGCTTCATGATAATTTCATAAAATTTGACCACAACAAAGGCGATTACAGACAGAAATTTATCTACAATAAATAACATAAATATTACCTTCTCACATATATATGTAAGTATATTTAGCGTTTTTGTCAGACACGCGATAGTTAAAAACAATTGGTAAGTAACAATAAAAAATAAAACATAAAAAAGTGTACTTGGAAATTCTTTCAAAAATTTATTGAGGTTAACCGCAACAAGAAGCAACCTTTCATTATCTTCAGTGAAAAGTAAGGAATGGAGGGTATTTTCATAAGACATTCTATGACATAGATTCATCGTTACTAAATTATTATCTTTTACTATGTACTTTTGTCAAGAATTTTTACCGAAAACAAAAAAAAGTAGATTAAGTTATTATGCCAATGCCTTAAATCAATATTTTTGCTATTAATCCCTGCAGCTTTCAGTGCTGCCCATCTATTTTATTTATGCCAGTTTATTGTACTATTTAAAACAGTGTAAGAGTCATTTAATTTTGTAATTAAAAAAATTTAATCTTTTTTTCATTTAATAATTTCATTTTTATTTTCTACACCAAATTTTCAAACTCATAACTTATTTGTCCTAATTTGTACGAAAATAAAGTGAAAAGTAAAATAACACAAAATCAAATGTTGTATTGTAATTTAAGCACAACGACACTTGACCCCACAATTATCAACGCCAAAGTACTTAAGTCCACACCAACACATAACAAATCAAAAACATTAAAGTTTAAAATTCCAAAAAAACAAAAAAAAAAAAACACAAACAAACATGAAAAAGTTTCCAAAAACGAGAGTCAAGTCGCAGGCAGTCACAAGTCAACAGGGCGACAGTATTTCATAGAGACGCCCACACCTGCTTGGCTGCAAGCGTAAACAGAAACAGAAACAGAAGTTTTCAGGAGCACAACTGTAAATTATATTTGAGATAACATACATGCGTCTACATACATATGTACGTGCATATATGTAAATAATTATTTATATAAGTATGTTTTTGGGAGCTCTAACAGCTGTATGACTCTTTTTTTGAATTAAGCCGAGTGAAAAGTGTAACTACAAACCACTACAAACCAACCATTTATAGCAAAAGAAAAACAAGAAACAATTTAAAAGCTACTAAATTCAACATACATGTATGTACAAAATACTAATGGTATGCTGGCTGCTATGCATGTATAAATGAGCAATTGTGTGGGCTATAGATAAATTGTAAAGTTGTCACTTAAAACTGTTGTGGTCCAAAAACCTAAAGAAAAATAAATAGGTAAATATGTTATTAAAAAATAAAAAAATTAAATAAAGTAAAATCAAAATAAAAAAAATAAATAAAATAAAATAAAGCAAAATAAAATAAAATATAATAAGATAAAATAAAATAATAAAATAAAATAGAATAATAAAATAAAATAAAGTCAAATAAAATAAAATTAACATAAAATAAAATAAAATAAAATAAGATAAAACAAAAAAAAATAAAGTAAAATAAAATATATTAGAATAATAAAATAAAACAAAAAAAAATTAATTAAAATAAAATTTAAAAAATAAAATAAAATAAAAGAAAATAATTAAAATAAAACAAATAAAATAAAATAAAATAAAATAAAATAAAATAAAATAAAATAAAATAAAGTAAAGTAAAATAAAGTAAAATAAAACAAAATGAAATAAAATAAAATAAAATAAAATAAAATAAAATAAAATAAAATAAAATAAAATAAAATAAAATAAAATAAAATAAAATAAGATAAAATAAAATAAAATTAAATAAAATAAAATAAAATAAAATAAAATAAAATAAAATAAAATAAAATAAAATAAAATAAAATAAAATAAAATAAAATTAAATAAAATTAAATAAAATTAAATAAAATTAAATAAAATAAAATAAAATAAAATAAAATAAAATAAAATAAAATAATTTAAAAAAAATTTAAAATTAAATAAATAAAATTAAAATAACTCAAAATAAAATGAAAAATATAACAAAATAAGAAAATAAAATAAATTAAATACAACAGAAAAATTAGATAAGTAAAATAAAATTAAATAAAATTTTGAACAAGAAAATAAAATAAAATAATATAAATATCAAATAAAAATAAATTAAAAAAAAAAATAAAATAAAATAATATAAATTAAAATAAAATAAAATGAAATAAAATAAAATAAAAATAAATAAAATAAAATAAAATAAAATAGAATAAAAATAAATTAAAATTAAATTAAATAAAATCAATTAGTTAGGATATATTTAAATAACTCAAAATAAAATGGAAAATATAACAATTAAAAAAGTAAAATAAAGAAAAAGAAATGAAATTAAATACAACAAAAAAATTAGATAAGTAAAATAAAATACATAAAATTAAAAATTAAATTAAATTTTGAAAAATAAAATAAAATAATATAAATATCAAATAAAAATAAAACAAAATAAAAGGATATAAAAAATAATAAAATACCACAAAACAAAATAGAATAAAATTGAATTAAATTAAATTAAATTAACTAAAATTAAATTAAATTAAATTAAATTAACTAAAATTAAATTAAATGAAAAATATAACAAAAAAGTAAAATGAAAAAAATCAATTCGAATTAAATAAATAAATTAATAAAATAAAAAAGAAAAGAAAAATAAAAACTAGAATAAAAAAATAAAATAACATAACAGAAAAATTATAATATAAAAAATACATTATTAGTATTTATAAAAAAAAGTTTATCAAACGAAACTGTACAACAGCCATTAAAAACAACGGCATTTCAAAATGTACGCAAGGTAAGTGACTAAGTGACAGCATAAAATATTTGTACGTAATGCATTAAATGTTAGTAATTTGAGTAAGAGATAAAGCAAATATGTATTATATGTGAACATACGTATACTTTGAGTTCAAGCTATTTTTATTTCTTTTTTAAGAGTTTTTGTTTAACTTTTATTTTTTATTCATTTATTTGGGTTTTCAACATTTTTGTTATTATCAACAATTTGCGTGCTTAGTAACTTTTACTGTTCTTGTCCGTTGTCAGGGTCGCGACACATGCGTACTTGTAGTAAATTTATTATAATAATTATAAGTAACAGCACAAAAATAAACATATTTTAAAATAACACAAAGATTGTTAAAAATTAACAAAAAAAATACTTATATAAAAGAATAAATAAACTAAACATATGTACATAGTATATCTATGTCTAAGAATAAATGTCATCGAACTGTGGTAAGTGTTGCGGCATTAACCACTGTGAGATATGCTATTTATTTATACGTATGTATGTATGCGCATAACACTTAAGTTCAAATAGCAGTGTAGTATATATGGTATATACGATACTTAATACCTAAATATGTTGCTGAAAGGCAAATTTTCTGTGTGTACAAGTATATGTGTTTGTAGAAACAAACTTTAAGAGTGTGAAAAAAGTTAGTAAAATTAATAAAAATATTAATATTAATAATATGTACAATATTATTGGACATTATATTCCTAAAAAATACAACAAAATAAATATAAGTATTTAAATTTAATTAAAAATAAGAAATAAACTACTAATTTAACACAAGCTTATAAACACAATATTTAAATTATATTACGTCTGTATATATTATTGCTTTATTCTGTAATCAAACCGATTTCTCAGTATTTAATGAAATTCAAGTATTCTAAGAAATTTAAATTGCTCACTTGACAAAATATTGTTTATAAAATTGGCACAAACGTTTTGTAAATGAATTAAATGAATTTTAGTTTTTGAAAGAGAACAGCGGAGCTAGAGAAAAAAGTATTTTGTAGTAAATAAAAATAGGTAATAATATAAATGATGAGTTTTTCGTGATTTTTTTGTATTTATTTTCATATTTATTTGTAAATTTCCAATTAAAAATTTAAAATTTTTTGATGATATTTTTATGATCTTTTTTAATGTAATATTTGTAAATTTCTAACTAAAACTAAAAAAATATGCTGGAAGAACTCATTGTGGTTTAATTATTTATTGCAAAATAGCGAAGTGAAAATAGTTGTCGCCTTAAATTCGTTAGCACTCAAAGCCGGCATCGTTAAAACAGTTTGGCAGCACTGAAAGGTATGAAACTGTATATAAACTGGATAAACCTTAGTTATAGATCTGTTCAAAAATAGTCAGAGTTTCGAAGTTTCTTGTGCTGCCACAAGAGACTATAAGGCCTTGACTGTGTGATTTTTGTGTTCAAGAGGGTTCGTTCAGAAAAAACTAGCTCTAAATACATATAATTCTACACGCGACGCAGGCATCTCACCTTTCTCGGCGAAATACCAGCCAAGATTGGTCTACACCAGTTTGGACAATAGCAGATAGCGAAGTTAAACCACCTGCAATGTAAACAGAAATACAGACAGAGAGAAGAGGACAAAGTCATAAATTTGATCGCCATTCTCTAATGACTTCTTATTTTAAATAAAAATCTTAAATAATAATTTCAACCTCTCAAGTCTCACTACTGTCTCAGATTTTCTCTTTTTTATGCAAAGAAAAAAGGTTTTTGTGGTGACGTGCTATACGCTATAGCATACTTTCAGGCAGAGCGAGGGTGTAAAGCCTGCTAAGACGTTTAAAATTACATAAAAATATGTAAAAAAAATACTGAAAAAATGAAGATTTGATTAAACATAGGCTAACCGTATACTCAAGCTAGTTAGTTACTAATATTAATGAGGTTTTGAGAAAACAAATTTTTTTTGATTTTTTTATTTTAAATATCTGGAGTTTTAAAAATATTTCGACCCAAAAACGTTTTTTGTTTTTGTTTTTGCTACATTGACAAGTAGGCATGTACTTTTATATCTATGTATGTGTAAATATATACCCTCAGTACCGCTATCAGTTCACTGACATTTCTGTCATTTGCAAAAACAACAACAACTAACAAAGTATTTATGTATTCAAATAAAGTGAAAAGTGAGGCTAATAGAGGCGAAATATGGCCAAAATAAATAAAGTGGCAGTGCACATTAATACGAACATATGTATGTATGTATGTATGTGTGTGTAAACAACGTAAAATTGCGTAGACGCAGTGAGGCGAACACCGGCTGACTGCCTGACTGCTTGACTGACTCGCCGACTCGCTGGCTAGCCAAAATAGGTGATGAATGAGTAAGCGAAGGCGCGCATGCGCGCGTAGGAACAGCGATTACACGAGGAAGTACGTTTGTATGAGCGCAAGAATACATACATACGTGTACATTTGAGTAGGTACGTTCATCTTAGCAGACTGTTGTGCATAAACAGCATAACAGCTGCAAACGCTGACAAACGGGCGTGTACTAAGCGTACGTGCGCTAAATTGGAGTAGGTACACAATGGGCTGGCAAAAAAAAGGCAAAAAAAGAAAACAATATGTAAAGGTAACAACTGTTACATACCTCTATTATTTAGAGTCAAATGCTTGTGGGTAGCCAAAAATGAGGAATATGTATGTGTGTAAATTGTTTGTTCGTTTGTTTGTTTGTTGTTTGTACGTAAAATTGCAATTTAGGCTAAAATCTGCGTTCGTTTTCATCAGTGCTCAGCTCATAACCTAAACGCAGTTGCGTATACAGTTACATACATACGAGAACATATGTACTTGCAATATATTTTGTATGCATGTATGTGTTTTGGCTTTTTTTTAAATTTTATTTATTTTATTTTATTTTATTTATTTATTTTTTTTTTTTTTGTATTTTTTTTTGTCGAGTCTGACAGTTGTGACCGCAGCTGTGAAATTTAAGCTGGCAGACACAAATCTGTGACAACTAAAACAACAGCAACAACAAACAGCAGCAAAAATAAAACACCTAAGGTGTAACATGTGAGCTATTTGAACAACAACAGCAACAACAATTTCTAATCGTAGTTTAAGAAAAAAAACAGTAAAAAATTTGGCCGGAATAAAGGAAATTCGGTCTGGTAAAATAGGTGTAAAGAAGTATTGTGTGTAAAAAACCAAAAAAAAAAAAAAAATATACAAAAAATTTCCAACTTTGACAACCAACAGCTAGCCAAGCCAACAAGCAATAACAACACGAAATACCAACAAATTATTTGCCATTATTACTAACGATAACAATAGCAGCAAAAAAAGGTGCCAACAACACGCGGCTTATAACAGCAAATGACAACAACAATTATGTATTGTATAAATATACTAGAATTGCTCCAGAAGGTGGCAAATAGTATTATATGAATGTACTATGAGCAGAAATTCGCCATAAAATAATGGTAACAGCTGGTCGTTACATTAGTAAAACAACAACTGCGGCGAAAGAATGCTGTCCTACTAGTCGCTCACATACGAGTACATACAGTTAGTCAGTCAATCTGACAGTTTTATTGAAGGCGTTTCCCTTTGTTATTAATCTAACTTTCATTTGTATTAATTTTTTACAACAACTTACAACTGCACACTTTCCATTTTACGCAGTAGACAACAGACAAAATTCAGAAAATTATTTTAGATACGTGTGTAAGTAAGTAATTTTTCCAAATGTTAACTATTATTAATTGAACTTCTACCAAGTATTTTCTAGGTGCCCAACAAAAACATCCTTTTGAGAGCGAGCTAAAGTGAGAAGGCGAAACCTCCTATGTTCCCATAAATGAATATAAAAAACCTTAGATGAGTGACCCCATTTTTGTCCTAACACAGTTTGGAGGCATCCATGTAACTGGAATGGACGTCCCCTTAATTAGACAGATGCCGCTGCCCAGCTGATGTTATATATATAATTGACGCCTTTAAAGCGATGAAGGGAACTTTGGCCGAGCTCCTCTTCCGATTTGTGATTTTGCGTGGAGGGACCTACAGCTTATCCTAAGCCACCTCCGATTGACTGTTGGTCTTTTATGAGGAGCTTTATTTCATGTCAGAAATACACTCGGAGGGGTTGACATTACCTGACGTGGGGCGACCGCAATTAGCCTACCGAACCACAAAGATTTGAACCCGAGCCTACCGAATGGCAGTACGCAAAACAAACCACACGGCTACCGTGACCTCGAGATATCCTTGTTAATATTAAAATTGGCATCATGGCCGTCCAAGCGCTGCGATGGATGACCCAAAAGGAGTAACGAATATATACTTGTGATAAATATTACAGCGACCATATAAGGGAATTCTAACTAGGTGTCGGACTTGGGGTAAGACAGAAACTTAGTCGCCGAGTCCAGGCATTCACACCTGTGTGGGAACTGCAAGCCGCATTAAAGCAAAACTAATCAACGTATACCTGATTTGCCTCTACCATCTAAACCATCCAAAAGGTGCCGATGAGCCACAAAAGCGTCGAGGTTATCTTCAACACAACAGTTGGATGACAGGAACAATCTCAAATGGGATGGTTCTGATTAACTTCGCTAAGTTCCGATATCGAATTGTTTGTACCGCCAGATTCGGGCACAAGAAAATTCTCTAAGCTACATGTTCGCACTGGATCCAAAATTAGTCACCTAAATAGATTATATAATGATGGACAGAAGACTTGTCACTAGTGTTTTGTGAACCTAACATTGACTAAGAATAGACCTCAACAAACCCCAGCTAAGTTGGACGTCGAAATGCAGCAACCACAACTGGCAACTAGTCGGTTTTATATTTATGTAGATACCAAGTAGGTAATCTATTGAACGATGCGCACACCCGGAGACCATTCGGAGTAGGTCGAGTGGCGAATGATCTCTTGCAGCGGCGGGTGCCGGTCATCCAGATGGTTGAAAGCACTCCACCTTTGAAAGTATTCGATGCAATAACAGATGGTGGAAGCAAAGGGAGAGAAAAACAACAAATGGAGTAGGACCTAACCTCACTGGCGCCAAATAACGAAAAGAAGAAACTCAGCTGCAATCGCAGAAGAGCAGCTCACGTCAATTCAGAAGAAGTAGAAGAGGAATTAAGTTTTTTAATAAAGAAATTATTCGCTACAACTTGAGAATTTTCTAAATAATTTCTATTAGCGCGTGCGAAAAACTTAGTCCCGCTTGCTACAAAGACTCTACAACTAATATTATTCCGGAATATAAAGGACTCTAGAGGAAAAAGTGTTCTAGAATCATATTTTACTTAATTGCCATCGTATTTTGAATCGAAAATGCTACTTCTGTGATTTAAGTTCTTTGAAAAAAAAAAAAAACAAAAAAATCATCTATCCACCCAACGCTCGCTCAGCGGCTAAACTTTTGAAGTTCTCCACATTTTCTTATTGGCAATTTAATAACTCGAAAACTACTCGAAAACATATAAAGGAATACTTAAATGCGTCTGGCAGCAATCAATCTGAATTCGGAACAATTAATGCCGACTAGTGATTATGAGTATTTCAACGAGTTAAAAACTGTTTGTTGTTGTATTTTTTTGTTTTTTTCTCCTTTTTCCTTCAACACATTCACTACACAAAACACTTAAAATGAATAATAAGAGAAAGAAATTATGGAGAAATTTGAAATGATGGCGTGTAGTTGTTGTTGTTTGCGCCCTTTTTCTGAATTTATTAGTCGGCGAGATGGTGAGCTGGTGAGTCGGTGAGTCGATTGGTTGGTTAGTTGGTTGCTCGAGCCTATTTGCTTTTAAAGGCCAACTTTTTTGTTGGCATTAAAATCATTTGTTTTTGTTGTGATTTGTAGATTTGGCAGTTTTAGTCGCGCCAACACTGCGAGATAAATCAAATGAAATTTAATAACAAAAATAACCAAAGTAGAGAGAAAAAATTAAAAAAAAATTTAAAAAAATAAAAAAAAATTTTTTTAAATAAAAAAAATAAAAAAAATTAAAAAAAATTTAAAAAAATATATTCAATACTTAAATAAAGTACTTAGGCGTGCGTACATATGTATGCGTTTTTGTAGGTAAGTTGAGACGAATAAGAATGCATGGCAGAAAATATTTAAAAAATCATTGTGCGCTGTGATTAAATACCAAAAGTACTTTGGTGTAAAAAATTACATACAAACATACAAACAAAGAATCCATCAAAATCAGCTAAGTGAAAGAGAAGTATTATATTTAGATATATTTATGTACATACATATGTACATACAGTTGCGGTCAAATTCTTAGTAGTGTACACTCTTAAAAAAATAAAATTTTATTAAAAAAAATCACAAAAGGAAATATTGGTGGATTAACTCATTTCATTGAAATATAAAAATGTTAAAAAAATAGTTGATTGGTTGGTTGTAAAGGGAGGTTGAGAACCTGACCACACTTAAGCCGTAGAGTGTGCTTCCCCGCATTACCTAATTATACTATTGTGAACGCTTTCCTCGCTTTATTAAATCTATGTGTGCCCACCTCCGTGAGGTTGGATCTGAGGGTACACTGAAAGAGGTGACGTCTCAATCGGCTAAAGGCTGGACACTCGCAAGGGTAATGCACCAGCATTTCGTCAACTTCTGTGCTCTGTTCTGCATTCAACCGATTCCACTTTGCCTTACTTCTAAAGGCGATATCTCATGGCTAGATGCCACGTCGATACTCCCCTCCTTTGCTCAAAGTTAGTAACAGTTTGGTCTGTCTACAATGCACACTGCCCCCTTTGGTGGTACGTCCAATGGTGGAAGTGTTCCAGGAATAAAAAGTACAAAGAATTTCAGTGGTCCATAACTTTGTAGTGTGAAAAGTTCTCCTCGTTTTTTATTATTACAGCACAGCCAAGTGGTTATCCTTTTGCTCGGTTGTTATGTCACCCTATGAATTCTCGTTCACCTTCTCACGCAGCTCTTTGAAACTTGAGGATTTGCATATTTTGATCGGCTACTTGAGCTCCTTAAGTTTTTTTCTTGAAGTATACTCGCAGCCTTATATGATTAGGCGTACCTAGGTTCCTCTGGGAGATGCATCTCGCTTTGTGGCATTCGCTTCTTCGAGACGTATTTTGGCTTTTTCTACTCATGGCATGGTTACAGGTTTTTATTACGTACTTCATCAGCATGTCAGCTTGGCCTAAGCGCTCGCAGTACCTGGGCGGCATCGCTTAATCGAAAGTGAACTCGTTTTTTTTCACAGAGGCCAAACCATAATACTTGTTGTACGAGTATTTGGTGATCTTTCCACAAATTAACGTGATCCTTTAACATCATACATGACACCACCATAAAATATTGCGCCATTTTGGTGTCGAAGACCATTACGGATGTTCTTTGCGAGTCAAAGTATCTTTTCTACATTCAGTCAATAACGCCACTTTTCTTGGGTCATGGATACCTAGGAAGTAGTCTTGTAAGTGCCGTCGAAAACTTTCAGTACTTTCAGTCACATTCACGGTACATTTGCTTTCATTAGCAGCCGTGAATGAGAACTGCTTTAAGCAACTGACAGTTGACTTAACCTTTGTTGGACGCTTTACTGGCTTGCTGCGCTACTTTTTATTACTTGGTTTGTACTTAATGACACTAGAGACGCAATGGCATCTTCGGAAAATGTATGCCCACAAACAACAATTTCCTTATCAGGTTGCACTTCTCGGGTGGATCTTCAGAAAAAAGCACTCATAATTATTTTAAAATTAGAATAAATCACTTATACATGCATATATGAATAGTGATAAGCACTACTAAGATTTTCACCACAACTGTATGTATGTACCTGAGTAAAAATATGTGCACAGGTTGTAGCAATGAGAATTATTGTTGGGTTGAAAGATCAACGAAATATTTAAATAGAAATTAAACAATAATCAAGCGAGTGCACCAACACATACATATATACATATGTACACATATGGAACGAGCATTAAAGCATCGATCAACTGTGAATTTGAATACTTACATACCATACATATGCACGCCAGTACTAAGTGAACAAGTAATACGCATCCTCCTCTATGACTACTTTTACGCGCACCCACCACCATCGATCAGTCGGTGAAAGACAAAAGTATTTAAAAATTTTTGGATTTTTGTTTTTCATTTTTATTTTATTTTATTTTTATTTCTTTTTTTTGGCGTTACTGCCACGCAAATGGCTTAAAAAGCCGCAAAGTGAACTGAAAGCAACAATGACTAATGAAATTTCACAGTGAAAGAAATTTAAGTAAGCCAGCGAGGCAGCTTCAGTTGTTCAGTTGTTCAAGTGAGACTGAAGAAGAAGAAACAAGAAAAAAGACAATAAAACAAATAGTAACCCAAATCAAATAGCACTTTTTAATAAATTATGGATTTTTTTCAACAAGTTTTAAGACAAGTACTTCTTAATTTTTGGTTTGTTATTTTTGGTAATTTTTAAAATTTTTACCAGATATTTTTTTATTGTTTTTTTTTTTTTGGATTTTACCGGTTGCGTAGTGTAGAAATATCCGTGTTCTGTTCCGCCTTACAATTATTACATTAGCAATAATTGTTTAAACTGACTTGTAATAGTCAAGTATGAATGTTGTTTTTGTTGCTATTGTTGTACTTACCACTTTATTTAGTGGCAGTGTTAAGGAGTTGAGAAAAAATAAATAAAATAAAATTCTCAGGCTAGCTTTTGGAAGAAATTAAAATTTTAGATCGTTAGAATAGTTTTTTTTTTATTGCAAAAGGGTTTTTCCTTAGACGTGTGGTTTTCAATGGGGCAATACTTTTTCCAGAGTTGGTACTTTTGACAGCTGTTGCTTGATTCATGCTCAGGTTCATAATGAACAGACCTATTATCTTCGACATAATCGCCCAACAGAGGCGGTTTCGCATCACGTTTACCCTGCCATGGGGTGTAATGCGCATCCTCAGAGACGCCGTATACAGTGCTCACCGAAAACGCTATAGCTGCTTGGAACTGCGCCCATTCACTTTATGGAAAAGTTTACAGACAGAGCTTGATTTGCGGACTTACAAAATCCAACTCGCCCAAGAATTGAAACTGAACCAACATCAAGCACCTCCCTCGCAAGCACTGCTAACTCTTCTCAACCTCCTTCTTCTGAACCTATACGGGAAACCACAAGCGGGTTGCAACCCAATAAGATTGAATGCAACTCGACCTTGGAAGAATTGCAGTATAGGACAAACAAAAATAAAAACCTTTTCTCCATGAGAAACTCAAACAGTTGCGAGTGGGGAAACACCAATGCCCCCGACCAGGGAGCGTTAGCCATCTTCACAGACGGCTCGAAGCTTGTTGGGAGGGAGGGTTGCAGAATTTATTCTTCCGTGCTCTCAGTAAGCATGAGCATGAGAATATCGGATCACTTCGCAATCATGTAGGCCGCGCAGTGGTTGCACAAATCTACGGCAGCAGTTTACACCGATAGTCAGGCTGCAATCAGATCTCTTCAATGTAACGGTACCACGTCAAAAGTGGCCATAAACTGTAGGAACACCCTTAACAAACTCTCAACGAAGTACAGTACTGACGTGGTCTGGCTACCTGGACAAGGAACCTTTCTATCAACGATAAAATACGCAGATGATGCTGGTTTACCTCCATCCATGCACGGCTAAGTACATGCTTAAATTGGCATTCACCAGGAAAGCTGACTCACGATGGTTGAACGAAATCACATGTAACATGACCAGACAGCTATGGCCGAAGTTGGACGCGAAAAAATGTAAACATCTTATCCTTCTGGATCAGTTCTCCATTAACATAATGACTGGTATAATAACTGGACACTGTTTAATGGAGCTTCACGGAAATAGGATAGGCTATTACTCTAACGATTTCTGCCGTGGCTGTAGGGATGAAGAAGAGGAAAAGGCAATCGAGCACTATCTCTACCACTGACCAACCTTGACAACCGCGCGTCACAAGTTTCTTGGGAAACACTTCTTCGAGTTGGCCTCAGTGAACATTAGAAATCTCGTTGCCTTTATAAGGCACACGAAGTGGTTGGATCATTTGAGAAGGTGAAGGCAGGAGCCTCAGCGGCCTATTGGCCTAAGTGTGCTGGGGTTAACCAGCAGTCGCATCAACTCAACTCAACTCAACATCAAGCGCATTGCACGTTCGGTGAACGTGCCCAAAATAACCTGGCCACCGATCCTGATATACACAAGAAAAATTTGTTCAGCAATGAAGCTCACTTTTGGTTGAATGGGTGGGCTAATGAACAAAATTATCGCATTTGGAGTGATGAAGGCCTCCAAGGTCATGTATTTCATCACCACTGGGCAAGTTATTTGAAGACGTTTGTCTACACAAATAATCCCAATACGGCTGACTCCTTGGAAAAATTAGGTTTAAGCTGATTAAATACTAAATAATATCCTTATTTAAGAATATGTCATTGCTTTCGTAATGTGGAACCTCTTGGTATGGTTTAAATATTGTATTTAAAATTTTCGACATCACATGAACTGAAATATGAAAATAAACTGATTAATACATGTTTTATGACAATATATTTTTGTATGCTAGAAGCACTCTTAAATGTTTAATTTTTAAATTTTCTAAACACTTTTCAAATGTAAATCGTTGCATTAACAATTTGAAAATTTTTAAGAAAGTTTTTTTTTTCTTAAGTAACAGTTTAAAATGGACATTTGTATAAAATAAATATATTTTATCTCAAAAGTTCATCTGCCATCACCTACAACCTATTTTACCCCAAACCCTCACATATGTATTTATGCCTTATTTTGTATTTTGTATGAATAATTTTATTTTATTTTAATTTTTCCATATTTTTGTCTTCCATATGTACATATGTATATGTGTGTGTGTTTTTTTTTTTTACTTTCGCATTGCGCCTTAAAATATGTCGAGATTAGAAACAATTCAAATTTGAATCGAAAAACTTTCTTATGAACAATACTTATATATTGTACATATGTACATACATATTAACATATTTTTGTACTCGTAATTATACATATGTATGTATAGTATAAGTATGAGTACACTCCTTAAAATTTCATACCTCAGGCAAGTTCATTCGCCTTAAGCGTGAGGTGGTAAGCGAGTGAGTGGGTATGAAATATAAAAACAAAAAGTACAAACGCACGCGCTACATATGTACGACTATATATATATATATTTACAGACATGTCTCTAATTTACAATACATATACGCATATTTCTATGTGTTTATGATATATATGTGTGTGTGTACTTATAATTGCTCTAATGCCCCCGTACACACCCCCGCATTTAGCCGACAACTTTAGAAAACCGCAACTTTAAATTCACTAAATTACAACTTTGTACAATGTGTGTATGTGTGTATAAGTGACTTCAAAAGTACTAACAACAGCAACAAAAACAGCAACACATTCATCAGAAAGTTTTTACATTTATCAGCAGCCGTCAGCAGAGGCTCTACTGCCAGCCACGCCATCACACCAACGCCGCCGCATTTCACTTTAACCACAAATGATTTATCCAAAAAAAAAAAAAAAACAAAAAAAAAAACAAATCAAACAAACAAATAACTTATTTCAACTTTTTGGTGTAAATTCGCATTTTGTTGAATTTTGAACTAATTTTTTATGATTTTTTTTTGCATTTTCTTGTTTAATAAATCGATATCGATATATTATATATTAATAGCCTCACATTTTTAAACTACATATTTCTATAAACGAACTAAAAATTATAAAAAAAATAAATAAAAAATATTACAAAGTTGTTTTTAGACATAAAAATATATATAATTTAATATTGTGTCTAAGAATATAGCTTTCTCCTTTAAATATGGGTTTGTCATTATGTTTTAAAAATGATTTCGGGTAAGTAGTCGAATAAATTTCAGTCAAGAGGCCCATTTTCTGCTAGGTTTTGTAGCAATTGCAGCCTTAAGTTAGCAATAATGCGCTTTAAATCCACGTCCAAGGCGTCAATCGTCTCGCACTTATCTACGTAAACCAGCGACTTCACATAACTCCACACAAAATAGTCCAGCGGTGTTAAATTACACAATCCTTAAGGCCAAATCACAGTAAAATGGTGAAGCATACGGAACGATATTCTTTCTTTAGACGAACAGACGAGAAATTTATAAAGTTCTTACTGGCGGCAAAGTGTTTAGATGCCAGATTTCTAGTAGCATTGCTTGCTGGCATTACATAGTTTGGTAGAGGATAACAATTACACGTGAAGGGAAGGAATATGCTGAAACAGTGTAGCACGTGATCTGTGAGTAGCCGGAGTTTGGCAGAGCGTGGCTGATCCTACATGACGAAGAAACGTGCTGCAGAATCTGATTACTAACTGGCTACTCACATTTCACCATGTCATCTGTATATTTTGGAGCATTATTCGTGCTTAAAAATTCAATTTACAGTCATAAATTGAAAGGAATTTTAATCTTAAATATTTATACATATAAGGAGCAGTATATTCCTCTATATTTCTTAAGCAGTAGTTCATCACTAGATCATGAATTAGACCTCTACACATTTGAATTTTCTTTCCCTCATGCTTCACTGCGTACTTTTTGTCATCAGGATTAATACGGTTAATTTTATTTTTACAGAATTCACGGTTATAGTGAGCATCTAATTTTCGAGAGACGAGAACAATAATTCTTCAGAAAAAAAATCACCTGTATATATTATATTTGTAATTATTTATACATTTTTGCATTGGCAAACACACTGTGAAGAAAGTGGTATTGCTATTTGCGTTCGCTCCTTGGCATATCCTTCTAAAATTATATCATATCTGTACATTCCCTGTAGCGAAAACCCAAACTAGTATGCAAATATTCTAGTTAAATACTAGTATTTTGAAGATGAAATCTTGCTAGTTGGTTATTTGTATAGCTGTTCACTAGTAACAAGAGTAATAATAATTTCCACCACCATGTGTTGTAGTTATATCTAGCAAGCCTCGACACTTACACTCTGTTCAAGTGTGCAAAACGAATTTCATCATCGCTATATCGTCACGATAGCCGAGTGGTTAGAGATTAATGTTATAGCGCGTGAGGTTCACGACTCGAATTTCACTGTAGGCAAAGTGATTTTTATTTTTGGTGAAGTAGAAATTCAACATGTCTAAATGAACTAGTATTCAACTGGTATAAAGCTGATGCATGGCCGGACAATTGACAGTTCATAGCACATCGCCAGTTGCTCACATAGAAAATATGTGTAAAATAAACTGGTTATTGCAAAACGGCAAACCAATTGGATTCCATTTAACAATTAGTATTTTTTTTTTAAATAAAATTGATTTTTTTTTGTATAAATATTCTGTTTTAAAAACAAAATCTTGAGCGTTTTTTGTTAATAATTGAAGAAGAACATTGTTTGTGCCATCAGCACAATTATAGTTAATATTAAATATTAATTATTAAGTATTATAAGTCCTCTGAGAATTACAAGGTCTATGACGTAAGCGATTGAAACTGCTTAATTAGCCCTAAAATACCAAATTCATTGGATTGCTTGTTAATTAAAATTAATTTATTTACTTTAAATAGTCAGTGGGTTACCAAGAACATTTGTAAGAATCTATGTTACATAACGCTAAACAGGAAATCATTACATTACAATTCTAAGTACAGAGAATTAGTTTAGAAGAGGTAAGGTAGCATACCTTGAAATAATCCCAAAACTGTGTGTACGAGTATGTGTGAGTAAGTAAGCAGAATGTTAAAATGGAAATTTTCAATACAAGAAATTAACAAGAACATACATACATATATGTTTATAGGTATATATGTATACGGTTAAAGAAATAAATAAATGTACGTGTTACGTGACCTTGGCAACAACGTTAGCGCAATCCTGTTTTAAAAATATCTGTCATAAATACAAATCACTTTGTACGATTCTTTGTTTAACAGTATATTTTTGTATGTGTTTGTACCTTAAGTACTACCGCATTCGATCTGCTTTAGTTTTCAGGTAAGTTTATGTATCCATATGTGCATACATATGTATGTTTATAGATATTATTTATTTATTTATTGTATTCTAAGTGACAATAAGTACTTTGTATTTGTTGAAACCAGTTCACCAAACTAACTATTTAATCTGCAAGAAAAATATTATAGCACGTAATTACGCACACTATGTACATATACACGTATAGTATGTATGTATGTATGTATGTTTGTATATTTATAATTTTTTTAAATTATATTTTAGTACACTTGATATGGACCAAAAAATTTATAAATAACTTATGTCGCGATTTTTTATTATTATATACGTATGTATGTATATGCTTCTGCTCAAATATAAACGAGACTTTATCCATAACTCGACAAGGACAAGACATATTGCCATACTTTTTTTTTTTGCTCAGGTTGGCAGGACTGTTATATGTTTACATGTCAAATTTGAGCGCGATCTGTCACATAGTTTTTTTTACGGCACTATAAACAAGTCAACCTCGAGTGTGTTTTTCGAATTTTACTATGGAAATTAACGTTGAGCAAAGATGTTTGTTTGAAATTTTGTTATTCCAATGGAATAAGTGCGACGGACGCAATGAAAATGTTGCAGAAGGCATATGGGGAGTCTTGCCTATCACGTGCACGTATTTTTGATTGATATAAGTCGTTCAAGGACGGCCGTACATCGCTGGAGAACTTGCCCCATGATCGTCGTCCAGCAACGTCAATAAACGAAGAAAACGTCGAAAAAGTAAAGAAAATTATGTTGGAAACTCGTCGTGGGACTGAAAGAGAGATAGCTAGTGAGCTCAATATATCAAAAGGATCCGCTCATAGCATTATTCACGATGTTTTGGGCATGAGACGTGTGTCTGCTCGACTTGTTCCAAAATTGTTGCTCATACGTCTCGTCTTGTACGCGATTATTTGACCAAAAACAACGTAAATATTGTTCCGCAAGCACCGTATTCACCCGACATGGCACCGTGTGACTTTTTTCTTTTCCCTAAACTCAAATTGCCGCTTCGTGGAAAGCATTTTCAGTCGATTAAAGTCATAAAAGAGAATTCGAAGAAGGAACTGAAAGCCATACCTAAAGCGGCCTACCAGAAGTGTTATGAAGATTGGAAAAAAAGGTGGCATATGGGTATCGCATCTAATGGTGACTATTTTGAAGGGGATAAAATAAATATTGAAGAATAATTAACCGTTTTTATTTTATTGAGCCAGTCTCGTTTATATTTGAGCAGAAGGTATGTGTGCAAGCATATACCATATGTTCACAATGTCGCTTAAATCACTCGCCATAATATTTAATTTCGAAAAAATCAAAACATGTTTAAATTAATATAAAATTTAACTATTATTTGTAATTTTGCAGTAAAAAAAATTTAAAAATTAAAGCAAAAGGTTAAAAAAATATATATAAAAAAATTCGGAGATAAAAAATCTCTAAATACAAACAATAGTTTTAATTTTTTTATTTTTATTTTTTATTTTTTCCATAAAGCAATAATCACTGTCAAGCTTATGTCATTGTCTTTTGCCCCAGAATATCAAGTACTCATAAATGTATAAATATCTACATACAGACATAAATCTTTGCTTACGCGCTGTCTACTGTTAGTGGGCAGTCGCTGCCCGCTGGCGTTTGGACCGCCTTAAAGTGGCTACTGAATATGCTCAGTTGCGCAGCCGCACTCTAACATACATGCAGCGAATTTCAATAGCCAACCAGCCAGCAAGCCAACTTCTAACTAACGAAAACATAATATAATTACAAATAATCATTTGTCAATTTCTACCATTTCGATATGATTATTATTTCAACACCGCTTTACGCGACGAACAAGCAGCACAAAGGCAACAGCAGGCGTTTTTCGGCTAAGCGCGCGGGAGTAATAATCGACTTTTGGACGTTAGCTAGTAAACAAAGGCAATAGCAACAACAATAATAGCAACAGCTCATATGAAACTCAAGTACTTAGCGTGTACTCATATTTTTGTTTAGTAAATGAATTTTATTGTTAACGGTTAGTGACCCGAATTGTGCCACAGCCAGTGTTAGAGCGACGACAGTAACAGCCAACGCAGCAAGCTTACATACTTGTATGTATGTGCATACATATGTATTGTATGTACGTATAAACTTATAACTATTGCCAATTGCCACTTTCAGTATGTGGCATACATACAAATATATGCGCAAACATATATATAAGTCACTCTTATGCTGCCTAAGCTGACTGCCAGCCGCCCAGCTTTCAAGCGTTTAAGACGCCAGTTTGCTACATACACATATTCGCACATACATACATACATATGTAGACACAATTAAAGTACTACAATACATATTACTTAAGAGCGTAGCTCTGCGCTGTGTAGCTTCAATGGAACTCGATCGACATTAATTGCGACAGCAGAACAAACAGAAAGAAAAAAAAATGCCAGTCAAAAGCTAACAAATGAGAAAAGTACATGAAAAGCATAAAAAAGGATTTGCGTTAAGAAAAAAAAACTAGCTAACCAAGCGAACGCCTACAAACGCTCGGCATGCGACGAAACACTATTTTAGCAATAGATATTAGAACAAAGAGGCAGTTAGAAAGTTGGGCGCGATACTCGCGTACACCTACAAGAGATGACAGTGCATTAGGGTGATCGAAAAAAATGATTAAATGGAAAAATTTAAAAGAATATAACAGAAAATAGTGGTAATGAAAAAGATATTTGGATGCAATTCTCCGATTTTTTCAAAAAATAAAATATTCCAAAAAAAATCAAAACCTTTTTCTCGGCACCTTCTGCAGCACAGAATTAAGAGCCGCATATGTTTTTAAGAATAATAAGTTAGTAACATGTAGGAACAAATATGAATTTTTTTGCTTCATAAGATTCTTCAAAAAATGAGGTTATGTGAAACATGTTCTAAGAATTAAATTTCAACCGTGTTACAGTGATTATAACACAATTATAATAATAAAGCATGAAGTAATTCAAAATATTAAATATTTTTTTATTATATTATTGATCTGACTATTTATTTGCATATGTGGATCAATTGTTTGCTGCTCAAAATTTAAATAAATATAGTTTAAAAAACTAAAAAACACGCTTTTAAAGAATATTGTACTAAAAAGTTGAAAATAATTTTGAAAATAAACTTAAGACAATAGTATATAAAAAATACTTGTATAATTAAGAGAAAAGCGTGGGGCGCTTTGTACCATAATTTCCATATATCGAGCGCCCCACGCTTTTCTCTTAATTATACAAGTATTTTTTATATACTATTGTCTTAAGTTTATTTTCAAAATTATTTTCAACTTTTTAGTACAATATTCTTTAAAAGCGTGTTTTTTAGTTTTTTAAACTATATTTATTTTTAACTTTTTAGTTTAATATTCTTTAAAAGCGGGTTTTTTTAGTTTTTTTAAACTATATTTATTATATATATTTTTCTAATTAACTCTATTTTGATTTTTTTTTCTCTGAATTAATCAGAGAACGTATAATAATTATTAGTATGGATTATTATACGTTCTCTGATTAATTCTGTCAACGCTACGATGTATGCAACGATTCGCATTTCAAATATTTCATATTGGGATCGCGTCACCGCTAAAAAGTTACAAACTGACAGACAGACATACTGACAGACATACTGACATACAAGTGAAGCTAATATAAAGCGTGTAAAAAAAATGTTGTTAATAGCGCTCCGAAGTAATCCTAACACATATAAGCTTCTTCAAACCTAAGGTGAATGTATGGTATAAGAATAGCTTGCAGCTGCAAAATACAATAATACGTTCTATGCTTATATCCAGTTCATACTAATTTCTGCCATTCTGTTGGTGATCCCTTATCCCTAAAAAAAAGTTATTTATATTTCGAACTTAGTTCCAGGTCTTTGGTTTATTTTCAAGAAACAAAAGTTGGAATATCGTGCAAAAATTTAACCAAACCGAAACATGGATATTATTTCTTTTTTCAACAAAATCGATTCATTTTCAGTAACAAAAAAAAAAGAAGAATTTCAGGTAAAAAGAATTATAAATACATTTTTTTCCAATAGGTCGATCTCTGTTCCTAGGCCCGCAGAGAAGAGTAGGCTTTATGTTAATCTAAGCAAAAAGTCGCCTATGTACAGAATTTTGAATAAGTCAGTCCCTAATCCACTTTCACGATATATTTGTTTTTCATACAAACCTCTCTAGGAACCATAAAAACAAACTGATAAATTTTCAGTATATTTTTCCGGGTAGGTTCAGAGGTCACAGAAAACAAGCATAAAAACAAACGTTTTTATATATAGAAATTTTTATTTTTGGACTTAATTTAAGATTTCTATATTTTATTCGGATAAAACGAGCTCGAGCTTGAGTATTTCAATTTTTTTTTAGATTGATTTGAAGAGTAGTGAAAAAGTATTTAATGAGAAAAGGCTTCAATCGGAACGCCGGCTATGTATCTCGAGAATTATTAACTATTACTGAGCACTAGGAAAACTTTTTTCTAAAAAAGCTTAAAAAAGTAAAGAAATTACGGTTGAGGTTCTATTAAACAATACAACTTTCTCAAATATCAAATTTTCGATATTTCGATATTCGACAATTTATTGGTATGACCAAATCTTTTTGACTACCCTAATGTCCATGAATATGGTACATATGCTGGCGTATTAGCAAAGACATCTGGATATCTAGTAAGTAAGACGCATAGTTTTAAATACATACATATGTATGTATGTAGCACCACAGCGTAGCAAAAATAAGATAGATCGATAGATAGCAAACACGGGTTGAAGGCGAATGTATGCACATACATACGTACATACGCATGACTGGAGGCGCTCATTACACAGACGCACATACATACTTACGTGTATGTAGTACAAACAAGCAAACAGATGTGTAGTTATAGCATATTTGTATGACTGAAAGTGTTGTTGTTCACTTATTGCCGCCTATAATGAAATGGTACTAGAATTAATATCTTTGTACGCAATCTTAATGTGTTTTCTAAAAGCATAAATATGACATATATATACATATGTGCCTACATACATACAATCTATGATCAATGCTCTGCGTTTTATATATTAAATCTTAACTGATGCTTTAAAGTTATGTATATACATATGTATCCACATTTAAGAGTATATACATACAAATAAATTCACTAAAAAATAAAGCTCTAATTAAAACTGCCGCCACCCTCAACTTTCGATATATGTACATACAATAACTTCAATAATGATGATGATGATGATGGTGATGATGATGATCAGCACAGTGACTCGATATCTTCTCATCGATCTATGTCTATCTGGCTAGCCAATGTACGTACGAGTACATGCATAAATATGTATGTAGCAAGTAAACTAGGTTAAATGACAAATTAACACACAGATAAAAGTGCTTTAAAGAAAATGAACTAAACATAAGGCTAAAGAGTATAATAAGTGAAAGAAAAGAATTAAAAAAAAACCTCAGCATATTGATCTACATATATGTACATAGATACATACATATGTATATAAAAATGTATAAAATTTATTTATGTTTGTATGTTAAAGTTGGAAATATTTTTAAACAGATGCACTTTTGCTTACACTCATTAATATGCATTGTCATTAGATTTCCTCATTTTCTTTAACTGCAAAATTGATTAAGCCACACTAACAACCATTTACAACAGCTACAGACATACATATATGGTATAATTGAATAACCTATGTATACATAGGTATATGCATATGTATATAAACGTTCGTCTGTATGCTTGTTTCCAGTGAACTCCGAAACTACCCCGCAGATTATACTGAAAATTTATCAGTTGGTTTTTGTAGTTCCTGGAAAGATTTTGCTCGAAAAACAAATTTTTGGGTAGTTGAGTAGTGGATGACCTATTCGAAAAAATCGTATTGATTATTCGATTTACTTGAAATTCATGGCTTCATAGGTGGCTTTTTGTTTAGATTAATAGGAAGACCATTCTTCTCTGCTGGAAGTGTACCAGGGAGCGGAATATTAAAAAAAAAATCATATTTATGGTCCGATTTACTTGAAATTTGATACATACGAGTATGTTCTAGAGCCCTGCGAGCAGCTCGATACTCGTTCGCTGTTCAACTGCTCAAATGATAATTTTAAATTTTTAAAATTTTCGAGCAATGAGCAATGAACGAGTATGCGAGTACTCGTTACTCAAATGCTCGAACAGCTCGTAAATGTTCGAACAAGATCTTGAAAATCTAGTATGTGCATAGATGGTTTTTACTTAGACTAGCAGAAATACTACTATTTTCTTCGGAAGTTGAAATGGAGACCCATCTATATATTTATAGTGCTTATTTCTTGAAAAAATATTCATATTCATGGTTTGGCTTGGTTAAAAAATACTTTTGTTTCTTGGAAATCGACCAGGGACCTGGAAACAAGTTCGATTTGCTCGAAATATAAATAATAGTTTCATTACGAGAAGCGGATCACCGACAAATTGACAAAAATCAATATAGATTGGATCAAAGATCGTGCGTAGTTATGTTCTCTTCGCAATATTATTGATCTGCGGCTGCAAGTTCCAAGCCTTTCTTATATGTTCAACTTGGGTTTGAAGAAGCATAGATCCCAAATGATTTCTTTGAATAACTTCGGAGCTTTCCTATTGACATTTTCGTGAAAGACTTTGAGCAGCGAAGAAGAGACCCACACATATATAAAAAACTAGTCAGATCAATAGTACTAGGTAGGGTGAAAAGTAACCTACTTGGGAATGTAAAAAAAAATTTTAAACTGTTTTTTTTTATTTTATTCAATGTAATGCTCTTTCAGCTCGATACACTTATTCCAGCGGTTTTCCAACTTCTTGATCCCGTCCGAAAAGTAATTTTCCAGAAAGTCTGTAAAATACTCCACCGCGGTGTCGATGATTTCCTCGCGTGAGCTGAATTTTTTTTTTTATTGATGAGCCATCTTTTGAGATTTCGGAAGAGATAATAGTCCGAGGGTGCCAAATCGACCGAATATGGTCGATGCGGAAACAATTGGAGCCTTAAATCATTGATTTTAGCCATGGGTGCGATGATCTTGTGCATCTCTTGTTTTTATCCATACTCAACGTGATCTCAAACACGTCAACAACAAACAGCTGTCAAAACAAAACTAAAGGCAGCAACGCACGGAAATTTGGCATGTTTGCCTAAATATGGACGGACTGCAAGGCACTATAACTTTTTTTGCAGTAACAGCGCATTCTGACGGTCTAAAAGGTTATTTTTCACTCCACCTAGTATAATAAAAAACTGAATCTTTTGAATTAGCATCATAATTAGGGGGTTTTTACGGCTCTTTGCATAATGTGTGGCCAAGTCCGATAATATGTATAAGTGTAGCTATATATGTACGTAGGCAGAACTAAAATATAACATTTTAAAGACCATGCGGTACTTTTACCATTTCTAAGTTTTCACTTTGTTTCTGAATCGATTATTATGATGGGAATATTTTCATAATTTTTTCCAAGCCTGAAGATTAATAAATAATTTTTTATAATTTGAAAGATTTTTTTTCAGTAATTCGCTTAAAAAATAACCGAAAATAAGAGCGAAAATTATATCGTAGTCATTTACATATGCATACAGTAATGATGCTTTAATTACATGAAAACATTTAAAAACACACAAATTTTGTTTTAAATTGTCTTTTTGGCGCATCGCTTAAATGAATTTTACTTTGTAATCAACAGAAATTATAAAATTTTCACACTACTTAATCTACTCTGCAACCAAGTTTTTTAATCAGTTTCTATAAGAAATATCTTTTATATTTTCAGTTTGTTTGTTTTTCAACTTACTGCCATTTTGAAAATCATGTATTCCTTAACGCTTACCTGAAATTAAAGAAAAAAATTATATTTTAATAGAAATACATTTATTATTATTTTTTAATATAATTAAAAAAAAAGAACAATTTTCCTAGAGAATAAAGAGTTTTGAAAACTGCAAACAAATTTTATAAATAAAATATTTTCGGATCACATTTGTGATTATTTATAAGGTATTTTAATTTTGTTTTCAAATTTTTTAAGATTTTTTTTTTGCTACTGATTTCCTTACTCATTAAAGTGTTATTATTTTTTTTTTTTGTAATTGTTGGTTTTATTTTTATTTAGTATTATTAATACAATATTATTTGCTTATTATGCGGAAATGGTAGGCATCCTGCATCTGGAAGAGATCTTGGAGGCCACCTTAAAGTTTCAATATGCAGAAACGGGTGAGGTGGAGATTCAACCCTTTACCGACCTTAAGAATGAAAGTTCTTCAAGTAAACCTACATAAAAGTAAAGTAAACTCTGTCCAGTTCTTTCTTAATCTAGAGAGGAGTGACTACAATGCGGCTTACTGAACCAGTACATGACATACGAGACACTAAATAAAGGCTCTATAAAATGAAATTTCCGAAAGAGTTGTAAGAATAGTCAGGATAAGATGAACTGCCTTAAAAGCCTGCAAGACCGCCAGGATCACGTGGAATGGCAGCAATGAAAAGCACAACCACCTTTTGCTTACGCGATCTCGAAAGGACTGCTTGGACTGTTGTATGTCTAATAAAAAGCCCGCAACCTACACGCGACCCGTATGGGTATTAGTGACAGTAACGCATGTGAAAAGTCAGACAGTTGTTCAAAGTGCTAGCGGGAAATTCAAAATTGTTAATCAAGGCACCCTTCAACTTCGCAAAGCTGTAACAGCTCTGTGTATCTAAGATAAAAAAGCCAGCCAGAATAACCTAACCTGACTTATAATTATTAATTTACTTTTAGGATTTTTTGATTTATTTATCATATTTTAAGCATTTTTAATTTTTTTTATTTTTTATTTTTATTTTTATTTATTTTTGTTTTTTTTTTGAAGATTTATATTAATTTTTTTTAAATCTAAATGTAAGTATATTCACAAAATTTCTTATGTCTCATGCATTCATATTTATATGTTCCTTATGCCGCGGCTAGGAGATGTCAAGTACTTAATAAATGAAACAAAAAATTATCGTTAAAAACACACCCCTACTACCGACGCCTTAAACTATGCTTTTAATTTTTTTTTTACTTTTTTTTTCATAATAACGCAAGCGATTAAAATTAATTTATATGCCAATCACAACTGAAATAATAACAACAACAACAACAATTCGTTAGCGATTTGCAGTCAAGTGCCGAAAAAAGAAATTAAAAGCAAATCATAAAATGAAAATATTAAGAAGGAGAAGAAGAAGAAGAAATATTATTATTATTAATTGATGCAAGAAGATAAAAGATACATTTTAACTACACATCAAGCAGCAATGGGTGTGTGCGTGTCTGTTAAGACAAGCAAAGGCTTTTTGAGTATGCGCTTACATACATACATACATACATATAAATGCAAATGAGTTTAAGCATACATATATAGGTACATATGAATGTGTGTACTTTATGCCAAACTGCGCACAAGTAAGTTGAAAGTGAAAAATGAAGAAGGGGGCGAATTTTATGATCGCCAAAGAGCTGTCGAGTGTACCCCAAAGTATAAAATGAAATTATAAACGAAACTGTGTAATAACGATCGGCAATCGTATAAAAATGCCAATTGAGGAGAGGAGTTTATGTGGCATTATTCATGTTTGTGTTCGGTTTTTTTTTGTTTGTTTTTTTTTTTTGGTATTTGATTTTCGGTTGATTTGCGTTTAAACTAAAGCAAAAGTGTGGTGTGGAATATTTAAGTGAAAGAATTGAGTGAGTGAGTTGTACAGGCATTAATGCTTTTTTTTATATTGTATATATGTACATACGAGTATGTATGTATAAGTAAATACACAAGTGTCTGTGTGCTTAAGAATATGCCTAATTTATGCTTTAGATGCTTTGTCAGAGATATCAAATTGAGATATGCAGACATATACCAAACTGATTCTTTTCAATTGTTTTTCTTATTTTTTTTTTATTTTATTTTTTTTTTGTGGTACACATACATACAGACGTATATACAGAGTTTAATAAATATGTGTGCTTGTACGTTACTTTGAGCATTTAGCATTTGTGTCGTACGTGCCTCAGCCTGTTCCTGGATGTCATCCAATAATTTTTCTAAGACTCGCTGCTGCTACTTACCTAGCTTAGAAGTCATACATATGTATGTATGTATGTACACACATGTACAAATAATACAAAGTATTTGTTCTATTCAACTCCTCACGTCTCGACACAGCATTGCCTGATTTTTTTTGTTTTTTTCTTTCATTTGTTCATTCTTTCCTTCATTTTATTCTCATTTTATTTACTTTAGTTTAGTTTAAGTCACTTAAGTTATGCGAGGCATTGCTTCGTCTGCGCGACTATAATTTTTAATCGCACAACTTTTATAGCAATAACAAAAACAATAATAACATACAGCAGACGTTAATATGTACTGTTGTATATGTAGATGTGTGTGTGTGTGTGTGTGTGCAATAATACAAAAAAAAATTAAATTAACGTCAACAATAACGCTCATGATAGGTAAGAACGTGATCTTGGCGTATATCAGAGGTATTAAACGACACTGGAACACAACATTCAGCACTGACTGAGTGACGCTGAATAATTCAAATGAAATTACAACAACAAAACGCAAAGTTAAAAAAAAAATACAAAATTCTAAATTCACAAAAATACAGATATGTAGATATAAAAAATAGTGAAATGATATAAATCACAGAACGCATGCGCAAAGTACTTGCGCACATGCATACATACGCACATAATAAAATGAATGGCTGTTGGGGGAAAGAAAGCAGAAAGTAGCTGAGAAATACATATGCTCTAGCACAATTTTTGGAAGTACCATAAATTTCATATAAAAACATGTTGTGTTTCTTTTTATTTAAATTATAATAAATCCAGATTGCACTGTAATGTAAAGGAATTATATTTGGAAGAGTGGTACTTGCTGCTACATTAAACTAAAATATGTTAAGACCGACAAACAGACTCATATTTATATAAACAAGAGTTTTAAGCACTTGAAAATCAATTTTGAAGGAAGAGGAAATGGCGCGAGATTAAGAAAATTTAGTTATAAGTGGAAAGAGAAATTAAGTAAGATGCTAAAAATAATATTAAACAAAAGTATGCATACAATCATATGCATATTTTCCAAAATACATATTTATTTGTATATAAATAAATGCCGAAGGAAGTGTTTGCTGACTGCAGCTGCAAGAAAATACTTTTGAGTAATTAAGATAAAAAACATTAAAAATTAGAAACAAAAATCCATTCAAACGTATGCATACAAATTATGTTGTTGAGTAATTAATAATAAAATTTTAAGTTTAAAATTTAAAATTTCTTCAAGTGTTTAGTAAACAAAAAATTGTGGGAAAAGAAAAAAAAAATAGGACTTCATGGTACTTGTGTACGTATGCACTGCAATTCATGCTTGAATGACTGACTAAAATATGAACAAATAATTTAGAGCAATACTTAGAATAATATTTTTGAAATTGACTTACAAGTGGCAGCGAGTTGCTTACCCTTTTAAAATAATAAAAATTAAAATAAGCAAATAAATAAAAACAAAAATAATGAAGTATGCATGCATACATGCATACAAATGAAAGCATATTGAATCAAATATGTGCCTTTCCTCAACAATTTCGTATATTCTTCCATGTCGAAGTTTTTTAATGTTGTCCTTATGCAAGATTTGTCCAGACGAAAATCAAATAAATAAATGAATAAAAAGAATATAAAAACAATATTTGTGTTTTTGTTTTTTGGTTTTCTTAGAAAACGCTCGCTCCTAATGAAGTGTTGCTTTAAAATGTTATATCGAGCACCAGCAAAGCTATGTCAATTGTGATTTTGAAATAAGTTGTGGGAACACTTTCTTCTAGCGTGGGAAAAATAAAAGCTTAGAGGATTATAAAGTGCTTTGTATAATTATTATTATTTTGTTTTTTTTCTATGGTAAGTTGTTTAAGTTTTCAATTTTCATTTTTTATTATATTTTATTTGACTTTATTTTTATCAGTTTTTTATTGATTTTATTT
This sequence comes from Ceratitis rosa, assembly GCA_037013455.1. Lineage (NCBI taxonomy): Eukaryota > Metazoa > Arthropoda > Insecta > Diptera > Tephritidae > Ceratitis > Ceratitis rosa. The sequence continues at coordinate 1,608,012 of JAWMAG010000001.1, read as the reverse complement.
TATTTCATTTTATTTTATTTATTTTTTTATTTTATTTTTTCTTTATTTTAATTTTAATTATTTTATTTTGTTTTATTTTACCTGACTTTATTTTATATCAATATTTTTTAATTAATGTTTTTTTTATTTATTTTATTTTATTTTAGTTGACTTGATTTGATTTTATTTAATTTTTTTATTTTATTTTATTTTATTTTATTTTATTTTATTTTATTTTATTTTATTTTATTTTATTTCATTTTATTTTATTTTATTTTATTTTATTTTATTTTATTTTATTTTATTTTATTTTATTTTATTTTATTTTATTTTATTTTATTTTATTTTATTTTATTTTATTTTATTTTATTTTATTTTATTTTATTTTATTTTATTTTATTTTATTTTATTTTATTTTATTTTATTTTATTTTATTTTATTTTATTTTATTTTATTTTATTTTATTTTATTTTATTTTATTTTATTTTATTTTATTTTATTTTATTTTATTTTATTTTATTTTATTTTATTTTATTTTATTTTATTTTATTTTATTTTATTTTAATTTAATTTAATTTAATTTAATTTAATTTAATCTAATATTATTATTTTTATTTTATTTTATTTTATTTTATTTTTCATATTGCTGCAACAGCAGGCCAGGCCGCTGATCCCCCAATTATACGCTGGCCGAGATCAAAGTGCAATGAACATAACTATAATATTAAGAAAACTTATTGCATTGGCTTGCTCACTGAATCAATGTACTTAATGTTTAAAAATGTGTCGAAATCGCTGTTGTTGAAATGTATCATATTATTCAAACTTTTTAAAGACAATTTTATTGCAAGCAAAGCAACAAACGCTGACATACATCGGTACCCCTTGGTAACATATTGATGCATATGTTGTAAATATTTTATGGATATATGTAAGTCATATATGTGTATGTACGTTTGTATGCTTGTGTAATCGCATGACTCCTATTTAACATTTTATAAGTGCACTGATTGCGCTCACAACCCCTACAACTCAATCCAGCTGTGAATTCTATTTAAAATGTCGTCAATATTTCTTGATTTGGCAGAATTTTGTCGTTTTGTTTTATTTCAAAGAAAAAACACTGTTTAGCCACAAAAGCACAGCCGACGTTGAACAATTGAGAATTTCGTGTGCAGCAAAGCGAAAATTAATTTTTGTTTAGCAAATTTGTAAAGAAAAAAAATATTAAAAAAAAGATAACAAAATATGCAAAATAAAAATTCAGCAATTTTATAAAATGTATGATTCATACACGCTGCTGCAGTGCAAAACCTAATTGACAACAACAACAAAACAACAACTACTAGCTTATTGTTAATTCACAGTTGGTATCACATTTTTTTCAGCCGACACACCGCCAGAAGAGTCACAAAATGAAGTGCAAAAGTGTAACAAAATAATAAAAATGTAAGTCAAATGCAAGCAGGCGGACAAACGCACGCACACACAAACAAGCCTACAAACATACAAACCGTCCAAATAGTTGGTTGAATGCGGGTAGAAGGAGGGCAAAGTCAAGCAGTAGGCAAACAACCGAATGAAAACAAACAGAAAACAGCCGACGAACGACCGGCGAGTAAGCCAAAGAAGTAAACACACACAGAAACACACATTTATACGAGTATAATATTTTTCGTTGTCGTCGTTGGCGGCAATTGCCGGCTGTGGCCCATATTGCACGTGGAATTGTGCGACACGGCGTCGATTATGACGCAGTGCGCATGTGTGGCGTATACAAAAACAACAAAAACTATAAAGACGACGACTCACTCACCGAAAGACGTAGTTAATATTACAGCTCAGCACCCCCCACCACCGTCAAAAAGCTACCACGCGAACTAAAAGTATTTCCTTATTCCCTTTATGCAGTCTGGAGAACGCGTGCTGTCCCCCCCCAACGGTTACCTATTTCAATTGAGGTGTATGGGAGGGCGTAGATATATTTTTGTGCGGAACTTTGATTCCTGCTACGGATAAGTCCAGGTGTTCACATACCAGCGCCAGCTAGTCAGGCAGGCAACGAGACTAGCTTGCCATGCGCAACTTAGACGCCTTGCATCTGTATGTATGTATGTATTTACTCGTGTGTACAATGTACTCGTAGCTCAGAGTCAATTGTTGATTTGTGTGCTGCTGCTTGCTACAATAAATTGTCGCCCAGAAAATTATGTGTTAACATTCTAGTTTATTTACTCATGTCACAAGCAGCTTGTGCCAAAGCTGGAGCCTTCAAGTACACACGTGTGTGTCGAATATTATTGCTAATGCTTGTGCGAGGCATACATACACGTATGTATATAATATATTTCGCTCTTCACCCGCACCACTCCTTTGTGAAATACAATTCTTTAATTCGTCGATTATTTCCATATCTATGCAAATACTGTCTCGGTTACTTTGTTTTGCAATAATTTAAAGTTATTACGTACATACGTGTATACATAAACATATGTCTTTGCTAACACAATTGAGATGAGTCAGACACGTTGAGGCTCAGGCTTACTACGTATAATTAGAGTTATTTTTTAATTTTTAATTGTCTTATTTAAAATTTACTAAAATTTAGTTGGTTGTTTTATTAAAATTTTATTTTATTTTATTTTATTTTTTTACTTTTTCATTTAAATTTATTTATTTTATTTTATTATATTATATTTTCTTCCTTCTTTATTTTATTTTATTTATTTTAATTTAATTTATTTTATATTATCTTATATTTTACTTAATTATTTGCCTTCTTTATTTCAGTTTATTTATTTTAATTTAATTTATTTTTATATTATTTTATTTATTTTTTTTTATTTAAGTTTATTTATTTTACTTTTTTTACTTCTTTCCTTTTTTATTTATTTTAATTTAAATTTTTTGTTTTATATTATGCCATATTTTATTTTATTTTATTTTTTCCTTTTTTATTTATTTTATTTTATTTGTTTCCATTTTTATTTAATTTTATTTGTTTTGATTTAATTTGATTTTATTTTGTATTACTTTATATTCTATTTTATTTTTTTTTTATTTATTTCAGTTTATTTATTTTAATTTTATTTATTTTATTTTTTCCCTTTTTTAATTAATTTAATTTATTTATTTTATTTTATTTCTTTCCTTTTTTATTTAGTTTCATTTAATTTTATATTTTATTTTATTATATTTTATTTTTATTTTATATATTTATATATTTTAATTTTATTAATTTTTTTAAATTCTATTTACTCACTCAGCTGACTTTTGCTACTAATGCTTATAACTTAAATAAATATTATTAAAAGTTCTTGCGTAACTTTTGTCCAAAAACAACGTGACTTCCTGCATTGATGGACAGCCAACCATTAACACCTAACCATAACTAATACACTACTAAGACATATGTATGCATGTAGTACAACGCAAAGCTAGATCGATTACCAACTACACAGTAATTAGCTAAATAATTTACCTAGAAAGGCACTTTTTTAGATCCATCACTAACGCTTACCCAACACGGGCATTTGACTGACTTGACGAACTACCTTCAAGATTTATTTACCCTTTTTAGCCTTAATTAGATAATAATACCAGCGCCGCCACCCGTTTAGTATTTGATTTGTAGTTGCTGTTGGCAAATATAGTATTTATTGTATTAAATTCTAATTAAAGTCATGCGTTTGATTTATTTTGTCGTCACATATTTATTTAGTACGTATGTATGTCTGTATATACATAGATGCTATCTTTGCCTTTTTTTTTGATTTTTTCAAATCGCTCAACTTCACATATGTAATTTGTTAACTTCGTCGCTTTTATAAGTATGTAAGCACCTTTAATTGGTAAATAATTCCTTTTATTAAGCACATACAGATTTTTTATTGTTGTTGTCGTTGTCGACGCAGCAACGTCGTCAAAATAAATATATGGCATTTCATGGTATTTACTTCTATTGGCATTTGGGTTTTGGTAGCTGTTAATTGTTGGTGAAAAATAATAAAAAAAATAAAAGAAATATAATGGAAAAACTTAAAAATAATAATAAATTAAAGATAAGTCAGTCATGAGACCTTAAGTGTAGATGTGTGCATATTTCGTCAACTTCTGCTGGCAAGTTTAAGGTGGAGTGATTATTTATCTATTTAATTGCTGTTTATTACCATTCGTCATTTGGCAAATACGACTGCTGTCTTGGGCTGGGCCTTTGGTATATGTAGGGAAAAACTCGAGATTCCTAATTAAAAATTACTAGGCATATAATTTCAAAACTTATTAAATTAAATTAATTTCTATAAAATTTATATGTAAACTGTGTCAGTGAAAAAATTTTAAACTTCCAAGTTCCTTTGTTGTTAACATCATCACTAATTGGTTCCTCAATTAATAGGTATAAATCTCCGATAAACACTTAAGACAATGCGCCTAGTTGTAGGCAACAGAGTGTGGAAAAAGTTTGACCATATTAGTGATAGATTTCTGAAGAAAATATGATCACTTTCAGATTTAAAAAAAATCCAATTTGATAATGTCAATGGAATTTTCACTACCAAAATTACGTGCCAACATGCAATTATTTTTAGGGGAATTTTCGTAAATGACGCCAACATACATATTTCTTACTTTTAAAAAACAAAGAAATTTATAAAAAAATACAACTTGCGGTTAAATAACTGCATATTGCTTAGCTTTGTGATAGTCTCTCTTAAATCGGAGTTATATCCGCGCGTATGAATATTTTAAATTGAAATTATACGTCAAATTGAACTTATTAGCATGCAGAACGCGACGCCACCCACTCGCTTTATGGTATGGCCGACATGAATAATATGAAACATCATAATATATATATAATAAAATTAATCAAAGTGAATTAAAATGAATCAAAGAGACAAATTGTGATAGAAGAATTTTTGGGAGAGTAAATTTTATGTCAAACTTAAATATAGGGGGAAATACAAATCATTAATATAAATTGAAGTAAAATAAAATAAAACAAAATAAAATAAATTAATTAAATTAATACAAAATAAAACATAATAACATAAAATAAAATAAAAAAATAAATAAAATAAAATGAAATAAAATAAAATAAAATGAAATAATATAAATCAAAATAAAATGGAATATAATAAAATAAGTAAAATGAAATAAAACAATATAAAAAAATAATATTAATTAAAACAAAAAGAAACAAAGTAAAGTAAAATAATATAAAATAAAATAAAATAAAATAAAATAAAATAAAATAAAATAAAATAATATAAAATAAAATAAAATAAAATAAATAAAATAAAATAAAAAAATTAAAATAAAATAACAGAAAAGAAAATAAATAAAATAAAAGAAAACAAAATAAAATGAAACAAAACAAAATATAATAAAATAAAATAAAATTAGTAAAATAAAACAAAATTAAATAAAGAAAATAAAATTAATTGAAATAAAATGAAATAAAATAAAATAAAATAAAATAAAATAAAATAAAATAAAATAAAATAAAATAAAATAAAATAAAATAAAATAAAATAAAATAAAATAAAATAAAATAAAATAAAATAAAATAAAATAAAATAAAATAAAATAAAATAAAATAAAATAAAATAAAATAAAATAAAATAAAATAAAATAAAATAAAATAAAATAAAATAAAATAAAATAAAATAAAATAACATAAAATAAAATAAAATACAATAAATTCAAATGAAATAAAATAAAGTAAAATGAAATAAAATAAAATAAAATGAAATAAAATAAAATAAAATAAAAAAATAAAATAAAATAAAATAAAATAAAATAAAATAAAATAAAATAAAATAAAATAAAATAAAATAAAATAAAATAAAATAAAATAAAATAAAATAAAATAAAATAAAATAAAATAAAATAACATAAAATAAAATAAAATACAATAAATTCAAATGAAATAAAATAAAGTAAAATGAAATAAAATAAAATAAAATGAAATAAAATAAAATAATAAAATAAAGTTAATTTAAAAGAAACAAAATAAAATAAAATAAATTTTTGAATGCAACTCGCTTTTTTGAAGAATTTTGTTGGCCGATTAAGCTCTTAATTTTTTTCCTTGAAGTTGCATTAAGCAGAACTTAAATCAATCACTTCAGAAGATTTTGTGAAGAAAATGATTTCTTGATAATGAGTAAATTTTATTTTTTCGAAAGCGGTAATAAATAGAGATCTTAAAATTGTAATATCGGAGTATTACTATATTGTTACCAACATATCCTGACATGATGAGTCCGGTACCTTTCTGAGGCCGATTCAATATGCTTATCATTCTATAGCCTTTCAACAATTTTTTTGTCGTATACATATATAAATAGAAAAATTATTTAGTAAAATTACTTAAAACTGTAAAACTAAAAAAAAAATACCTACATATATTTATTTTCAAAATCCTTGCCACATTCAAAGTGATCGCTAGTGATGAAAACAATTTTTTTGCGAACTGATCACAGCCCACAGACGCACAGCTTTATGGTACTCACTTGTAACTAAAGAATATACTAGAAAATATAGTTTTAATTAACAATTCAAATCCCTAATGCTCGCCCATGAAATATTTTGCGCATTTCACCAGTTCGTGCGTAAGCACACGCCCATATCTTTCATGTAAAATTCCATTATTATTTTAATTAAAATTAATTTGTATGCAAAACGCTTACAAAATCTTTACTATTTCTAAAAAGTGCGTGTAAAATATAAGTACAGAACATTTTACTGATCGTGCGAATCACAACCGAGTGGCGCGTGTATACCGCAAAAGATGGCGGCGAATATTAAGCTATTAAGCTATATATATGTATTAGTTTTTACAATAATACCTACGCAAGTAAGTAATAATTTGAATTTATGTAATAATTAAAGAGAATATTTATTTCTAATGTGAAATTTAAATTTCAAAACACGATTTTAGCGAAAATAATTATTCTTTTCTATACATACATAAATATTAATTCACACACACACTTACACAAGTGTCGTGCGTAATTAGTAGACGTCAATTACCGTATATATATCTGTACATATATCTATATTTAACAAATAATCATAATAAATTTATATTATATTATTGCTAAGTAAATAATAAAATACCCGTACATACATACATACATACTCGTATGTATTTACATATCTGAAGTGCGTCCAAAATTTCCATAGACAAAGTGCTATAAAACGAATTGAGGATGGGTTTGAATTTTGAATAATAAAAAAATAAAATTAAATAAATTGAGTTCCTTTTAGTTTATTATAGCCGCATGCTTAGTAAACGACTGTCATGCCTTAGTCGTCAATCTAAATTGGGTGTGCTGTATTTTATACATATGTCTCTGTTGTTATATGTATGTGTGTGTGTATGTTTGCATATAAATATACATATGATTTACAAGTATGAATCCCAAGCCTAGTATGTGCCGAATAGAAGACGTCAACGCTGTCATTGCCATTTTATATTTTTTTGTATGTATGCATGCTAGCGCATCATACATAGTTAACCCTACCCCACCTTAATAGTAAATAATCAACTACTACAACAGCAACAAACGCGTATGAGCGCCATGCATTTATTCATATCATACATTTAACTATCCATAAGCATTATCTAACCATTTATGGCATATAAATAAATAAATATTAAATACTCACATGCATACATGCAAATATATTTACAAATACATATACATATGTACGCACACATGTATTTTTTATTCATATTGTTGCTCCCTCTTAATTATTGTTGCTTATAAGTCTGATTTTTCATATTGCTTTTCTTTATGCGACTCATTGTAAATTTGTTTATTGCACATACGAGTCTACATCTGTACATAAATACAATTTATATAATAATTAAAAATAATAATTTATCATTTACAAACTTATATGATTTTTTTTTTCAATAAAAATTGCCTACTTTAATTTAATACATTTAAGTGTTTTATGTTTGTATGTGTGCATTGCAAAATTATATCTTTATTTGTGTGTATGTAAGATTTTTTAATAACCATAGCGCCCCATTGTCGCTATTGGCTTTTCCAAGCAGCTGCTGATCCACATTGTCGGACTGTTTATTTAGGGTGGAGTTTTAGAGCGTCTAAAAGTGGTTAGTATATTTTATTAAAAAACTTACAAAAAACCTTGTTGAAGAATTCAACGGCAGACATTAGAAGAAAAGACCTTGTAAAGCTTAAAGCTGTCTCAGATGTTAGATGATCGGAAAGTAAGAGGAAAGCTCTAATGAGAAAGACTAAAGTAGTGCGAAGGGACTCATATTCACTGTATCGTCTCTTTTCACCACCGGTAAAATTTCATACGATCACCGAGCACTTTATGAAGGTCAATGTGGCTGAAGCTCGATTGGTTTGTAGTAAGCGTTTCAGAAAGTAAGATATTTTTGGCAGAGAGGATAAACTAAACAAAGCTACCCGGATTATTAGCCGAGCAAGGACTGGCACTCTTACAATATGTCCCTAAAAGCACATAAAAGAATATTTTTGCGTTAACAAAAACAACATCAGCGGTTTATACATAGGGTTTAGTCTGGGTGGTACCTATAACACTTTGGTTGCACGAAACACGGAGTATGGAGGATCTAACACCGCTTTCAGACGAGCCAAGCTAGTCAAACATTTTTGAAGAAAACGGTAAATGAACCATAGAAAAAGAGCTGGCAACCGCTTCGAGCGCATAAACAACAGGTACTAGCAGCCAGAACCAGCAAACTTGGCATTGTGGATAAGCCCGAAACCGACCGAGAACAGACTTAAATATATAAAAAAACTCATTACTTTCTCAAGAGATCGACTGCCCGAGGCAGTGATGTACCAACAGCATCAGGAACCGGTGTATTAAGCGAGACCGCCGAAAGTCATGCATACTGCTGAAAGATTCAGAAGTATCATGTGATCTGAACAGCACACCTTGCTGGAGATGGTATTTAGTTTTGGTATCTTATCTTAACGATATCTGTAGGCAAAGATTAATACTGTTCGATTCGAAAAGCGGTATTTAGTTTACTCTTCATTTTATTGTTGTTGTTGTTGTTGTTGTTGTTGTTGTTGTTGTTATAGCGATTCCTTAACCCCGCTGAGGACAGGCTTAATCAATCTAAGTCGCCGAGGTCATCTAAAGGGAGGTTCAGGAAACGTGCTGTTTCGACGAGACTGGACCAAAGGGAGAGAGGGGTTTAGATGAGTCGGTTTAAGGGGGCATGTGAAAAGGTGGTTACCGTCGTGCGGAGACTCTGCACTTCCAGGGCATACGTTGGGTATGCTGGGGTCGAGTCTGGATAAGTAGAAGTTTAACCTGCTACAACTCGGTTCTACGCGCCAGAGTTGACCCGGATTTTATCCGGCCAAGGGCTGTCACCCTATCGGCGATCTAAACGCGTTTAGGTCAACAGGTAAAATTAATTTACTCTTCATATTCATCTTCATCGCTGACATCGTAGACATCCTCTCGTTGGTAATGCGTCTTCCAAAGCTATGAGACATCTCCGCTCTCTCCATCTTCTTGACTGTAAGTCCATCCAAAAAAAAAAATCATTGACTTAGGACTCCAATTGCTTCCGCATCCACCGTATTCGCCCGATTTGGCACCCTGGGACTATTATCTCTTCCCAAACCTCAATAGATGGCTCATCAAATATGTCTAAATATGAACGGACTATAAGGCACTATAACCTTTTTTGCCGTAGCAGCGCAATCTGGCGATCAGGAAGGTTACTTTCCACCCCACCTAGTATACTAGAAGGGCTAGATATTCTCTGCCGAGGAGCGACCACAATTAGAAAAAATAATTTCTATAATTTTAAATATGTACTGATCAGACCAGAACAGACCAGGACAGAACCCTGGCTTTCCGAAAGCTAGTACACAATGCTAATCACTTGGCTAATAAGGGCACCCGTCTTACTTTAACCAATCGTTATAATCTAAAATATACTTGGGCTATACTAGTGTTCAATATTATAATATTGATATTATAATATCTATACCACACGTTTGTATACCTGGTATGGGAAAAATTTTTTTTTAACTATTTTTTTGTTTTATATATGTATGTGATTGGCACTACCATATAGTACAGCTTAATAAAGAAATTGCTCATCGCTTACTAACATTGCATTTATGGGCGCTGGCTCAGCTTGTTTTTGTTTTTCAATTAATCGGAAATTAATATTTATTTAGGCGCGTATTGTATAAGTTGCGCGAGTAAGTATATATGCATATTATTCTTTCTAGAATTACAAAAGATGCGCTGTATGAGTAAAACCATAAAAGAAGAAATATTTTTATATGCATATTATGAATTGTTTGTATGTGAAATGAAGTATACATATATATAGAGATGCAGATATGTATGTACAAAAAGTACCTTATACACAACCGCAATTAGTGTGATAACAAAGTGGTTGGCGATGGTTAATTGTTTGTTTTAAGAAATCCAGTAGAAAAAACAATCGCACTAATAAAATTGAGCAAATAAATTCAAGAACTTATACGATTACATATGCACATACTCATACATACGGCACCATTAGTGGTCACAGTGGCGGAGCTGGCAACCGCTGGTTTGATAATTTGATAATTTTAATAAGCAGTAGTGTAATGCAGTGTATGTGTGCTTAGCAATAAATACGAGCAATCGCTTAGTCGCTTAATTAAGCTACAGACACACTTACATATGTACATATATACATATTATATGGTTTAAAAATTAATTAAAATGTTGTTAAGGTAATTTTGAAATGTAAATTTACTTAAGTCTTAAGTAAGCTACACATCTATGTATATAGAGTACAGTAATAATTATTTAAATATTTATTTTATTGCAAAATCTAATGTCGCAGCAAAAGTAGTGCGACTTAATGCCTTAAACGGTATAATACACCGAAGTGAGGTCCTACTAAACTTTATAAGCTGTTTGAGAATTGCAGACAAAATTTAATAATGCAAATGACAAATGGTTAAACATAATTCAAATAAAAAATCATAGTCTTCAAAGGGATTGTAACGTGTTTTTTTTTTTAATTTAGCACCGCAGCATATGATACAAGACGGGCCCACCCCATGGAGCAGGGCTTTGAAGCTGATTTTGATTACCAGTGAGTTTATCGGAGAGCTGCTTTGTTCAATTCAGCAAAGTCGCCAGATCCATTGATGATGGAAGAAGTCGATTTTATGGAAATCAAATCACGGTACAAACGTTACGAACGCCATTGCCAAGCGGTGGTAACTTTTTATTAACATGGTGCTCTCATAAAATAGGCTGTATTGTTTTGTTTATGGCTGGTTCAGCTATTAGAAGATCGGAAAGTAAGAAGAAAAATTTCAGAAATATCTCGAAAGGAAAATAATACGAGGAGATACTAAGTTCTAATGAACCATCTATGTTCACAACGAATTTTTTTTATAAATATGTATATGTAATAGCTTCATATAATTTATGAAGGCCATTCTGGAGTCCAAAAAAGTTTTAATATGTAGAATTGGAGGTTTTACTAGATCTAAATCCGTGCCAACCAGGTGTTTGAGTATTGTAATTCGTTAAAAAAGACTAGAAACGTCCGAAAAGAATGACAAAGTGATTTCGCAACATAATTCCGCGCGATTGAACGTGGCTGTAACGTTCAAAGGCTACCTAGAGACGCTGAAATTGCAGGTTGTACCCTACTAACCGTACTCTTCAGAACTCGCTTCATTCGACTACTGTTTTTCTCGATGGATACAAGGCGCTTCAGTGGATCATCGGTTCGGAAATGATCAAATAATGGTTCATGGAATTGATCGAGGACAGAGTGGACTCATTTTCAAGAGACGGTATTTAAAAATTATCACCGAGATGGGGAAAAGTAGTCACCTCCGAAAGACAATACTTTGAGTGATGAATTTTTACTTTTTTACTATAAAAAAAAACATTTTTCGAACACAGAAAAAACAGATCGAATTGGTTTGTACTCGCGATACTCAAGAAAAATTAGGAGAAAAACTATAGATAGTACTGATAACATCAACTATTAACTGCCGAAAATATCAATAGTACCGATTTTCGACAGTTTTCAACTTTATTCTCTGTAATTTTCTGGATAAAGTTCCTTTAGGTTTGCCGCGATCGTTAGTATTTTCCGCATACTTTAAGTAAACTTGGAAAAGAACTCAAGTCATTCATCATATTTCTCCACAGAATTCTGAAAAAAAATATAGAAAATTATTGGAATAAGCGATCAGCACTTTTGGTGTTCTTTTCTTCTAAAACCCGATCAAGCTTACTTATGGTATGTCAAAGCCAACTTTCAATCATGCTCAATCAACAACCCATAATAAATAATAAATATTAAAGGTTACAATCGAAGGTTTAACCGTTGAAAGCATTTTTAACTACATATGTATGTATGTATATATATGTATATATGTACCTAAAAAGGGTAGTATATGAAATTCAAAACGCACTCGCTTCCTCTTTTAATCCAAGATTAATGGAAAATCTCACGAAACCACTCATGCTTGCCACCAACAATATGCATTATATTTTTTGTTATTAATTCCTTTTTTATCTCCTTTAATCATTTTTTATTATTATTATTATTATTATTTTTTTGTTTTTTTGGTTTTAATTCACTGAAATGCGATCACGCGGCCGACACGCGGGCAAAGGAAGCGCGGTAAAGTGGTGCAGCAATGCAGGCGCAAAAAATGATCAATCGCTACAGATTAAAACGACTCCCAACAAACCCAAATCAAATGTCAAAAAATCAATATAAAAATTAAAATTAGGGTGTGTAGTTTCGTAGAAGAAACTGTAGTCAATTTAATAATACATAATAAAATCAACTTAGAGCTGCAGCTGGAAGTGTTGACGATGATGACGATGATGATGATGGCGAAGGCGAAGGCGAAGGCGAAGATGATGACGATGACGCTGACAAACATTCGAAACAACACAAGACAGTCATATGGAAACAAAAATAACAAAAAATAACAAAAACCAATATGCGCTGTCGATGACAAATAATAGTAATCAAAATGCGAGCGAGTAAGTCAAACTCGAGCGACACTTTAACAGGAAAGAAAAATGAATCTGAAACAAAAAAAAAATTTTTTTATTTAATTTTTTTTTTATATTTTTTTTTTTGTCTAATACAACACCAATGGCATTTTGTTTTAATCCTAAAGTCGGGACTAAGCACGGCTAGCGCGCTAAGCATAGCGTATTTTTGTGGGAAATATGTATGTATGTATGTATATAAAATAAAAATTAGTTGATTATAAAGATAAAGCATATTGAAATGAAAAGGAATTAAAAGCAGCGCGCACAGCGCAATAGGGTGTAGAAAAGAGTTGTGAGTTGCGCTTTTTTTTCTTTTTTTTTTAAGTGGAATTGGAAATAAAGTCAGGCAAAGCGCTGTGACAGAAAGAAGCGCTTGCGCACTACATACATACATACATACATATAGACTTAAGTATATATGCACATATTTAATGCTACAAATTCACACAGGCAGATGTTTGAATGATTAGAAGACCTCGAGTTGTTTTTATTTATTATTTTTTTATTTATTTTTATTTTTTTAATTTCTAACTTTTTTCTTGAACGCGACTATATTAGCTGCTTATTTCTCACTAAATATGTAATATACTCATATGTGTGTGTACTTATGTCTCCCTCCATGTATGCATGAGTTTGGTGCTGACTTGCAGATGTGATTGAAATATTAATAGGGTAGTGTCTCTAAAAGACTGATTGAGATTAGCTACGTTAGATATATGTATGTACATATGTACGTATATTTACATATGCTTATATAATTTATAAGTATATATGCAGCAAGTAAATGTATGCCAAAGTCTTGTTTCTAAGCAGTAAGCTTTGTGACAACTCGAACAAAAAAAATCCAAGAAAGGGTGGCGTACTTATTTTTTGATGGATATTCTCAAGCTTGTACAAATGCATGCATGTGTATAAGCTCTTTTATTATTATTGTTATTATTATTAGCACTAAACAATAAATTAAAAACTCAATTTGCGCGCTGCTCTTTGTGTGAGAATCAAATTGCCGAAGAAATGAGTAGAAGGAAAAGCGGTTATGAAGAGAAATTAATGATAAATTAATTTTAAGGAGGAACAGAAGGAATACGAAGTGTGACAATTAAGTAATGAGACTGATTCCATAAAAACCAAATATTTCAAAGTTATTCAACAACTCTGCCAACCCCTTCAAAGTAGTCCCCTTTGGGCAGCTATACAATGATTCCAGCGCGTTTTCCATGCTTCGTAAGATTTCTGAAACGCTTCGACTGGGATCTCCGCGAGTACCCTCGTCAGGGCCACCTGAATGTCCTCAATTGACTCAAAATGAGTTCCTTTAACCACCAATTTTGTTCTAGGGAACAAAAAAAGTCACAGGATGGCGTATAAGGCGGTGGTTGCAACACGGCGATTCCTTTAGAGGTAAAATACTGGGACACGCTGAGGGGGGTGTGGCACGGCGCGTTGTCGTGATGAATGATCTAGTTACGAGTGCTGTCTGGGCGCACTCTGTTGACTCGTTTTCCCAATCTTTCGAGTACTTGGTGATAGTAGACTTGATTTACGGTTTGCCCCGGTGGAAGAAATTCTTTGTGGCTATCAAAAAAGGCAATAATCATCATTTTCACCTTCGACTTGCTCATGCGAGCTTTACTTAAACTTAAAAACTCTTTATGACATCGAAACACCTAGGCACAACTAAAAGCATTATCACCATGCGCTTTTACAATTTTAGCGTACGTTTCCGAAGCTGTTTCGTGGATGGTGACTGGTGATGAATAGTGGATCGCTTCCAGTAACGTCAAACGAAAGCGCTCGTGGTCGAAGGGCAGTGAGACATCACAAACGCTCTCCCAGCCAGGGTTGCCGTTCCGGAACATTTTCAATTCAATTCAATTCATATTTATTTAAGTCAATGTTTTATCAAATCTTACTAGACTAGACTACACGTAGATGTACAATGCGAAATTAAGAACAAGGTTTATAGAGATTCTATTAATTTCAGAAAGTGATCTAACAATGGGATCATGATTGTGAAAACTGGCCTTAATTACATCTAAAGAGAACGGATAATGAGAGCTCAAAGTTCTTTGAGGAACATTAAAGGAAAGGAATTCTGTTTCAACACGACAAGCCAGATCACACACATCAATAGTTCCAGAGCAAATCCAAGAGCTTGATTAGGAGGCTCTTATGAATCCACCTTGTAGTGCGGACTTCGCACCAAGTGATTACAACATCTGTTTCTGTCTATGTCGAATGACTTGGGTGGTGAAGAATTGGCCTCAAGAGTAGCCTATGAAAATCGAAACCATTTGGGGCAAGGGTTTCTTTGAGGCCGCTACAACAACAACAACAACAGGGTTTCATTGAGAGGGGCATAATGACATTTTCGAGCTAAACGGTGCATATTAAATAAAGATTTCATTTTAATGCAAAAATTTTGGATTTCTTTTTACTAGACCTAAAATTTTTACCAAAAAAAAAACCTGACAAGAGTCGAAAAGAGTTCAGAATTTTTCAAACAGCGAAAACTTAAATATTGAATAACATTCTAATTATGTTTCAAATATCATTATGAGTACATAGTGATTTGAGAAAACTTTAAATATATTTATGGAATTTAAAAGAAGCCTAATAAACTCTAAAAACAATTTAAGACATACAAATATACTAATATTAAATTGAGCTTACTGCCGCAGATATTTTTAAGTATATTTTTATTTTCTTTGTTTTTAATAATTTTTTTTTTAAACCGAGAAAGAAGTCGAAATTTTTTAATTTTTTGACAAAAGTACATGTTTTCTGTCATGAAAACAATAATTTTACTGGTGTTATATTATCAACCATACATATATTTATTATACGCACTTTACATGTTATACATATTTATGTATATAGTATGTACGTTATTAAGAATCATTGAACACACCCAAAAAATTATTTAGAAATTCTTCAAACAGCCTGCGACAATAGACAAATTAATGTTTATTTATATGTACACTTATGTACACATACATATATATGTAAATACTTATAAGTGCATTGCTTTCACTAACACTAACAAATACATAAATGCATTTGAAAATTCTCGTGTGACATATAGAACGATATCCAATCATCATAACACATCCATCGAATGGAACAATGCTTAATGCAAGCACAAACACACATACACACACACACATAAGTTATACGAAGCAAAGGGTTTGATGCATTAACTGCATATTTGAATTTCATATATAAATTTGTATGCTTGAGTGTTACAAGGAATGCTCAATGCGACAATCCGTCATCATCAACAGAAAAGGAGTGCAGCATGGCGAGCGAGCAAGCAACAACAACAACAACAAAAACGACAGAAGCATGTATGGATTGTATCAGAAATAAAATGAGCAACAACAACAAATTATATGTGCATACATATATATTGAAAAATATATATGCATATGTATATATGTATGTACGAAGTGCAACAAATGTTGTGATTTTATGATTTAATGACTGCAATTGAAGGAATTTCTCGCTCCTTCCAGGTTTTCGTTAAGCCTTTAGGCATGTAGATATGTATCAGCGTGACAATTAAGTATACAATTGTGTATGTATGTATGTAATCTTATGCTCTGAATTCTACGAAAATGTGAATGACAAATTTTTTGGGCAGCGCCGAGATGTTTAATCGATTTTTGATGTATTGTACATAGCATACATTTTATATGTATGTATGTATATACGAGTATATATGTATGTATGTTGAACAGTTGATTAATTGAGCAATATTGGAGGTTATGTGTATTAAGATAAGAAACTTATATGTAGAAGAGACCCAGTATTGTATTGACTTTAAGATAAATCCAACTACATTTCTTCTTTTTTTGAAGACTAAAAAATAAAGAAAAGAATTTTCAATACCAAAAAATCGAGTTAAGAAATAATGGTTGTATTTCTCTACATCTCTGTTGTCCTTCATAAAATACTTTAACAGTTTGCGTTAAATTATGCATGCTTCTGCTATACTTACTTCTAAGAAAGTCATAATTTGAGTATTAAGTAAATTCTCTCATATATACATATACATACATACACATATGTGTCTTTTATTTAAGTATGTATGTATGTATGTGTTTTTATATTTGCGCTGCTTTTGACCTAGCTTGACTACCTTGGCTTTCAACCCTTTATTCGCATTTCAACCACTCTTTTTATTCTTTAAATATCAAAGCATATAATTAATTACCTATTAATTATTTATATATTTTCAGCGAAAATGTGCCAATTCCGAAATCGTAGTGAAAAAAGTAATCTAACCTGTTTATAATCCTACTCGTTTTCAATGCTCTAGGTACTTGCAGCATTCCTGTTATATAAACTCAAAAAAATATTTTTTTTTGGTGCTCACATTGCATTCTTAAATCTTTTATTTGCTCAGCGAATTCCTAAAATTTTAGGTGAACAAAAATTGTGTAAAAAAGAATTGAGAATTTTGTGTGACCTCATTCTGTTGAAGTGTGCGCCAGCTAATTTTTTCTGCATTTTTTTTTCTTTTTTTACTATTTTTCATTTTATTTTATTATCTTTATCGATTTTACTTGTGATTTTTCCAATTCGCATAACATACATTTATTTGAACGCATTTTTATTTTATTTTTAAATACTTTTGTTTTAATTTAGGCTGCGATAATAATAATAATATATTATATAAATTAGAAAATATTTATTATTTTTTTCTATTTATTTTTAATTTATTTTTATTTTTTATTTTAATTGTATAATATTGATCACTTTTTATTAAGTTTTAACTTTAAGACTGTTAATATATTTTTATTTTTTCCTTATTTTCTTAATTTTGATCGGTTTTATCAATTTTTAAGAATTTTTTTTTTTAATTTTAGACTGTTCAATCAATTTTGGTTGTTTATTTATTTTTTAATTTCCGTAAGTTTTAATTATTTTATTATATATTTTTTAAATGTTTAATTATTTTTATTATTTTTTCATTTTTATAATTTTGATAAGTTTTTTTAAGTTTTAATTTTTTTGATTTCATGCTGTTTAATTAATTTTTAAAATTTTTTTAGTTTTTTTAATATTGATCGTTTTTTATACTTTTTAACAATTTTGTTTTTAATTTTAGGCTGCTTAATCAATTCTTATTATTTATTCATTTTTATAATTTCGATCTGTTTTAATTATTTTGTTAACTATTTTTTTAAATTTCTAGCTGTTTAATTATTTTTTATTATTTTTTTAATTTTTTTTTAATTTAAGCTGCGAAAATAATAATATATTATATAAATTAGAAAATATTTATTATTATTTTTTATTTTTTTTTTAATTTTAATTTTTTTATTTTATTTTTATAATATTGATCACTTTTTATTAAGTTTTAACTTTATGGCTGTTAATATATTTTTATTTTTTACTTACTTTCTTAATTTTGATCAGTTTTGATGAATTTTTAACTATTTTTTTTTAAATTAGGCTGCTTAATCAATTTGTATAACCATTATTATTTTTATTGGGGTTAAATTTAAATAACTTAATTTTGTTGTTATTTTCCGTTTATTTTTAATTTCATGCTGTTTTATTAATTTTCATTATTTTTCTATTTTTCTGAATATTGATCGGTTTTTATTATTTTCTGACAACTTTTTTTTAATTTCAGCTTTTTAATTAACTTTCATTTATTTATTTTTTGTAAATTGTTCAGTTTTTATTAATTTTTAACTTTTTTTACTTATATTTATTTTTTTCTTATTACTTAATTTTGATCGATTTTGGTAATTTTTTTTTATAATTTCAGGCTGTTTAATTAATTTTTTTATATTTGTTATTTTTTTTAATTATGGTCAGTTTTTTAATTTTTAACTATTTTTGATTTTTAATTTTGGTCAAATTTATTTTATTTAAATTTATTATTATTTTCTTTTTATTTTTACTTTTAGGCTGTTTAATTTTTATTTATTTTCTTAATTTTGATCGGTTTCATTAATTTTTAACTGTTTTTTTAATTAATCAATTTTTTTTATTAATTTTTTTTTTTTTTAATTTAATTTTAATTATTTTTTTATATTTTTTTTAATTTCTAGCTGTCTAACTTATTTTTATATTTTTTTTTTATTTTTAGTCTGTAAAATTCTTTTTGTTTTAATTTTAAGCTGATTAATTAAATTTTTTATTAATTTACTTCAAATTTGGTCAGTTTTTATTAATTTTTTACTATTTTTTCTTTTTTGTTTAATTTCAGCCAAATATAGGTAGATAGGTATGTATGTATATATATTTCCCTTCATTCTCCATTTTAAATACTGCGCATTTCATTTAAATTTATTTTCCCCTTATTGGTTAATTTATTTGCTTGAATTTGTTGTCTGTGTGTGTATGCATGTACATGTGTACATATGACGCTTTCGTTTTTTTTACCTTTTGAACTGGTTTGCATTATTACATTAAATTCTTATGATTAATAACAATTGCTACACCGAATATTCTGATTTGTCAACGCAACTCGTTTTTGAGGTATTTTTTTAAGATCTTTTCAATTTTTATTTTTTTAAGTAGTTTTTTAAGTTTTCTCGTTTACTTTTATTATATTTTTTATTATTTTTATTTATTTATTTTTATTTTTTTTTAGTTTATTTTAGTCTATTTTTTTCAACTATTTTTTGCATTTTTTCCTTGTGCTCACCATTTTTGTTTTATATTCTCGTATGTTTGTGTCAATTTAATTTGGCTTGAAGTTATTTGCCAGTTCTTATTTGTTTCACGGTTTCATTTCGTTTATTGTTCTTGTTTTCGTTGTTGCCTAAGGGGCGTTAACAAAAATGTTGCGCCGACAGGATTTTTTTTGTTGGCATTTTTTAAAGGCATGTACCATGAGTACATCGGCTAATACATATGCACGTGTCGATATTTATTTGCCCTGAGTGTGTTTGATATGAATTTAAAACATACAAATAAGCTAAGTGGGTGCAAAACTATGACACAGACATTACATATTTACATGTGGTAAAGCCTTTAAAAATTTGGAGAATATATTATATATGAATATAATCATAACTTGGTATCTAACCCGTTAAACTATCATAATAAAGATAATAATATTTTAAACAGTAAAGTTAATGGTACAGGTAATGGAAAATATAATGGTAATGAGTATCAATGAACAATAATTTTGCCTTTAAATTGTAATGGTACTGGTAATGGTAATGGTACTGGTCATTGTAATGGTAATGGTACTGGTAATGGTAATGGTTCTGGTAATGGTACTGGTAATGGTACTGGTAATGGTACTGGTAAAGGTAATGGAAAATGTAATGGTAATGGGTATCAATTAATAATGTAATGACAATTATATAATGGTAATGGTACTGGTATTTGTAATGTTAGTGATATTGGGAAACAATGTAAGAAATAATGTCAGCTGTAGAGGTAATCTAATGTTATTAATGAAACTTATTGGTAATTGTGATTATAAGTAATGCCAAATAGCAGCAATTACCGCACCTGTTCAGTGCTAATAGTAATTATAATATCTATTAATAGTAATTGTTATGCATATAAATGTCATAATCATTGTGTCAGTTACCAATAGTATTGATTTCGGTAAAAGATATTATATATTATGTAATGATAATGGTACTTGTAATGGTATTTGTGATGGTACTTGTAATGGTACTGGTAATGGTAATTTTATTAAATACTAATTTAATAATAAAGAAAAATGAAATGTAAATAGTGCTGAAAATATTAAATGTAATGATATTTGTATTGGTATTGGCTAGGTAATTGCCAATGTCAATTACAATATTTCTGATAATGGTTAAGAGGAAATGAATCTAAGTCGTGGTCATGATTGAAAAAATGATGATAATATTTTGGGTAATAGTTATAGTAATGGTCATTATAATGGTATTGCTATTGGTGATGATAACGGTATTAGAAATAGCAATGGTAACGGTAATAACAGTTATAGTATTGGCATTTGTAATAATAATTGTATTGATATTGGTTTGATAACTGTAATGGAAATGGTTATAGTAATTGTTATGGTAACAAGTAATGCTTAGAAATTTGGTTATCATAAAGTTGAGGTAATGACATTGTAATGTAATTGTAATGTCATTTGTAGTAGTAACACCAAAAGTAATGCCTAGTAATATTTTATATGCACTCAGGAGGCAGGGATTTCATTTGAGCGCTACATTTCTTAAATTTTATATTACACATACATATATACATACATATATAATAAATAGAAATAGCAAATATACATGCATATGTATATAAAAAATAAAAGAAATAAATTGTTGAAATTTTAAATTAATCTATTTCCGAAATCAGCTTTGCACGCGAGGCGCCAGTAACAGTATAAATTTGAAAAAATTCAATGTGGAATGTAGCAATAATTAACTTTTGCCCATTTCGCTTGTACATAACATACACACATGCATTCATCATTATGTATATATATATATATGTGTAATGATAAATAAAAGTATTATACTTTAATAAATATTAGCGCACGTGCCACAAATTAATGACTGTAGTTACATATGTGTGCATATGTATATATGTAAGTACGCATATATTTTAAAGCATATTTTAAGGGGTCAACCCTACATCAAATACACACTCACAAGCTCAGCTATACATACATAGATATTTGAATTTAAAATTAACTACGTCACAACAAAACGACTAATTGCATGAATGAAAGGAAAATTTTCGATATAAAAGGCATGTAAATGCGCAATAAATATTGTACATACGAGTTATGTATGCTTGTACATACATACGTGTATGCATGCATGTACTAAGTAAAAGGGGGGAGCACACACTTTGGTCGTTTCGATTAAATATAAATGCGAACAGATGATGCGAGTTCGGGTCTTTTTTTTTCAAAACACATATGAGCATGCGAACAAAGCATCAAAGCAACCCCTCTGACAACGCCATCATTGATTAAAACACGGCACATGTGCGTATGTACGTATGTATGTATAGGCATATTTTCAAACTTAGATTAATCTTAATTGTTTTTGTGCATGTGTGGCTAAATTGTTACTAATAAAAATTCAACAAATGGTGTGTAAATTGCAATTAAATAAGAGAAATTCTACACTAAAACATATGTATGTATGTATATATGTGTGTATGTGTATAGATAAATGTGCGCAAATGTATTGTACATTCTTTATTGTATTACTTCAAATTAAATTTTTAACTTAAAGCAACAAAATTGTTAAAATTATTGAGTTTAGTGTGCATTTGGTTGCCTTCATATGGGCGCTGTCGCTGATTGTACAAATATATATGTACACGTATGTTTATAGACATGTATTTATATAGTCACACGCCATTTCTCACCACCCAACATTTCTTACTGCCCGTCCATACGCCGCCTGCCAACTCACTCGCGCACAGTAGTCGCCACCAACTTGCGCCTGATGGCCGCAGGCTAAACTGGCTTACCGCCTGACTGATGCTGTGCTTACTACTTACTACATACATACATATGTACATATGTACATGCATATGTATGTATGTAAATATGTAAATGGTACAACTATTAGTGCTGCCTGCTGCCCTGGGGCTATTGAGATAAGCGCGTGTGCGCAGCATATGCGCGCATATCGTGAGCTCAACAACAAAAACAATAAAGGAGCATAATAGCATTTGCTTGAGATGTTGATTTGAGTAGTGAAAGGAAAAAAAACAAAATTCTTTTAATATTGAAAAATGTTTTAACTAAGCGAAATAAAGTAATAGCAGGCGTACAGCATATTTTTTTCATTGTTTAAGTACACGTACATACAAAATACATATATAAATATGTATTACATACGTGTATGCATGCATACAAATATGTGTGTTTTAATTTATTTGTCTGTAACATGCAAACCAATTGACAGCCAATCGCAATTAGTCACAATTTATTTAAACAAAAGTACAAAAATACAATAACAAATACAATGCAAACATACATACATATGTACATACATACGCATAAATCTTATTATCTTCAGCCTTAATTCGCCCACATTGTATTATTGTATTTGTTGTTTGGTTCATTTTTGCTTTTACACAATTTGTTTTATTTTATTTTTTTTTTTTATTTTTTCAGTTGCAGGAGAAAGGGTGGCATTTGAAATTATTTTTTATTTTAAATTCATTTTTGAAGAATTCTTAATTAAGGTCTTCAGCATTTTTTATTTTTTTTCATATTTTCAACTGTGCAATTTAAGGGTTAAAATGTTGTAGTTGGTTTTAGTGTTGTTAATCATTGTTTTAATAATACTTATACATATATAGAGGAATATGTATGTGCAATAGTAATATAAGATAACCAATTCGTTAAATAGCTTTTATCGAATGATGCAGTCGAGCCTTGACCAACTGTTTGCTTAAAAAGAAAAAATAAACAAAACAAAAAAAAAATAAAAATAATCCCAATCTCTTAAATTGTTCAATGGTTATATTGAAGATCAAAGAAAATGCCCACAAATTTTAATCCGAACCGCAAAAGGGTTGTTTTTGCCAAATGGCGCTGTTTTATTTACTGTTTTATTTATTTTGGTATTAGTTTTTGTATTGGTAGTGGCACTGAAGAAGAAGTGGCACTGACAATCGTACTAGTGTCGGTATTGGTAATGGTAGAGGAAATAGTAACGGTTTGGTTTTAGTAATGAGAATGGTTTCGTTATTAGTACTGATAATGTGGTAGTGGTAATGGTAATGGTATTGGTAGAGTCAATGGTATTGGTAATGATGATGATGTTGGTAATGATGATGATAACAGTTTCGTTATTGAAAATAATAATGGTAATTCTATTGGCTTTGGTGATGGTAATGGAAATGGTATTGGTAATGGTAATAGTACTTGTTGGTAATGGTAATGGTAATGGTACTGGTTGGTAATGGTATTGGTAATGGTAATGGTATTTTAGTAATTATCATAGTTTCATTATTGAAAGTAATAATTGTAATTATATTGGCATTGGTAATGATGATGGTATTAGTATGGTATTGGTAATGGTAATTGTTTTTGTTTTAGTAATTAATGGTAATGGTATTGGTAATGGTAATGGCAATGGTATTTGTTTTAGTAATTATGATAATTTCGTCATTGGTATTGATAATAATAGTGGTATTGGTAATGATAATGGTATTGGTAATGGTAATGGATTTGGTTTTGGTGATGATAATGATGGTAATGGTACTTCCAAGGTAACGGTAATGGTATTATTATTAGTATTCGTTTTGATGTTGGTAGAGGTAATGGTAATGGTACATCCAACGGTAATGGTATTATTAACGTTATTGATAATAGAACTGGAAGTATATGAATTAGTACGGTTATAGGTTTTGCTAATAGATTTAGGATTGATATCTCTAATGGTATTGATATCGGTTTCGGTTTCAATTTCGGATTTTTTTTTTTTTTTTGTTTTTGGTTTCGGTTTCAATTTTCATTTTGGTTTTAATTTTGGTATAAGTTTCAATTTAGGTTTTAGTTTTAATTTTTATTTTGGTTTGAGTTTTGTTTCCGCTTTGGTTTTAGTTTTGCTTTGGTTTTGATTCTAGTTTCGATTTCAGTTTATATTTTGATTTTATTTTTCATTTAGATTTTTTTACATCTGATATTTGTTTTCTTTTGATTTTAGTTTTATGGTAATTTTGTTTTTTTTTTTATGTTGGATTTTTGGTCTCAGTTGTGGTTTTGTTTTAATTTTTAGTTTTGATTTTAGTTCTGACTTTACTTTCGGTTTCGTTCTGGGTTTTGGTTTAGATTTCGGTTTGGGTTTTGGCTTTGGTTTTCATTTTGGTTTCCACTTTAGTTTGATTTCGGTTCGGTTACGATTTCGGTACCGATTTTTGTTTTGATCTCGGTTCTGTTAGAAGTTTTGGTTTCGGTTTCAGTCTTTTATTTTGATTTGGGGTCTACCAATATTGATATTCCACTCGATCTGCGTATGAGTAATCGGTCTTTTTTTTTGATAATTTTTATAGTAATTGTACAATTTTTTTCTTTATTTTTATTTTTATTTTTATTTTCTTTATGTATTGTACATATATTTTATTAATATTATTTACGAAACTTTTTGGTCTTTTAACTGCTCATTTTTAATAGCTATGTATATGAGTATTTACTATTATATAAATTTATGTATGTGCATATATTAATTCATACAGCATTGTCAATCTATTAATAGACATATGGCCTACCCCTTCCTTGCCCACCAACTCCTATTGAAGATTGACTCATACACAATTGAGCTGCGATAGCTCCACTATTAGCAGGGCAAATGCATTTACACGCTCAATTCAATGCCTTCAATCAAAAAGTCAACTTTACACATATATACATACAGGTACATATGTACATACAAACTATATAGATATCATTTCCAATATATATATGGACATACGTATGTACATATGTATAAGACATAGACGAGTATGCTCAACAAACAACAATCACAGCGGATTTAATGCAAATTCGTTCCATCACTCAAACACACATTAAAGAAGTCAAGCTTACAAAGGAGAAAAACGGTTTATGTGGAAAAAATGTGCAGTAATTGAACAATTGAAATACAAAGAAGAAAATTCATATGAGAAACGTTTAAAAGAGTTAGCGAGAGTACCTATGAGTGGCTATGGGGAGTTTATAGAGTCATACGTGTATGTCTACAAATATGGGAATATGTGTGAAGGTAGGTGAGAAAGTATTTCAAATATGTGCATATACATATACATACATATATATATGTATTTATGTAAATGAAGCAGCTGCATTTTATTATTAGCTTTGATGTGTAAAGAAATTAACACTCTATAGAAACGCAGTTAATTGTAGTGATGGATGGAAAAGCAAAAAAAAAGAAATGTAAAAAAATATTAGTCAGATCCTTAGAAAGACGCATGTACATATGTACTATGTATGTATGTATGTACATATATTAATGAAGTGTAATGCAGTGACGTCAAATCAGATATTTATGCATAGATTAGATAGACTATTGTTGGTGCACTAACATATGTACAATAGATATATGTACATTCATATGTATGTTTGTATGTGTGTCAATGCATAGCAGTGTAGAGAAAACGAAGCAGTTAAATATGTATAGACAGGATTTCTTTGTGTTCAAACAAAAATTGAAACTGACAATCAATCATCGCGTCACACCACAAAAGAGTAAAAATAAAAAATAAAAAATTATATAAAAATTTAAAATAAAAAATTTAAATTCTTACAAATTTACTTTATATGTACTGGAAGTAACTTTATGTGTATGTCCATCAATTACTTTTCTCAACTACTGTGATTTTTTCAAGGGATACATTTAACGAAGTTTGACAAATCATGTTGCTTTTAAGCTAAACATAACTACATTTGTACATAATCGTACATACATACATATTTACATTAAAAAACCATGCCTTACTTTAGTTCCGCTCATGTGCCAGCGCTTTCGCTACATACAATATTTTTAGAAGCACATACATACATACGAGTATAGGTATATACATACATTCATATATATATGTAAATATGTATGCATATTCATACCCATGGATGTGTGTTTGTTTGTAGACATATGGACATGTTTAAATAAATGTACATACTTGCATATCATTCCGTCATTTAGTCTCGCATATGTGTATGTATGTATGTATGTATGTAATAATTAAATTAATTTCCAATGGGAAAGAATTTCAAATCAAAAGTGTTGTAAATAAACATTCCATCAAAAAAATTGAAGTGTCGAAAAGTATAGTATGTGCATTGTGTGCTTATATGGTATATGCTATATGCATACATATGTGAGTAGCTAATGCATTCGATTGAGCACAGCTGCCAACTAAACTTACGGGTAATCAAACGGGTGATTTTTTTTTTAAACATGTGAGTTTCCAGAAGAAATAGAACACGCATAATTCAATGTTCGGTCTGAAAATTCAGCTTTATTGTAAAGAGTAGTGTTTGCCATAATGTTTGAAAAATGATGATTGAACGCGGAGGCCGAGTAGTTCGAATATATTTCAACCGAGAGACCCAATTTTCGATCACTTTGGAGCCGTATATCAGCAATAACTTGCCGTATGTCCTTTTCCAAGGCGTCGTGCTTATCTGCGTAGACAAGCAACTTCACATAACCCCTCAAAAAATAGTCCGGCGGTTTTAAATCGCTCGATTTTGGAGGCCCCTCTACAGTTCCAAAACTTTCCTTCAATAAATTGATTGTTTCCTTGGCTGTATGACATGTAGTGCCGTCTTGTTGGAACCAAAGATCGACCATATCAACATCTTTCAATCACGAATAAAAAGTCGTTAATCAGACTCTATAGCGTTAACTTTTTACTGTAACATTTTGGCTAGTTTCAGTTTTGAAGAAATATGAATAAAAGACACCCTCTGGACATAGAGTACCACACAAAAAGTGAGCTTCATAACTGAACAAAATTTTCTTGTGAAAATCGGCATCGGTTGCCATCGTGGTTTGGACCGAATTCACCGAGCATGTAAAACGCTTAATGGTCGTTCGACTATAAGCCCGCAAACAAAGGACTTTCCGCGAAATCTTTCATAAAGTGAATGAACACAGCTCCAATTGTTTCGCGCTGTGGCGGAGAGACTCATTTGGGTCTTCTTCGATACACAGCAGCAATACTTCCTCGATACAAACTGTTTGGCACCCCTGAGGATGCACAGTAACTTATCCATTAGAGAAAACGTGGTGGGAAACCGAATCTGTTGAACGGTTATCTCAACCACAAACAGGACGCAGTGGGTGACACGTCACGCAAATTGAACCATTATTTTGATAAGAAATTTCTGCGATTTGCAAACCTTGTTATGCAGTGAGTCTGTTCATTATGAAATGGCCAGCCAAACCTTCTCCATTAAAGATCACACATCCAAAAAAACACCCTTTGAAAGCAGCAAAACTTGTCCAAATGCGCTGAAATGTACTGTTTTTTATAAAAGTTATTTTTATAAGCCGTGTTGTGGAGAAATTTATACATATATGTACATGCATAGACACATATTATCCTTAGCAATTTCAAATTTACGTACATATATATGTACATATGTTAATAAACCAGTTTTAAGGCACACAAATTCCCTTGAACTTGGATCAGCTGCTACTAAATGGGGGTATATATGGGTGCATATATATGTATGTAGAAATTTTTATAAAAACGGTTAAATAAAATGGCCACCCAACCGCCTAATAATCAACTAAAACTTTAAAAATATGTACATACATATATACAATAATATTAGGTTTGTTTGTAGTTCCCGGCCCATTTGCGTCCAGCTGCTGCTGCTGATCATTTGCGCTCCCAGCCATATTAAAATCAAATACTCACAAACTAATTACATACATACATACAAACACAAAAAATCTAAAACAATGCTGCTGAGTATGCGTAAATGAGACTAGTAAATATATACTATACATATGTACATGCATGTATATATGTATGTTTAAATATGAATTTGAGCCAATACAAATATGAAATTCTCATATTGTAATAAATGCTAGAAAAAAATAAAAAAGTAAAGAAAAAAAATAATAAAAAAAAATTTTTAAAAATTAAAACAAAGAATAATAATCAATTAATTTATTTATTGCCACAACGAATTGCTATGCTTTTCATTAGTTCGACGTTGTAGTAGTCGTTATTGCTATTGCTATTACTTGTTGCTGTTATTATGGTTGTTGTTCTCATTGTAGTTTTGCTTTAAATGTACGTATAGCTAGCTAATAAATGCCTTATAAAATTCATATGAATATATTAGTGTATTTGTAAATATGTATGTATATGAATATGTCTTATGTACATATGTATATGTATTTTTATATATATATTTGCATACTCTTCTTTGTGCTTCCACACTATGCATTCATTGTTGCCGGCTTTTATAATTTGCCTATAACGTCAATTTATATACATATTGTACATACATATATATGTATGTATGTTTATCTGTGTTTGTTTCGCTTTAATAGAATAATTTTTATTTACTTTTTTATTCGTTTTCTATATTTTTATTGTCTTCTTTTCGCAATCTTGACTTTTTAGTTTGGAATGAAATTTGCAGTGTGTGCGCTTATTCTTTTTTTTGCTATTGTTGTTGTTATTATTGTTTAAACTACGCTTCTCAAATAACGTCAGCCAGATTTGTTGCAATGAAATGTTTGTGTGATTTTGTATGTGCATGCATTTGTATGTATGTAGGTGCTTATTGCAATATTAGCCTTACGTATGTATGTATGTGCATATGTATCAGAGTTGTTTTTAAAAAATTGTATGCAATATTAGTCAAATCGCATACTCATCGACTGACGTGTTGCAAGTTAACTGCAATGACTTTTATTTGCATTGACACACAAGCATACATACAAACATACATATACGATACAAGGAGAAATTTGCTTACACAGAACTTTTAATTAGGTGCACTATTTTACATACATATGTACATATATAATTACATATGCATATTAATACTATAGGTACATATATATAAATACATTATAAAAATATTTTTATTTAAAATCGAAATATGTATATATACCTAAATGATTAATAAATAAATGACGGCCTAAATTACTTGGTATTTATTAATTATAAGTAACTAAAAATTAATCACTTAATATTAAAAAAAAAATTAAAATAACTTTTGGTGGGCATCGCTAGAGTTTTGGTAGAGTTAAACTATCGACAGCGGGGGAGAGTTCATAAATTCAAAGTTTTTAATAGAGGAGAAGTGTCACTAAAGATGAAAAGAAAAACATTAGCGGATGTCCTTATAGGAAAGCGATGTTTCTCCATAGTTTTATTACTTCTGGAAACTGAGAGTTCTCGATGTAATCTCCTGTGGAAACAGTTTCGCTAATTCCACCAATTTATCAGACCAATAATCTTATGAACAACATTTAAAAAAAAAATATTTAATTCGACAGTTATGAACTTTCTTAAGAGCTCTATTAGTAAATAAGGGCATTCAAGAGTATGATGAAAACATTTTCTCATTACCGCCGCTTCACTCAATTCTTTCAAACTTTTGCCAAAAATCAAAAGAAAATCTACAACTTTTTGAGTGCTGCTAATTCATTTAAATTACACTTTTAGTGCCTAAATAAAATATATTTATGTATGTAAAAATTCAATATTTTTTAAATATTTATTCAAAAATTTCACCAAAAAATTGTTGTAATGTGCAACAATGGCTTCTGAGCGCACGCACTTTACCTGAACTCGCGTCTGCCGAATTTCTTGCGAAATCACAGACATTTTCAATAATATTCTAAATAGCTTCCTTTAAATTCGTTTATTCAACATACACGTATGTACATATTCACAAACAAATTTATTCTTCTGCTTTAGCACCACAATATGTAGCGTGCCTGTTGTTCATAACACCACTACCACCACCACCACCAGCAATAACAACAACAAGAAGAGCTAACAACAGGAAACGGCACGGCAACGCTTAGAGTAAAAGCAGAAGCGCAACAGCAAATTGCAACCAACAGCTGTTGCTGGCCGCTGACCTGCTGTAGCAATGCTTATGCCAACAACAACATGTAACAAGAACAACAACAACAACAACAACAACAACAACAACAACAACAACAACAAAAACGACATGTAACAAGAACAACAACAACACTTTCATACCAAAATATTTAATAAGGAGGGATGCCACAGCACAGCGTAAGAATATTTGGGCGCAACAACATTAGTTTCACCATTGACTGGCTGAGTTTTTATACACATGTATGTATGTATGTATCGCATGTATTTTTTATTTGTATAAATATGTATGTATGTATGTATGCATGTATGTAAGTGTGCAAGTGACTTCTTTAATCACCGCGCATTACGTTTTTGATTTCATTTGCACTTCACTTCATGTTTTCATGCGTTTCGCATCTTTCCAAAGCTTGGCTAAGTGATTTGTGCTTTATTTCTTTTCGATTTTGTTGCTCTATTTTTTTGTTGTATATTTTATTTTGTTTTTTAATTTCTGAATTTTTGCAAATATTTTACGTTTTCCATTCAGTTATTTTTATATTTAGAGATTTTTATGATTTTTAATTTTGCGAATATAGCGGCCCGGTCTGCGCAGTTGCATATATGTATGTACAAAATACATACATACATATATTTCTGTGCATAGTTGAAAAATATTTGATTGCTGTCTTTAGCCTACCTGGCTGACGGTCTATCTATAACTTAAAATGCATACATACATACATATGTGCATATATCATATGCTTGTAAAGATGGGCGTTCACATGTGTGTATGTATGTGTGTATTATATATGTTAGTTGTTAGAATCTCTGTCGAATGTATTGGAATTATTAAAAATAGCGTGGCAAAATCATAACCGCAGAAATGTACATATGTATGTATGTAAATATGTATGTGTGTGCAAGTTTATGCGAAGTGCCAAATGCATTGCTACTAAATGCTCCTGCAGCTGCAACTAAGCGCCCCCTTGCTGCTTCTGCGCTTATGATGTGTGATTTTAAATCTTATAAATTGTATGTATGTATGTATGTTCATATGAGTAGCACTGCAATGCTTCCCAAAACACTTTT
Organism: Ceratitis rosa; assembly: GCA_037013455.1. NCBI lineage: Eukaryota > Metazoa > Arthropoda > Insecta > Diptera > Tephritidae > Ceratitis > Ceratitis rosa. Next base: position 1,576,347 of record JAWMAG010000001.1, on the reverse strand, counting down.
CCCCTCTTCTTTCTCCTGCTTCTCCTTCTCAATATCTTTTCATCCTGCCACAACCAGCGTGTTTCTTTCTCATCTGCAATTTTTAAGGTATTTTAGTTTGTCCGTAGCTCGTTGCTGTTGTTTTTGTTGTTATAATTTTCATATTTATTTTTTAATTTTTTCTTAATTCATTCCTTTTTGCGGCCAATTGTAAATAATTATGAATCGCTTTTGGTGCTACAGCACTGCGCAGCCAATGTTATTGGTATTGTTGGTGTTATTTGTGTTGTTGTTGTTGTCATTTTCATACATTTAATATCAGCCAAGCGCGAATGATTCCTCTTCGTTCTTATGTACAAAATATACGTTTAAACGTATGTTTATGTGTAAGTATGTATTTATCGCCACTGTTTAATTTGTTTTTTTTTTCTTTTATTATTTTCTCTGTTTGAATTGCCTTTTTATTTCACTTTTGTGCTCTAGACACACACACACACACCCATACTAGTAGGTATACCAACTAACTAATAAAATACGCTGTTGCAGCTGTGTCACTGCTTCTTCGGCAATTTTTTCCTCGTTGTTGTAGTTGTTGTTGTTAATATTTTGCGCTATATGATTTATCATTCGATCGACTTTAACACAATTTTTATTTGGCGTTGTGTATGAGCTGCTGAGCTGTGGCTGAGGGGCTTCTAAGAATTTCATGTATGTACATACATATATGCATCCATATGAATTTTGTGTCTTCATACGTATTAGGTATGTAAGAGTATAGTATGTACCAACATATTTTTTGTATAAAATTATAAGTAGCATCTTGTAAATACATACAAACATACTTAGGTGTAGATATTAATTTATGAATGTGTTATTGAACAATTTTATTTATAATTCATAACTAAACAGAATTGGGCACATGATCAAATGAGCAAATTTAATCATATTTAATCATATGAAATAAAAAAATAAAATAAAATCAAATAAAATAATATAATATAAAATAAAATAAAATAAAATAAAATAAAATAAAATAAAATAAAATAAAATAAAATAAAAAAAAAAAATAAATTAAAATAAAATAAAATAAAATAAAATAAAATAAAATAAAATAAAATAAAATAAAATAAAATAAAATAAAATAAAATAAAATAAAATAAAATAAAATAACATAAAATAAAATAAAATAAAATAAAATAAAATAAAATAAAAGGAAGTAAAATAAAATAAAATAAATTAAATGAAATAAAATAAAATAAAATAAAATAAAATAAAACAAAATAAAAAAATTATATGAAATAAAATAAAATTAAATTAAATTAAATTAAATTAAATTAAAATAAAATAAAATTAAATTAAATTAAAGAAAATAAAATGAAATGAAATAAACTAATAAATAAAATAAAATAAAATAAAATAAAATAAAATAAAATAAAATAAAATACAACAAAATAAAGTCAAACAAAATAAAATTAAATTAAATAAAAAAATAAAATAAAATAAAATAAGATAAAATCAAATAATATAAAACAAAATAAAATATAATAAAATAAAAATAAAATTAAAATTAAATTAATATAAATTAAATAAATAAAAAATAAATAAAGAGAAAATAAATAAAAAAAAAATAAAAAAAATTTAAATTAAATGAAATAAGCACAAAATAAAATAAAAGGAAAATTAAATAAAACAAAAAAATAATATAAAATAAAATAAAAAGTTAGATTATTTTAATAAAGAAAAATAAAATAAATTAGAACTAAATTAGTTAAAAAGCAGATACCAAAACTAGCTGCTATTATTTTTTTCTTGATCGAAAGCGTTGCCCGTATTTTAAGAAATACATTTTAAGTTTCTTCGTAAGAGTTATTTTTAATATATATTTTTTTCTGTTGCCTATTATTTATTTTTTATTTTTTTTTACGTTGCTTGTAAGATTTATTAGTGAATGGATTTTGTTTACGTTTTCTGACCTATGTTTTATTTTAACCCATTTGTTAAAGGAAGACTTTCAAAACCCTTTGTCATACGGATATGACATAGTAATATTTTCCTACAACACTGTGGATTGGTTCCGAGTTATTGGAAACGCGTTGTATTTTCATAAGAAACATAAATTTAATAAATTAATTCTATTTTGTTAAAATACAATTGACGCAATGTGCAAAGGAACATGAAATTAATTATGAACTGTACTACAATGGGCAACGAGAAGAAATTCTCGTTGAAAATAACTTGTGACGCAACGTATAAAAATAAAAATATAATATAATCAATATTTAAAAGTGAAAATATTTATTTTTACAATATAACAGTTACTGACCAATTTTAATACATATTTTTTATAACAGTTATGACTCTATTAAAAAGAAAAAAGAAGAATTAAAACAAAATAAAATTAAAAATGTAATAATACGAATTAAAAATAATAAATTTTTATGATGAAAGTACGAATGAAAACCAGCAGTTATGGATAAGGAATGCCAAAGCTATATTTTATAAGAATTGGGAAATTCATTCTCAAATGCTTACTGTAGAATTTACCATAAACGTATTATTTTATTACTCCAAGAATTTTTAATTATTCTGTTATATGCTTTGGTTCTTATTTTGAATATAATATTTGTGCGTACGGTAGTAGAGAATTCCTTTGATATATTTAAATTAATAAAATGCATTTTTTTTTTAAATAAATAAAAAAGTCATTAGTTCGCCTTGAATTTATTATAGTTATTTTAACTAATTTTTATCTATTCAGTCTTATTATAACTATTCTTTTGAGCTCAAACTTTTAATCGAATTTTTCTTGAATCTTAATTTGGTACTACAAAGTGGTAGGGGGTTACTATGTAAGTTTATCTTAATAAATAAAATTCAACTTAAAAAACCAACAGGAACTTATGAAGTTGTAATTAAAGGTCAATTTTTATACTTTGTAAATTTGTAGGTATATACCTATGTACATAGGAAGGTATGAACATGCACGAGTAAGTAAAACAGTGTGCATATTTGTTAAAGAACCTACAATTAATAGTTTATGTCTATATGAAATCCCCTTCTGGTATTTAAGTACTCGTATATAATTAATAATTTTATTTTTCAATTCTTCTTAGAATATTTTAAATTTAAACTTTTGTGCTTCCCACTCAATTTTCATATGAAACAATTTCTTTTTCTGACTAATTTCTAATGTCGTATGGAGAGTTTCTAATTTATCTTAAATTTATTATTTGCAGTGCATCAATTAAGCAAATAATATGTGTGCATGTACATATGTATGTACACGTATGACGAAGGAATAGTGGTGGGGTAATCATAATCAAAAGTGTGAGTCAAGTAAACGAGAGCAGACTTTTTTTGTTTACCAATGCGGTGCGCAAGGGCAATTACATATGTATTTGCATACAAATGTATGTATGTATAAATTACTTATTTCGTAGTAAATTGCATATATGTACATATGTATTATAACTACTGATGCTCACCACCACTTTTCATTCATTTATTTAATATTTTTTTAATTTGTCCCTTTTTTTGTTGTTTTTTGTTTTGTTTTTTTTTTTTGCTTTTATTTATTTATCAGTTCATTGTCATTGTATTTAGTTTGTAATCAAATTAGTCACCTACTATTTGCAAGCACAACGCCTTTGTTATACTTCCATATGCTGTGTGTATGTATGTATGTGTGTACAATATATTCGTGCGCTTTTTAGTTTTTATTTTTTTGCGGGTGTAACTTAGCGCTTAGTAAGTGCTCTTAATGAATGACTATTATAGCTAATAATTTCCGCTTAGTCGCTTGACTATTATTGTATTTGCATAGCAAACATGGGTGGAGAAAGAGAAGTAAAATATAAACATATGTACATACGTAGATGTTTGTCAGCAAAACAAAAAAGATTAATAAGAAATTAGTATTTATTAACAATTTTGCCGACGGTATTGCAATTTGGCTTTTGTTGCAAGCATAATACTTTTTACAAAGAAAATTAAAACAAAATGAAATGAAACAAAATAAACAAATTTAGAGTAAAATAAATTGAAATAAAACAAAATATAAATGATTAAATAAATAATTATTAAATAATTCAAAATAAAATAAAACAAAATATAACGAAAATAATAAAAATTAAGCTAAACTGAATTAAATTAAATTAAATCTAAATAAACTGAAATAAAAGAAAAAAAAACAAATGAAAAAAAGTTAATTTAAATAACAAAATAAAATAAATTAAATTTTATTAAATTGAATTAAATCAAAATAAGTCAAATAACATAAAATAAATCGAAATAAAATTAAACTAAAATAAAATAAGGTAAAAGAAAACAAAATAAAATAAAAAAGAAAAAAATTAAAATACTTTGAAAAAAAATAAATAAAATAAAAAATAACATGAAATAAAATAAAACAAGATAAAATAAAATGGAAAAAATTAGGTAATATAAACCAAATCAAAATAAAATTAAGTGAAAAACATATGTAAATATAAATATCAAATGAAATGAAATGACCCAAAATGAAAAAATGAAAAAAATATTAAAAATTAAATAGAATAAAATATAATGAAATAAAAGAAAATAAAATAAAATAAAATAAAATAAAATAAAATAAAATAAAATAATATAAAATAAAATAAAAAATGTCATGAAATAGTGTAAAATAAAATAAAACAAAATTAAATAAAATGAAATTAAATAATCAAATCAAAATGAAATTATTTGGAATATATATAAATATCAAATACAATGAAATGACACAAAATGAAAAAATAATAATTAAATAGAATAAAATATAATGAATACAATAAAATAAAATAAAATAAAATAAAATAAAATAAAATAAAATAAAATAAAACAAAATAAAATAAAATAAAATAAAACAAAATAAAATAAAATAAAATTAAATAAAATTAAATAAAATAAAATATAAAAAAAATAAAATAAATTAAATAAAATTAAATTAAATAAAATTAAATTAAATAAAATAAAATAAAATCAAATAGAATAAATTGAAATAAGATTACACTAAAAAATTAATAAAAAAAAAATGAAAAAATTAATAACAAAAGTGAAATGAATAAAATGTAATGAAATAAAATTAAATAAAAATAAAAAAAAATTATTTATGTAAAATAAAATGAAATAAAACAAATTAAAATAAAATGCAGTAAAATATTATAAAATAAAACAAACTAAATTTAAAATAAAATGAATGAAACTACATAAAAGAAATATTTTTATTAAATTAATAAAAAGTGAAAAAAGAAATAAGTGTAGTAAAAAAACAAAATATTAAAATGAATAAAGTAAGTTAGAACGATTTAATAGTATAAATAAAAGAGAACACATCGTGATGAAAGTTATAGTTTAGTGAAAAATTATATTATTTTCCAGGATACAGACAGGTAAGCCTGGAATGGTAGTTAATGGGATCATGGCATGGTTTTTTTAAATTTTTAAATTCATTTCTATTTTAATAGTTAAATTCATGTCCAATAGAGGTTTCCAATACGGCAATTACCAATTTATGGTAAATTCATATTTTAAAAACTAAGTATAAAAATACTTTTGAAAAGACTTTTATGGCTGAAAATCACAGTGGTGAATGACCCCAACACAAAGCTGAACTCCTCATCTTAATTGTAAAAAAATGTCTCACATAAAGTTTACAACTACGATGATAGCAGAACAGAGAGATATAACATATTTGATATATAATATTACATCCTTTCCACAAGAACTCAAAATAGCACACATTCGAATTATTTTATTATTAAGCAACTTCTTTATAAGTAGAACATGGTAAGTCTCGATCGATTCTTGCTGAATAAAGTGGTACTGAAAATTCGTTTTTAAAAATTCCTTCAGTATTAGAAAATTATAGAACCCATAAGACGCAAGCATACTTTTCCCCTCTCTCGGGTTTGCTATGCCAGTACACAAGTGGATTCGAAAAAAATTGATAAAATTTAAAAACTCACATTCAAAACTTCTTTAGTTTAATCTATGTAGACTTGTTATGAGTTATTCAAAAGTACTAAACACATTTTATATTAAAAATAAAAGAAAAAGTTGCCTTAGCACATAATTAAAACCATTAGTCAACTCACTAAGTCCTTCCAAGAAAAAATTCACAATTTCAGTTAACAACAAAAAAACACAAAATTTGTTTAATTCAACTAAAGAGTCATAACTTTTCCACAAACAATACATTTCCTTATTGTTACAGCATATAATTTATTTAAAAAAAAATTATCGCAGAAAGCGGCGTTTTATTTTCAAAAAAAAGTACTTGTTCTGCGTGCTTATCTTTAAAAATTTGAATTATGTTTCAATTTTTTTTTTACTTTCAAAAATAATCACTTTAAACTTTTTTATTACTTTTTGTCGAAAAAATTTTACATTTTTTTTTTTTGCACTAATAAATATGATTATCCGCTTTAGAATTTGACTTATCAAACAAATGTATTAAACTAAATTTTTAATGCTTACTCACAATACAGTAGTTAAGCACACAGTCGTATGGTAGTATAATATTTAGAATAAATTTGCTTTTATAGCGTTAAAATTAGTATTAAGAATTTACCATTTTTGCTGTTATGTCTTCCACTTTTAATCCGTTTTTTAGACGCAAGCTGCTTGAGCAGGGAAAAGCTGAGGTTGGTATCCTTAAAAGCTCGCTGGTGAGCTTTGTAATGGTGTGAAAAATTTTTGAAGTTTTTATTTTTTTTTAATAAAATTCTCTTTTGAATTTTAAGACACACTTCCGTTTAGGTTTTTATTAATTAACAAAACGTAGTCAAATAATTTTATTCTATTTTATTTTATTTATTGTACATATATTCTTCTGCACAAAATTCATAGCATGTCTAGTTAATTTCTATTGATTTTTAAATTTTATTTTGTATTATAAAGTTGTTCACTTGTAAAAAATGTTTACAAAGTTGTTTTTAGGGTTTTTATATTTAATTTGTTATTTTTATTTTTTTTTTTTAGTACGCAGCTGAAGAAATTCTTTGGAATTTAGTATTTTAAAGGATTATTTATTTTTGAGCACTAAGAAGGTTCTGTACATACATATTTCAGCACCCTAGGCGTATTTCTATTCACCAGAGTACAGACACTTACGCAGCAGGTTGCAAGGATATTTGTTGTACATATGCAACTAGTAGTTGTTGTTGTTGTTTTTTGTTTTTAATTTTCGACACACCTTGAGTATTTGGACGATTTAGGTAAACGCAAGCAAGCAAACGAAGATGAATTTTTAAAATTCACAGTTATTTTTATTTGAACAGTTTTCTTAAAATTTTGGTTTTAGCTCGAATGCAAGCTGTTTTTTGTTTTTTTTTTTTTTTTTGAATTTAAGTTCGGTTTATGTAGCACATTTGTTGATGTATTTTACAAGTATATATGGTACATATGTATTTTTAATATGTTTCTTCGTCAAATTATTTGCGGCACCCAATATGATTTACAGATTATTTTCCAAATTATTTAATATATTTTTATGACAATATGGAATTGTTTTTTCTTATTTTTATATTTTTGTTTTTAATTAATTAATTTTAATTTAATTATTTTCTCAAATTATTATTTTTTTCACATATTTTTATATGTTTGCGTCACGTGTCTTTTAATTTTAATTATTTTATAAAATTTTTTGGGGTTTTTTGTCTTCTTAACCGCAATTTCCACCGCACATTTGATTGAAAAAATAATAAATTTAAAATATTTTACTTTTGCACACTTCTGTTTGTTGTTTTTGTCACAAATATTTCTTTAGCGATAATTTCTTTTTCAAAATAATTTAATTTTCCAATAACTCTGCACACAGTTTGCACTGAACTCGGTGCTCCTTTTCGCCGAAAATTCCTTTATTCACACAATCAAAACACCGAAAAACTTGTGGGAGGCGGCGCCAAAGTACCGACAGCAACCGAAGACCGCGTTTAAGTGTGTTCGAAGATAGTAAGTACTTACTTCACTTTCGAATAATTCCAAAATTGCAAACGCAAAAATCGAAAATACAAAAAAGTAAAAACAAACAAAGCCAAAAAAAGCACAAGCAACAACGTCCAACCAATTCAGAAAATCAAATGCAAATGTTATAAACACCAAACAATCAAAAACATTTGCCGCGCGGCGTCCGCTATGCTCATATAGTATAACAGATATGTATGTATGTATATATGTAAATGCAAAAATATGCTCCAACTGTCAAACGAACGAACGAAGGAACGTAAGAACGAACGTTCTTGCCACTAATAAATAGTAAACGCAACTAGCTTGCTTAGCCAAGTGCTTATTTGTTTTTGTTAATGCTGTGTTCTGTGTTGCCGCTTTAGCCGCTGATTGCGCTGCTGCCTGCTGCCTGCTGCCTGCCGCTTGCACGTTTAGTCAATGACTAAGGGCGCGCAATTCAAAAAATTTTTAAATTCAACACAACACAAACTCGAATACAACAAAAACCCAAAAACTAATAAAATCAATTTCACACATAAACACACACACACACATATACACACAATCGTGTACGCACACCAACTCATTTACCCTAAAACGCGCGCACATACACAAACACACATACACTCACGTGTTGTGCCTTCCGCTCAGCAATAAGAAAAGGCAGAAGGCAGAAGGCAGCCAACAGCAGAAAACAAAAACAAGAGTAACAACAACAGCTGCAACAACAGCTTAATGTTAGCATAACAAAACTGTAGCCGGTGAGCGGGCAGTTAAATGAGCGCTGTTCGACTGCTGCTGCTGTCGCACTAAAAGAGAGCAAGAGCCATTAATAAGCAGCAGCACAGGCTGGCGCAGCTAACAAGCAAGCAACAAATTGAGTGGGAAAACTGTAGCAGCAGCAGCAGGCAGCAGCACCAATAGCACTAGTAGAAGCTGTAGAGCATGTGAGCTTCTATGTAAGACATATTAACGACAGCAACAATGCCAACAACAATTAAAGCAATGCTAAGACATTCATTTGAAGCAGCGAGGAATTGCTGGCAATGTACAGTGGTATGTTGGAGGTGATAAACTGAGACAAAATAAAATTGTTGTATGCTTTGAGATTGAGTTGGGCATACTTTAACTCTCAATAATGCAGAAAATTACATGTCAATAAAAATACGTTATGTAAGTCCTGTAGTCCTGTTTTGCTCAAGAAGGCTTCAAGGATTTTCGAACGGGTTTTGGTCACGGGAACAAGCGGACCTACAAAAAATTCAAAACCATTTTTACAGCGCCTAGGTTTTGTTGATCTCTTTCCATGTTACGTTTGATAGTGCTTACTGTTTAAACAAAAGACCAAAGACAGAGTATTTTTTCGTCGATTTCTTTCAGCAGAAAACGCTGTCTGCAAAACTTTAACAAGCAACTTCTTTTTCATTATAATTGAATTCCTGTCACGTGCAATATTTTGCCCATCGAATTTAGGACAACCACTTTGTGGTTTTGCGTCTTGATGTTTTTCCAACAAATGGAGGGACCTACAGTTTATACTAAGTCAGCTCCGAACGGCTGATGGTTTTTTATGAGGAGTCTTTATTTCGTGTCAGAATACACTCTGAGGGGTTGACATTATCTGCCGAGGGGCGACCGCAATTAGAAATCTTAACTTAATTTTTTATTTAAATTAATTTTCCATAACTTTTGGATTTGATATAAATTTAGTTAAATCTAAAGAGAAACATGCATTTCTGTTTCAAAACCTACTTACTGAGTGCTTTAAATAATTAAATAAATTCCCTCTTCTTTTCCCCATGCAATTTTATAGCAGCTCATGAACAAATCTGTGGCTGTTTAGTGTAAGAGGCAAGTGTAACCGCGACCTTCCGCGATCGGTTTCGGGTTCAGGGCAGCTCGGACTGTTACTGGTTTTCGGTCACCGGTCTGTTGGATTTTTCGATTTTCCGCAGACGCGTCCTCGGTCGGCTGGGTGGGAGGTGGTTGCCGCTGGGTTCGTTGTAAAAAAAAATGCATCATAATGAGTGTTTTGGAAGGAAGACGATTTTAACTTGATTAGGAATATATTGAGTAGTAAATTTTATACCATTACAGAGCAGCACTGATAACAATCTCTGAATGAGTACGCGGTAATGGACAATGAAGCTGAAACACTGTGAATTGAATTGCTTTCCAAACACTTTTGAGAAACTACGAAAAATTACTAGGCGGTTGAAGTTGATATTTTCTCCTATATTTTTCCATTTAAACTCAAAGCGCAGTGAAAGTAAATTAAAGAATAACCTAACTTGGAGCCATAGCATTATAGACCGCATGTTAAAGGAAAACACCAGCTTGCAGCTATACCAGATTATTCTAACCTTCATTCAAGTAAAGTTCTATATAATTTCTGAAGACGTTCTAAATTGGAGTTTTTCTGTCCAACCCTTTACTCTACACATTTCTTCTAGAGATTACCGTTTCCAACGGAGTGTTATTCGTTTTGAATTACTCCACTTCGCTTTACTAATCCTCTATCCTCCTACACTTACGTTCTATACTAAATCTATTCAATATTTGCTTTACATAAATGTCATAAATGGTCTAGTTGACTGCTATGAGCTTTTAAACTTTAAAAACCGTAAGTTTTCCGAAAACTCAATTTAGTTTTTAGTCTTTAAAGGCTTAAAATCGTAGACCGAATGGATGAAAGAAGAAATTAAATGTCAGAAAGCCTCATTGTCTCCGACGAGCTTCACTTTAGAACTTAATATTGTAGAATCCTAATAATTTAATAATATTCGTTTTGTAACCACTGAAGCGATTTTCGGCCGAGCTCCTCATCCAGTTTGTGGTATGTGCTATGATGTTTTTCCAACAAAAAGAGAGACCTACAATTTATTCTAATTTAGTTTTATGAGTAGATTTTAATTCATGCCAGAAATACACTATTCACTCTCAGGAGGCGACCGCTATTAGAAAACTTAATTTACTATAATGTATGATGGTTGAACCAGGACTCAAACCCTGTTAATCCGAATACTAGTTTATAATACTAACTGCTACGTATATGCTTCAAATATTTCTTATTTTGGACTACACAGATTTCAGTTTTCCTCATGAAATAATTTTTTTACTATGCCCATCCCCAAATCGACCCACTGTACAATGACAACGAAGGAGTGCTCGCATTTTAATTTGACCGCATCTTCGGCTCATTCTTCGTTAGTCAACGTTGCTGATTCGTAAAGTCGAAAAATTCGTATGTATGTATGTACTTTGTGTTGATTTTTTTTTATTGTTATTACATATTATTATTGCTCTACTACTTGGAATACTAATTCTAATTCGCTCACACTGCTTCACATAACTTTCCCAACAGCAAAGCAAGAATATTGCTCTCCTTACTCACATAAAAAAAAAATATGCTCACACTAAGTACGCAGCGCTCTCTTCGCGTCATGTTAAAAAGAGTACGAAATGTGCTAAAAGTGATTACAAAAAGGCAAAAAAAAAACAAGAAATGGTGATTACAATGGTAATGTCTGTCAAGATAATGCTTAAGACAAGCCAACAGAATATGCGTACATACAATTGCATGCAAACATACATACATATTGTACATACATACATATGTAAATGTAATATTTACATTAAGAGAACATATGTATTTACATTTTTACAGTGTAAGAAGTTAATACAACCCCATCTTAACAGCAACGCCGACAATTGGAAACACCAATACACGTACAATAATATCTCTGTCGTCACACATACATACATACATACAAACATACATATATACATGCAATTGTACATTCGTACTGTCAATTCATAATATTAAACAGACGCTGATGAAATAAATCTAATTTGTTGTTGTGTTGTTGTACAACATTTTCACTCCTGCAATTTAGTTACTCAAAATTCCAAAAAATATTGCACTATCTTGTGCTCTCAGCGTGTGTTTGTTGTAAGCAAATACTATCTGTAGTACTTACTTAGAGAAAGACGAATGTACATATGTATGTACGAATATGTATGTGTGTTGGTAGCAATGACAACAGCGGAAGCGCATGCAGCAACTCTCCAATAGCATTGATGTATGTACGAGTATAGTAAATGTATGAATATGTGTATGTGTATGTAAAATAAAAAGGATAAAATTCTGCTAATCATTTGATTGTTTGTTGTAGCGCTTCAATTGTATGATTTGTAAATTATTTTGAGGATTATGAACTGTAGGAAAAATTTCAAATTATTATAGTTATTGCAAGATTTAGGTTTTTACTGATTTAAAAATATTTTTCTAATTTTTTATTTTTAAATTTTTTATTTAATTTAATTTAATTTATTTTTTTTTAATGAAATTTAAAGCATCACTGTAACTGTACTTAACTTAATTAAATTTAGTTCTATTCAATTATAAAAAAATTAATTAATTAACTTAAATTTTAAAAAAGTACAAAGGTGTGCAATGTAATTTAGCCATTTTTTTGCGTTCAAAAATGTAGGGTTATCCATTTCGTGGTTTCAAAAGTACGGCGCTCTGTTTTGAAATCTGTAAAACTTAACTGCTAAACCAAAATGTTTAGCTTTTGTTTGAAAATCAGATATTTATGAAAATGGATCACTTAACAACCGCATAACGCGTTAAAAATATTAAAACCACAAAAATGGTGTTTCAAACGCAACCACCTTTCGTGTTTTTAAAGGAGATTTTGGTGATTTTTTATAGAATTTTAAAGAAATTTGAAGAAACTGAATCGGTTACAGATATTGTAGAGCCTGTGCATCATCGTTCTGCTCGTTCCAACTCAAATATTTCCACTGTAAGTGAAAGGGTGTGTGTATTTCTCGACGTTCCCAAGAGCTGAGGCTTTTTTATGGCACATTATGGCATATCTTGCACTTGGACTTACATCTACATCAGTACAAAGTCCAGCTAACTCAATAACTGAAGCCAGCTGAGCATTCACAACGCTGTATATACGTCGATTCGGTGCTTGCACAACAAGCAGAGGACGGTGATTTTCCACTCGCCTTTTCTCACTCGAGTGATACGTAAATAAGCAAAATTTTTGCATTTTAGGCGCCGAGAATCTTCAAAAAATGTGAGAGACGTCATTAATAAACCTAAAAGACTGAAACTTTACTCTTGGTCCGGTGCTGTGTTTGGCCCTTACTTCTTTGAAAACCACAACGGCGGGACTGCCACTGTCAATTCGCATAATAATCGACTTTTTTTGGCCTGCAATTGTAGAATGCAACCAGACAATATGTGGTATCAACAATATGGTGGCACATGCCACACAAGACCAGTGAATAAGGTTTTATTACGTGAGAAATTTCCCGACCGCTTAATCTCTCGTCTTGGCGCTGTCAATTGGCCGCCGAGATCGTGCAATTTGTTACCGTTGGACTGACCATTTGTGGGACTACGCGATAGACGTTGCTTATGCGGATAAACCTTCAATTATTTCCTTTCCTTTCACATGAAAAACAGCATTGGCCAAATTATGGCTGCCAAACCGTCCAATATGTGGCAAAAAGTGGGCCAAAATTAAATCAAACAGATCGAAGTTTGCAAGAATTCTGCCAGTTAGAACCAACTAGTGCTCGAACAGCTAGAAGAAGGCTTCTGGAAGCAGGTTTAAAAGGATGTAAAGCCCGAAAGAAGCCGTGGCTCTCAGAAAAGAATAGGAAAAATCGTTTGGAATGGGCTCGCCGATACCAACATTTCAAGGAAGAAGATTGGTCGAATGTTCTGTGGTCTGATGAATCAAACTTCGAGGTAAGCTTAGTTAAGATCGTCTTAAAATATTAACAGCCATAGCTTCTTACCCTAGAGCAATTTTGAAGACATAATACAAATCTTATCAAAACATTATTTTTTCTTTACTACAAATATTTGGAACACCTGTGACTACGATGCGTTGGTTTAGAGATAACAACATTGTTTTGTTAGATTGGCCTGCACAGTCTTCAGATCTTAATCCCATTGAGCACATGTGGGCTATTTTAAAACGCAAGATTAAGGAACCCAACATCAAAGAAAACATCAAAAACTGCCTTAAAAAATACCTTAATTAGTGGTACGCTATAAGTGCGGACGAATGTGCAAAACTTGTACGCAGCATGCCTAAGAGAATTGCTGCCGTTGTTAAATCGAAGGGTGGATATTAATGTTATTCCAATACTAATTCATTGTATTTTCACTGTTTTACTAATAAAACTTCATAACAAGTGAATTAGTTAAAACAAAAAATTCAGTAATTAGTGGGGTGCCTAATACTTTTGGGCAAGGCTGTATATACATATTTATTTACTACATTAAGGCCGTTAAATGCTTAAAAGTATGTTTTAAATAAAATATTTTTTTATCGTTAAGCAGAAAAATATCGGCAAAAACTATGAATTTTTTTATCGGACCAATAAAATTAGCGTTTTAATTTAATAATTATTTATTATTTATTTTTCTTAAAATATTCTCAGCTCGATTTCCTTCTGAGAAATATAAAATTCCAAAAAAATTAATTTTTCGTATTGTAAAATGCACTAAGTATATGTACATATATACACGTATGTATATACTTTTTTATTTAAAAATTTTTTTTTATTGTATATATTTATATTATTTTCTTACACTTTTTTCCAAAAAATTTCTCACTGGGCTGCTGGTTTTATACGCTGCGTCATTTATACATATTTACATATATATAATTTATTTTTGCAAACATCTGTAATTAATCAGCCAAAGAGAAATCTAAAATATAATTTGTACATATACATATGTACAGGTAAATGTACGGATGTATCTGCAAATACATACACATAGAAACATCTCTAAGTTCATTTGTAATAAATTTTACAAATAAGTACATATATACATATGTACATGCGTGTAGTTAATAATTTCTCCCATGAGCCTTAGCAAATTTTAATTTGTATACGAAACTTACGTGAATTGCACACAACTGCACATACACAGTCGTACAAACACACAAAGGTACATACATACGAATCTCAGGTAAAAAGAAATAGACCAAGAAAATACTGCGTCATCTTCATTCATACAAACTGGCATATATACATACTTATATAAATGCATATACATACATACATACATATATATACTCGTATTAGTGAGTAAGAGTGTACTAGGAAGGGTTAAAAAGGACAATTGTTAAGGAAATTCTTAATAAAACTACAAATAATCGCGTAAGCATGAGCATGTAAATGTGTGTGTGTATGTGTATGTGTAACAACAAAACATAATTCGGAGAGCGAAATTTATTGCAGTTAACGCCACAATCGAAGAGAGCCAAGCAAACAAATCTCAAGTAAGCGAATTAAATATTGAATGAATTACGAAATTTGAGTTGAATTTCAAGCTGAGGATTGCGACAAGGAAACACCCAACAGCGGAAGACAGAAGGCAAAAGACTGAAGACACTGTGAGCGCTGGTGAGAAAGTGGATGTGACTTAGCTGAGGCGTTGATGAATGATGGTGAGTGTGGCAAGAGACAAAGAAAACGGAGTTGAGATATACATATAATACATGTACTTAAATAGTGAGCAAGAGTACATATATATGTATGTATGTATGTATGCAAATATGTGAATATAACAAATTTTGCTATTACTTACTTATAAAATGCGTTTGCAAGCATATTTTGCACTTTTAATTGATTTTTATTTTTATTTTACGGCAGCTGTCAATGTACATATGTATGTATGTATGTGTGTGTGTCTGCTTGTGTGCACGCGAAAGTGTTGATAACAACAAAATAAAAAAATCCATACACATACATACAAACATATATGGAACTGAAACAACGAATTCTAAAATACAAAATAAAAACAAAAAAAAAAAATTGCGAATGGTGGGTATAGTAGATTGCGTAAAACGAAAAATTACAACAGCAACAACAACAAGCGTACAACCGGCGATTTAAGGCGCGGTAGCAGCAAAGCGAAGAATAGTAATATGCACCCATGAAGGCAACAACAACAATTGTTACTTTTATAGGAACAACAACAACAACAACAACAATAAAAGCGTTTTTGGCGCATAGCAAATAAATGAGTAATAATTTTAATGGAAACAGAATTGGAATTGATTTAGAAGAAAGTAAGCGAATTTACTTAGGCGTGGAGGAAAAGAAGAATGCTAATACATACATACATACATATATACGAAACTAGTGCACGCATAGGAGAAAGAAATAAAATATGTATTGAAAAAATAGTATTTTCTCAGAATAAATATTATCAAGGATAAGTTAAAAGTACCTAACAACGTATTCTAAAATTCTGGCTATGATACACAAATGGTTGGTTGGTTGGTTGAAGTGGCTGCCAGGCATTAGCACACCTAAGCCCCAAACGGGCTGATTATGATATCACTGAGGATCCCAAAGACCTCCACCCGCTAATCGAACCCGTGCATGGAGTTTGCAAAACTGAGCCGTTGCCGCATCTTAGCCCCCACTATCTCGCTCAGGTCTCCAAAGCTTGCCACCCTTAGAGACTTCAGCCTACACCTCCAAAGTGTGGGACATTCGCAAAGAAAGTGCAAATAAAGTTTCCGGTGCTTCTTCCTGTCTGCAACTTCTGCTGATATCATTAAATGGCACGCCCAATCTCTCAGCGTGCCTACCCAATAAGATATGTCCTGTCAGAGCACATAAAACTGTTGACATATCCTTCTTTTTCAGCTCAATAAGCTCACGAGACTTACTACTATTCCATTCTGGCCATATTGTCCTGGTCACATTACCTGTGTTGAGATTTCTCCTCTTCTTAAGTTGGCATCATTAATGAATAACTCTCTTATATTGAGCTTACAAGTGGAGAGCGGCATGCCCAAACTCCTCCATGATGGCGAAAGTGGAGGGGTAGTGCCTTTCCTTGCCTGTATGTTACTGTGACCCGAAATCCATATCAGATTCAAAGAGAACTGCTTAGCCATCAAGTTAAGTGATTTGCGGCAGTTCTCCACGGATTTACATTTTACTGTTACAGACGCCAGGGCTTGTAAGGCGGCCTGGCTATACGATAAGATATGGATACAATTATCCGAAAGTACCACTGATCCGAGACAGTTGACAGCGATATATACATAATTGGGTCAAATGATTAATATAATTCCAAAATGCGCTAACCTACAAATGAATATGTCTGTATTTAACTTTCCAAGGTGCTATGCATAAATCGAGTGGACAAGGATCCTGGGTCAAACCCTCGCGCGATCATCTTTTGCTTCATTGGCGTGGGCACCGCTACGCTAGCCGAATCAATTATATTGCGAAATTCGTACCTTCTCTTCGCTGTTTGGCGCCAATTGGAAATACCTCTCGGCAGGTAGTGTCAGCTCCTCCAGCTTAGAATAAACCGTAGTTCGCTCTTTTTGTTAGAAGAATATTAAGCCTTACGCAAAAACTTGGTTACCATCTTTAAGAGCTAATATTATATTACCCCCTAACTCTGTTTATCTCGGTGTAATACTTGATAAAAAAAAACTCAGCTGAAGGGAACATGTATGAGAAGGTACGAGAAGGTACGAAGCAGCCAACTAAATGTGCTTGACATGGTGGCATACAGAAATTTATAACTCGGCCGAAACATAAAATTCCACCAAGAAGCGGACACCTTCTGCCGGGGAGATGCCACCAACTTCTTCTCCAGTAAAGAAGAATCGGCAGGAAAGGTCATTGGTAACAGTAAACAGATTCACATCTTCAAAAATGGTATAAATGGTTCTAAAATGGAGGCAGACACAGATGTAGGGTTCTGCTGGGATCCCCTCAATAACCAAGGTAGCTTCAAATTCAATGACTACAACTCTAACTTCCAAACAAGAGATTATAAGCATTACTGAAGGTGCCAAATGGACAACCGATTTAATATGAAAATCTGTCAAGCGGCAATCAAGGCAGCCAAGTACATCAACACAAAGCCCAAGAGCGGAGAACATGTAAAAAATCTATTAACAGACTATCGAGAGAAAGTATACTAACTATCACATGAGTCTCGGGTCATACGGTTCTAGAATGCACTGAAAAGTGGGTCGCTCTGGCACCGCCGGCGATATTGTCACCATCAACTGCCTCAGACCTTTCACCGCTTTCAAATGGAGTTGACTACAGAGGAGCACTTAAGGTCTTGGAACGCTTTCAGCAGTGACCAAACTGTTATTAATTTTAAGCAAACAAGAACTTGGTATTCTTGTGGATGTATTGACGGCTCATATACCCTCAAGATAGCATCTACACAAGAAAGGTTAAGTTAGAACGGCTGAGTATAGAGAATACACAGAATATTAAGAAACACTTTAGCACTACCTTTGCGAGTGTCCGTTTAAAACGTCACATGGTTCACGGTGCCTCCAGTTCGAACCTTACGGAGGTAGGCATACATAATTGGAAGTTATTAAAACCGTGCATTAATTCGGGCGAAAAGTTATAAGAAATATACGGTGGAGCGCAATGAGCCGAATCAGAGGCTTCGATGTAGCAGTACGACTTCAAACTCACCTTTCAATCAAATAACGAATCAAATGAATATACATATTTTAATTTATGTATAGAAAACATGTAATTTCTTTGTAAGAATTTTTAAATAAATATGACTTTGAAAATAAGGGTTTTGAATTTCAAATAAAAGTTCGATAAATTTTCAAAATACAAATATTTATCGACGAAAATGGTTTTTTTTTTTTCTTGGATTTGGCTCATCTTGGAAGACCCACACGGTCGATTGCTGTTTTGTTTCGGGCTCATACGCATAGATCCATGATTCCTCACCTGTGACGACCTTATAAACGTCTTTTGAAGCACCGCGATCGTATTTTTTCAGCATTTCTTTACACCAATCCACACGAGCCTTTTTTTGAGCGATTGTCAAATTGTGCGGGATCCAACGAGAACAAACTTTTTTTACGGCCAGGTGTTCTTGCAATATCGAATGTATGCTGGTGGGAGAAATGCATAGGCATGCCTCTATCTGAAGGTATGTTACATAACGGTCTTGCATTATCAGTTCACGTACGGCATCGATGTTTTCTGGCACAACGACTGTTTTTGGACGACCTTCACGGAATTCGTCTTTGAGCGAGCGTCGACCACGATTGAATTCGTTGTACCAGTTTTTCACAGTGCTATAGGATGGTGCTTCATAGCCATACAAAGAGTTTAGTTCATCGATGCACTCTTGTCGTGATAATCCACGTCGAAAGTTGTAAAAAATGATCGCACGAAAATGTTCACGAGCTAATTCCATTTTTTGGCCGAGATGAATTTTTTAATTCCGTGTAAATAAAACAATTCACGATTAAATGACAAAACGTTCTGAGTGATGTTATGCTAGAAAATGTCAAACATTCCAATGGAAATGTCAGATTGCACCTGGCAGCCTACGTAATCTCTCGTCTAAACACTTAGAAATGGAAGCGCTACGAGGAACTGAAATTCTTTCTGATCTTCCATTCTATACAGTTATACTAACTTTTTATTCCAATTTTCAGTAAAAAAAAATTCAATATAAAATATTTTTTTTACAGTCACTCACTACTCAAAATGAGTAGTCGTACAATAATCCCACACGCTCTAGACCGCTTCTCATGCAAAGCATGCTGTAACCCTGAAAACCCCTTTGACTTTCAGTCAATCAAATACAATACACCATTATTAGATATGCAACACGAAAGACTAAAACCGTCTATTGTTTTGTAACGGTATTAAACTGTTACAAAAAAAAATACAAAAAAAGAAAGAAGAGGAGAAAAAATAACTTCGTATCAAAATCCACAATTCCACAGCCGAAGCAAACAAGATTGCGTATAATTATGTGGCCAACTGAGTAGCGCGATGATTGCCACGGCGCCTCACAAACCCCTCACCCCATCTCACCCCACATCAACCCCACCTCAGCTCAACTCACCCCTATCATACATTATGCAGTTGCATAAGCCTTCAACCGCTGCCCATTTGATTATGAGCGCTGCGCATATAATACTGCCAGAAATGAAAGAAGCGAGTAAATCAAAAAAATACGGAAATTTAGAACAAAAACGAACTGCAGAATGATGAAATTAGAAAATGAAATTGTGCTCAGAAATATAGCAGAAATCTAGTGGAGGGTTAAATATAAGTGTATATGTAGCGGAGAAAAGTGCATTAGTCAAGTGCGATTATGCAAAAGTACAGCAGCAGCAGCAGCTTTGTGTTGAGAGCGAAGTGAGTTAAGTTTTTTTCCAAAACGAAAGGGATTAAGAATTTACACCCTTGACTAACGAAGGATATTCGTATGCTTACATATGTATGTACATGCATGCACACATACATACGTACATGTGTATAAATTACCGTTTGCCGGTAATACTAGTTATGTGCACGTGTGTGATTCTCTATATTTTTGTATGTACTATGTATGTGCGTGTGTGTGTGTGTATATGCGTGTGACTATAATCATGTCTACATGATGCTTAGGTTAATGCGCCTGTGAATAGGCAATCGTCATTGAATTACAATATTTCTTTGATTAGTTGCATGTAGTTGGTGTCGTTGTTGTTGTAGTCGCTGCGACTGTCAAAGTTGTATGCATTTTGCTCAATTTTTCAGTTTTTAATGCTTCCACGCACACATACATATACGCGTATTACTTTCAAATATCTTTTATGATATTAAAATTATATACACTGAATGACATGCATACATATTATATGTATATGTATGTGTATATGCATGATTAATGGTGTGCGTATAGAGAAAAATTTGCATTTTGGTGTTAAGTGACAGCCTAGATAAAACTGAAATAAAAAAACAAATAAGAGGACACCGGCGGCGGCTTCAAGATTAACTTGCGAATAAAATAAGTGTACGTATGAAGAAATAATTTAAATAATTTTTTATAACTAGCATAAAATGATTTTCAGTAGGATTGCCACATTCTAACATTTTGAACAAGTTGTTTTTTTTTTTTGAGTAAAAAATAGCTTTTTATTGAATTGAAAATTTTAAAAATTACATCATTTAAAGTATTGTACATCAGATGCGATTACTATTTTCCATTGAGAAAGCCAGTAGTCGAAAAGAGTTATATGCATTAATTCATGCGGTTTTTTTTCGGAAATTAAGACTTTATTATGAAAAAATTGTTATACATTTAATGTTCAAAGTATTGCCCATCGGAAGCTATGATGTTTGCCTATCTTTCTGACAGTTTGTGGATCCCATCCCAAAAGCACTTCTCCGGCTTGGAGGTCAAGAAAGAATCGAGCCAATTTCTGATACCCTGTTCTGAAGTGAAGCGTACTCCGGTGGGGGGATTCCGCATTGATCTGAACAAGTGGTAATCGGAAGGTGCTATGACTGGGCTATAAGGCGGGTGAAGTAGAACTTCCCACCCACAATTTTCTAAATAGTTTTTAACTCGCCTTGCAACATGTGGCCGAGCGTTGTCATGATGGTCGTTTTTCCGCGATGGCTTTTTTCAAACGAATCAATTGTTTTCGGTAGAGGTCCCCATTAATCGTCTGACCCGATTTTAACAGCTCATAATAGAGCATACCCTTGTGGTCCCACCAAATACATAGCATAACCTTGGCACGATGGATATTCGGCTTTGCCGTGGATGTCGATGGTTGGCCGGGCTTCACATAAGATCTCTTGGGCTTTGGATTATCATAATGCAGCCATTTTTCATCGCCAGTGACAATCCGATGCAAAAGCGATTTCTCTTGGTGGCGTTGAAGCAACATTTCCGACATGCAGAATCAACTTTCGACGTCTCTTGGCTTTCATTAATATGGCATCCAATTTCCAAGCTTCTGGATGAATCCTAATGATTTTAATCGTCTGGAAACGGTTACTTGATCAACTCCTAATACTTTTGCAAGTTCTTCTTGCTTCTGGCATGCATTTGCGTCGAGCAATGTCTCCAATTCTTCGTCTTGAAATTTTTTTTGGCTGTCCGGATCATTCTCCGTCGTCTAAGTCGAAATTGCCACTTTTAAACCGTGCAAACCACTTTTGGCATGTTCGTTCGGCTAAAGTATGGTCACCATAAACGTCCAGCTAAAATACGATGGCTTTCGGTAGCACTTTTCTTCATGTTAAAGTAATGAAAAAGAACTCCCCGCAAAAACACTTTATCTGGTACAAATTTCGACATTTTCAAATGAATGTTGTTGTTGTTGTTCACGCTAAAACAAATGACATCTACTGAAAACGACGCGAAATAACAGTACCTTTGAAATGAATATAGCCACAGATGAACACGACGCGAAATAATACTAGTAGAGCCCTTTCTTAGAAAACCGCACGAATTAAAGCATACGCCCAATATATATATAATACGATGTGATTATGAACGATTTAAGACCAAAAACCCATTCAATACCACCGATCAAGCACCGTATTCACCGGATTTGGACCATGCGATTTTTTTGATTGTTTCCAAAACTCAAGTTATCACTCCGTGGAACCCGTTTCGACTCGGTTGAGGCCGTAAAAGAAAATTTGCAGAGGGAACCGAGGTTGACTGATTTCAACAGCTGCTGCAAGCAAACTGGTTGACAGATCGCGCTCATTTTTGGCACAGTAATTGAGGACATTACAACCAAATTAACAAAAAAAAGTGCTGAAAAATATTCAGCGCAGGTAGTTTAAATGACAATTTCCGGAAACTTTCTGCTCTTATATTCTCAGCTATGTATTGGACCGTCTGCAGGAAGCAATCGCTGAGAAGCCGCCCTGCTTTGGCCAACAGCAGGGAAATTGTGTTTCATCAGGACAACACCAGACCACACACATTTCTAGTTTAAGAGAAGCTTCAAGAGGTAGGTTGGTTAGGAGGCTCTTATGGATCTTCCTTATAGTTCGGACCACGCACAAAGTAATTACCGTCTGTTCATGACTATAGCGAGTGGATTTGGCTGGTGATTAATTAACCGCAAGCTTGTGAAAATCGATCGTCCCAGTTTTTTGTCAATAGAGACAATTTTTTCTATGAGAGAGGCATAGTGAGATTGTCTTCAAAATGGCGAAAAGTTCGAACAAGACGGGTCAAAAGAAATTTTGAATAATTCTGCACTCTTTATCAAAGTTATTTTTTTAGATTTTTTTATGTTTAGTTGATTATTTCGAAATTTCATCCCTTTTTCCGGTAAAATGGCAATCTTTTGAATCTGTTCTACCCCAGCAAGAGAAATCACTTCTTGTAAGTACGAGTATTGTATAATAAAGCTAAAGATAAAAGAAAAAAAAACAAAACAAATATATTGATGTAAAAAGTTTGTGATTGCATATACATATACATAGATACATAAATAGATATGTCCATATATATGTATGTATGTATATACATACCTATTACATGAAACTTATTTAGTTAATGTACTTTTACAACTTGCCCGGCTTCCTGCGCAGCTTCCACAAATTTTTCAATATCTAAATGTAAAATAAACACATTCATACATACACGAGTACGCACAAATATACATACATACATACATACATACAAACAAACACAAATACAATAAAATCATAAAAACAAATAATATAAAATAGTAGCAACCAAATTTAACGACCGTATGTATGCTATATAACTGAGCGAGCAACGCTAGCATCAACAGCAACAGCAATAGCAGCAGGCAGCAGGCAGCATCATCAGCATTTGTAGATACTTATCGAACTGTACTACCGTTATATTTAGTTGAATACCCAAATACAACCCTCTTTTTAGGGCAAATTGCTACTAAAATTCAAAGTTAGATTATTCATATTACAATAAAACTCATAAACGCACATATAAACATACATACATGCATACATACATACATCCATACATACGCACAAAGGCACACAAGTGCAAAGCGAAACCCTTCAGGGCATCCTTTGAGCTTTGGTAAGGGTCGCCGCGTGTCCATTCGCAGAGGAACTGATTTCATTTGTGCTTGTACTCGACGTCGTAGGGCACACGCATTTGATTACCACCTTGCCTCGACGGCCTCTCGCCTCTTCCGGTCTGTCATTAACGTATTTCGATTGTCGTAGACAGGCAGCAGCAACAGCAACAGCACCGGCAGCATCATTAACAACTGTTACATTTAATATTTCGACTAAATCTACGCCGCCCAGTTATTCCTGCTCAATGCGTTTATAATGAGTGGAGAACAACAACAAAAGTTGTATGAAATTTTTAGACATGCCACCACCTCACCGCCAGCTCTTTGTTCTTGAGCATTCGAATTCGACACTTTCACACTCAAATACAGTTAGTAGCTATCAGCAACTTCGATACAGCATCCGGCTGCCGTTCAATCGCTCGCATAGTCGTTCTAAGCAATTTCTAGTCATCCCCATTACCAGCAGCAACCCCACCACCATCAACACCACCATCGCCGGCGTGGCAATCCAATCAAGCATTCAGGAATCTTTTCTATGCTTTTGTACTTTACTTACTTTCATCTAATTCCCGCCTCAACCCGTCAACCCGTCAACCCGTCGTGCATTGGTTTCGTTTTCATTTTAATTTCTTTAGTCCATTTGTTAGTTTGCACTTTACGCTCGAGCCACTCACTCTCTCGCACACTCGCACACTCTCCCACTCACCCATCAATTATTTATTTTCTTCGCTTACTCGTTCGTTATTAATTTGCACGCGACGCCGAGAAATGAAAGAAATGTAATAAAATGAGTTGAAATGAAATGAAATCAAAATTCGTTGGTATTATTAGACGGACTTTATAGTCATTAGTAATTCGCTTTGTCATCAACTGTGCGGCTTCTCATTCCCAAATTTAAGATATCCTCAGTTAGTTGTCAAATTTGCGAATGTGAGTTACGTCCGGAGGCTGCGAGTTTCACCTACCAATTCCCGCTCTCTAGCATGATTAGAAAAACCTCTCTTCAGGTCTTAGTATTTTGTATTTACGAAAAAAATTTTAAACAAAAACCTAAGAAAATTAGTGAGTTATCTCTAAACGACCCGCCTGGGGCCTTCAAGTCACTCAGAAACGAAATTAGTTTTACTAAATTAAGGGGAACGGGGCCATATGCAGAAGTTCACGCAAGTGAGGAAAGTTTTTGACTGCCAATCACCTGGGAGTGGCCCGAAACGATTCCTTTGCATATGGTTCAAGCAGCTCACGACTTCCGGTCTTAGACCAAGTATACCCTGGGTAGCCAACAAATATCCGTTTGGAGGTGAGCTAAAATGAGAAGGCGAATCCCATGCGGTTGGGCGTAGGGTTTGGGACCCACCACATGAAAAATTTAATTCCAATGAAAAATCAATTTCAGCTTCGGATGAGGGACCCCACTTTTGATGACGACCCCCGCAAATGTTTTAAGGATTACGATTTGAGGGCAAGCACCTGGAATGTCCGGTCCCTTAATTGGGAAGGTGCCGCTACCTAGCTGGTTGATGTCCTCAGAAAATTAAAGGCTGACTTCACCGCCGTCCAAGAGATGCGATGGACGGGACAAGGACAGAAAAAGATGGGTTCTTGTGAAATCTACTACAGTGGCCATATAAAGGAGAGCAAATTTGGTGTTCGATTCGTGGTGAGAGAGAGACTCCGTCGCCGAGTACTGACCTTCACTCCGGTGGATGAACATCTCGCCACAATCCGCATCAAAACGAAATTTTTCAGCACCACTCTAACTTGCGCCCACGTGACCAAGGATGCCTTTTAGGAGCGCCTCGAACACACTTATGAGCGCTGCCCCCGCCACGACTTCAAAATTGTGCTTGGCGACAGGCATGCTTTACCGCGGAAAAGTGCTTCAACCCCTTACCTGAAGGGCTTACTTCGTAGTTTGGTGAAATCCATGAATCTTTTGCAATTCTTTCACTCACCACAAATTTTAGGAGTATATCGACCGGAAATCACTACAGTGGTTATCTATCGCCAATTCTACCTACATTGGGTTAAAAAAGTCTTATGTAGGGTCAGCCTGTTTATGTCACATCACTGGATGGGCTCCGATTTCGCTCCGGACTGTTTTGTAAGAAAACGCTAAGAACTCAATATCTGACTTTGAGATGGCCAAGGGAGATTTTTCGATATAAGAATTTGGATTGGCTTACAACATTTAAATCGAAAAATGCACTCAGAAGCAAATGGTGTTGTTTAGACCTCTCTTGATACCTATAGTTCTAAGCGACAAAAACAGCATTAAAGCTTAAGTTTAAAAATACCATTGTCATTGAAATTTTAAAGATTGACAAAAACATTTTCTTTTCGTTTGAGTCTCCTACTACTAATATCCACAATAAAATTTTTTCGATGGGCTTCGATCTGGGTTGATGTCAGTCAACTGTCAAGCTCGAGTACCAACACTTACTCACGGTTTCCAATGAGATGAGAGAGGGGGTTGTCTTTTTATCTCTCGCCTAAGAACTCGTTCAGGGAGGAGGGGGTTCTACAGTAAAAATTAGAGCAGGAAACGGATATTTTTATTTATTTATTATTAAAATGGAAAAAGTAGAAAAGACGGAGGGTAAACGTCTGTATATATGCTGGGTTCTAGGCCACAAGGGCCTTATGGTTAACATGTTAGTTGATAAGATTGCCATAAAAAAAGCCATCCCTCTTGCTAGCGAACCAGCACAGAAAATGTAAAAGTTGCCAAACACGAGTTATAATGAAATTTCCGAGTAAGAGTGAGATGGTATGCATTACCGAAATGCAAAACCGCCAAGATCAGCAAAGGAAATAACCATTTCTTCCTTACACTGTCCCGTAAGAACTGCAGGACAGTTGTTGGAAGAAAGGCCATAATCTACTGGTATCTCATGCAAACAGAATGGGCATTACTAGCCGTGACTCACGCAGTAGTGCAAGGAGGAAGGCATGAGTGAGGTATTAGAGCATCTTCTCTGTTTCCGTCCGATCATAGCTAAAACTCGTATTTGATATCTCGGAGCTTCGTAGTTCAAAAGACTGAAGAACATTCAGTTGAGCTTTACGAAAAGTGTGAACTTCCAAATACCTCGTGATGTCTACTTTAGAATGCACTTGAACGGACCAACGGGTCTATGTAAGGCACATCAGCCGGCCAGTTTAACCTAACCTAAATTAATATTAGGTCAAGTAAAAAGTTCGTTCGGTTTTTATATAAGAGATGGAATTATTGTCCATAGTACTAGTGTTACGTGTCGCATCATGTCATACTATACGGTGCTCAAAACGTGTTTATTCGCGCTAAAAGTTTGCGGAATCGCAACAAAATCGACCCATTTCTGAAGCGTTTGGTGACTGGCGATGAAAAGTGGATCACTTACGATAACGTCAAGCGAAATCGGTCGTGGTCGAAACGCGGTGAGCCGGCGGAAACGGTGGCCAAGCCAGGATTGACGGCCAGGAAGGTTTTGCTGTATGTTTGGTGGGGTTGGCAAGGAACCATCTACTACGAGCTGCTCCCCTATGGTCAAACGCTCAATTCAACCCTCTACTGCCAACAACTGGACCGTTTGAAGGCAGCACTCATCGAGAAGAGGCCATCTTTGTGTTCCATCAGGACAACGCCAGGCCGCACACGTCGTTGGCCTCAAGAGAGTCCTGTGGAAAGTTTACGTATAAAACGGCGCATATTTGACTTAAATCGGACAAATGTACACAAAGTTATCATATTTTGAAAAATCAATAAAAAAAGGGAACCAACTTTTTACTTTACCTAATAAATACAAGTATTCGATCTATCGTCGGGAAGTATTTTTCGATAGTTTGATCTGTTTGTAGCATCCCACATTTTTCCATCTGTATGTCATGTGTTTGTGCCTCTGTGTTCCTTTCTGAAAAGAAAAAAATATTACTTTCATCTTTACTCAACCATAAAATTATAATTTTTGCAAAATTTAGAAATTATCTGTCATACTAATTTGCATTTTGTTGCTGTACGCGTATGCTTTGTACGCGATTGCAAAAAAATCTGTACTTATTTTTATGCTTACTCTTATTACCATATAATCGTCCATATGTACGTGTATGTATGTAAACACATATGTCACCACTGCAAAATAGATGCGTCGTGTGTGTAGATACCAGTTAAACAGACGGTTTTTGTTACTCTATTAGACAACAACATTATGCGCAAGTGTCACTCCATATCGCACACGAGCCATCAGGACACAAAGGAAGGGTGGCGGCCATTCTTTGCTCCCTCCGCCTGTCAACACGCCACGAATCTGATCTGCGAAAAAGCTTAATAAGGATGTTTGGATGATGCAAATGATTATATATTTAATGGTACAAATAGTTGAGTAGACATACATACCATACGTATATGTAACTGTGTTATGTTGAGGGACGCTGAATGAATAGCTGATGGATTGGTTGACAGATTTTCAGGGTGATTTTGGTGTTTTGTCGTGTGTCCGAGCGCACAATGCTACTAATTTGAATTGTTATTATTTACACTGAGTGTGTCTTTTGTTAATATTTTGTAATCATTGCATATGTACGTGTACTTGAAATTTCAATACAAATATATGCACATATGTATGTATGTAATTATATTTATTGTATGTCAATGCGAGCACTGATTTATCTTTCAAAACAAATTGCAGATTCTATAGTGCATTTGCATACATATTTATGTAAATATGTAAGCAAATACTGAAAACTGAGTGAAAACATTTTTTGTATGCCTTCTGCCGCCCTCTTTTACATCTCACTTCGTAGCAGGCGAAAAAACTAATCAATGGAAAATCTACAGAGAATAATTATAAATATTTATTTATTTGTATATTTAATCTTTTAATTGCATTTTTTTTTAGTTTTATTTTATTACAAATTGCTGACCAGCGGCGAAACTGTATAAAAAGTATCTGACCTCAGGCCACGCGGCCTTGTAGGCTCTTCCTAGTTCTTAATTCATTTTTCAATCAAATCATCTCTTATTAAAGCACAAGAAAAAAGAGCTATCTTCGGTTATGAGAAGACTTCGTCATACCCTTCATGACGATATCTGTTTATGGTATTTCATTTTAGGATTAAATATCAATTCTCATATCTGATGAAAAATCGTTTGGTGGGGGGCTATATCGGTTATCGTCGGTTTGCAGCTTCATTATATATGTAGTTCACCTACCCAATTTCTCGCTCTCAGTTGCTCTTATGTCGAATTTTATACCTAAAATCTCAAATCTGAAAAATTGATCATATCCAACTGCATAGGAATAGGAAGACCTCCACGCTATATACCTATATTTCTCGATTATTTTTTCTAGGCTGGTAACAAAACCAAATGAAGGAACAGCTGATCTTTAAGAGGCTTCAATACCACTTAAAGAGTCAATAACGATAACGCTCTGATATTCGTCAGAATAACAGAAAAACAATTAAAAAAAAGTAGTAATTATGTTTGTTAAAGCTAAATATGGCTATGAATGTTGAAAAATATTAATTTAAAAAACTTTTCGCTAACAAGAAAATGTCAAAAAAAAAATCCCCAAAAATCCCTAAAGGAAACTTTTTCATCGAAATGGCACTATTGGAAAAAGTTATGCAAAATGTGGAGTTTTAGAGCGCTGTCATAAGATAAAGAGTTTCGTATCATGTTATCTTTGGCATCAAGTGGAGAATGAGGAGAAGGAAGGAGAGTGAAGAGAAGAAACGAATGGTGCCCCATTGTTGATTTGGCTGTAATTGCTAAACGGTGACTACGCCAATGAAGAGGAAGGACAGGTAATTGGGGTTAGGAGTATGCAAAGACTAAACCGAAATCGCAAGTTGGTCAATTTGATTTTCTGCACTCCACTAGCGAAAATATTTTTGTTGAAACATTGTGCGAACTACTATGAGGCGGTTGACAATTCGCGCTTGTTTTTTCCCCCTCTCTTGACATCCACCCCCATAGAAAGCATGTTTTTTGGAAACAAATTTTTCGATAGACAAATTAGCCTGGGAACGATATAACAATTATAGAAGGCGCTAAAAATATTTTCGTTTGACCGAACATAAGAATATTAATCAAAAATACAACTATCGATAAGCCCGGAATTTTCTGCATATAGGTTAGTTACCATAAATGGGTTTCACAGCGTTTTTTTATGCAGTTTCGTTCGTTTTTTTTTTTTTGAAACTGTGTTTGCAAAATCGATTGTAAAAGGCTCTAGAAAGCTACTTAACCGATCTTGATGAATTTTTACACAGGTTTTCGAAATTAACATTTGCCATAAATATAATTTTCACTTGTTTATTTTTTTAACTAAAACAATATATTTTCTACTTCAAATGAACCTATCAGGAGTTCTGCAGTCAATGCAGACAACCTTCGTGGGGATCGCAGGAAATGACGTCACAATGCCGGATTTATTAAGATTTTCCTTTGAAAATTCCTTTCCTTTCAGAAATTCTTTTTCAAATATTTATCTTTACGAAAGTAAAAAAGTTTGAATGAAATATATTATATTTTATTTCATATTTTTTTTTGAATGAAATAAAAGTTCATCAAGATTTGTAAGAGATAGGATTTTAGAATGAATAAAAGTGGTACGAAAAACCAAGACAGGCAAGACCATTAACTATTTATAATTTATTACATTTATTTATTATTTATTTTTTTTAATTTTTTTTTTTTTTTTGAAAATACTTGGCAGCTGTACTTTTTTCCCTCCATTTATTACTACCAATTCAAAATACTCAATATGCACATGATCAATCTATCATTGCACGTGTAAATTCTATGCAAGTATGTATGTACAATATGTAGGTATTTACAAACATGCATGTATTGAATATATATTTGTATACTACCTAGTCGGCCAGTAATTTGAGTTCGCTAAACAATTGTTTATTACTTGATTCTAAAATGTCTTCAAAAGTAAACGTAAGTAAACTTCCTGTATTAACTCCGATATCATCATACATTTTTCGTATTTTTTACTACCAACCAACTCACGTGCATATACGTGTACATATGTACATATACGCATACATGAATAGTTGTATGTAAGTATGAAGTGTACCTGTTCTAACTAAAATAAACAAAAATCAATCCAAAGGCATCTAAAGAATACCTGTTTTGTGTATATGTAAATATGTATGTATGCACATTTATATGTATGTATGTTTGTTTAGTATGAAATGATAAATGAATTGAGAGAATTTGATTCCTTGCGCACCATGCGTACATACGTGTACATACATACATACAAATATTCATAAATACAATATGCATTAGTAATATGAGAAGTGCGAAAAAGGATACCGTAAAGTGGACTAACGTGAAATAAACCTTGAAATCGTCTTCGTTATGGCGTTGGATGTATATTTCTTCGTCCAGAGACAATTTCCTTTAGAAAGAATGGAAAATTCATCAACGTATCTAGTACTTAACTGAAGGTTATTTCGGCACTACCAACCAGAACGCAATATGATCAAACTGATTTTAAAGATTTTTGTTGAAACATTGTGCCCACCTACGATGAGACGATCGACATTTTGCGCTGGCCTTGGTACTACAGTAATATCTCGCCTGGCAACAACTGCTGTTGAAAACATCTCTCTCGCTTTGAAAATATCGAGCGGACAGCTTGCAACATTGCATCATTTTTTATACAGATTAGGCGTTCCGCGAATATTTGAGAACAAGTATATATATTGAAACCCTAGAACATAAAACTACCAGTTCACTGCAGCGCCTATCAAGCTAAACGTATTACATTAAATATACACTGAGCGTTCGTCAACACCTTCATAAACTCTCTTCCGGTGAATGACGTTCTCTGAAACCAATCACCACACATTGCAGACGAAGTACTCGAGCTGCCTCTAGAGGTTCACACAGTTAAGATCTGGTTATTATGCATATGCTAGAGAGCACTAAGGTGTCCGAAGCGGACCCTAGAACATGCGAACTTGTTTTAGGCTATTCCAAGAAACTTTACATGAGACTAGTCTCAAACTGATCCAGGGAGCAATTTTGACTGACAATAGCAATATTAAAAACTTTATGGACTCATGCTGAAGGTCTTGGAGTAGAAATTCCTTCCTACAGGCTGAAGTACGATGAGTTGATTGACGTGGTAGACAAGAAGAAACAGCTCTCAGCAAACTCCCAAAGAATGAAAAACAACTTTTATAGGACTACCTTCAGCCAGGACTGTATTGAACAGTTGACAGTCTGTTCGAAACCTGGTAAGTAGCTTCTTATCCAGAACCATCTTCTGAGAATTGAAGTTCAAAATATTTTTAATTCCTATACGTATTAATTAAAGAAAACACCCCAACACACGGTAACTTTATTCTACAGTGTGTGTTTTCAAATCAAATTACAAAAATTAAAAACAACAAAAAACAACCTACACAGGCGTTGAAAATTTGTCAAAAATGCCTAAACAAATTCAAAATTCTAACCACTACCACACAACAACAACAAGCGTATTTTGATAAGATGGAATGATTTGCTGTACTCCTCACCTACCCCAAACCAATATGAAAAAATGTTTATGTAAAAAAATGCCATAAACAAAAATTCAGATAAGGTTTTCCACAACAAAAACTAGCAAAAACGTCAGTGAAGGATCAAAACGTCTCTGCAGGTAAAACAGGCAGTGAACCACTTAGCATTTACTTTAAGTATTTACTAAGCCAGCAGAGCCATACGATGCATGTGTACCTACACGTACGAGACCGAGATTATGAGAAAATGTAGATTGTAGAGTGTAGAAGTAGTGAAGATTAAACCAATAAGTTGGATGTGGAAGACAAAAAAAACCGTAAATAACAATGGTTAAGGAAAATTGAAGGATCGCCGGTGCGGTCGATCGGTCGGTCGGTAGTGATGAACATGCTGAAAGTGATGAATAATACCAATCACGTCACATCAACTCACCCAAAAACTTGTCTCTGTCATTCGTATAATCAAAGGAATTATAAAAAAACGTTTTTTTGTTTCTTTTCTACGTTTAAGTAAGTAAGAAAGAACAATAGGTAAAAAGGTGAGTAAATGATGAACGATGATCACTTGGGCGACACTACCCTGCAGGAAATTGAGAACGATGATCAATTTAGTTTTCAGTACATAATTCGAGTACACAGCAGTGTGTGCTGCCATGAGAAGAGAACGAACTCTGGTCAAACCAACATCGAAAAACAATTTTATTTGCAGGAATGTCAAGCATTCATTAATTTTTTTTCCGAGGACTTGATATCATTTTCATGATACGCCTACCTGAATATTATATAGACGTTTTTCAAGCAGACGTCATTCAGACAGCTATAATGACTTTGAATTCATTA
The DNA here is from genome assembly GCA_037013455.1 of Ceratitis rosa. Taxonomy (NCBI): domain Eukaryota; kingdom Metazoa; phylum Arthropoda; class Insecta; order Diptera; family Tephritidae; genus Ceratitis; species Ceratitis rosa. The sequence continues at coordinate 1,543,171 of JAWMAG010000001.1, read as the reverse complement.
ACGATGCGCAAAAAGCTAGTTAAAGAAACCCTGATCTTCCCCTTTGCAGCTTCAAGCTATTTTCAGATAAAACTTCTTTGAGCGCCGAGTCATAACGGAATCCCCTGATGGCTGTAAAGCTATTGAGCCTGCGGAAATTTCCACCCTTGAATCGATATCTCCGGACAATAGACGGATGGCATTACTTCCAGCCACCTATGGTCTTCGCATTGGCAAATGACCTCAAGTCCGCTTAGCGAATGGAAAGCTAATACCACGTGGTTTGGGATGAATTACGGAAGGTTGAGGAATCTACTACCGCTTCCCAAGCATACCAAGCCTATCGCTCTTGGTAGGAGCTCTCCATAATCGCTTCAGATTGGTATACCTACAGCAAGCTAACCTTGAGAGGCTTAGACTCAATCTGCTTAAATCTTATATCCTTTATTGTCTAAGAGATCTATGGGGTTTTAAAGTGTAGAGCTTGCGCAAATTCTACGCACGAATACTACGAGTTCTGTGGAGCTGTTAATTATCACTCTGCCGTTCTAGAACCGAACAAGACATGAAGTGATCTAATTGAGACCTGTTACAACATGTAACCTAAACTAAGCTGTTTTCGTTGTTGTTGTTTTTTATTGTAGCGATTCTGCGACACCGCTTAAGAAGCAGTGAGACTAGTCGGACTTTGACGGTTTCGGATCAGAGGAAAGAAGGGTTAGATGAGTAGGTATTAGTTAGCCTGCAAGGAAGTGATTAGTGTCATGCGATATCTGCAGGGCATTCTCTGGGTATGTAGGGTTCGAGTCTGCATGCATCTAGATCTTAATTGTCCTGGTCTCTTGGGATCTTTGAGAGGCAGCTTGAGGTCCTTGATGCTTAGATTCCGAGAATGTCTATTACTGGTAGAGAGTTCAAGAAGGTTTTGATGGACTGTCGTAAAAGACGCTTAAAGCCTTTCGATACGGCACGTTCTGTCCAACAGCTCTTGCTTCTGGAGTTCAATGGAGTCGATATAGTCTACTACTCCCTTCCTGATAAGCCTGTGTAAAGGTTCTGCTTTAAGTAAGTGACTGTTGAGATGCTCCGGCGGTAGTAAAAGAGGAATCAACATTCTGTGAATGGCTCTCAGTAAAAATAAGCACAACTTCTTAACCCTGATACTACCAAAACTCTAAGAGAAAATATGAGAAATCCTCTCAAAGGGGAAGAACGCCAGCGATAAAGCGATCAAGAGTAATATAAATTATGCTTTAGACTTTATTTTCCATTCTCCATAACTCCAGCTTGCAGCCATTCTTTTATTTTCTCTACCGGGTACACACATTTTATGGATATGCTAAAAGTGAGGGCGGTTGTTTAAAGCGAAATAAATGCACGTGTGTGCTCTAAGACGTGTCTTTCACCATCGCTTAATTTGTATAGGACCGTCCAGACAAGTAAGGATCAGTAAAAGACAACAACAAATTGCATAGTTTATTCGAAATAGTTGATAGAGAAGTGGAAAGTCGTGTAATCACTTAACAAAAAAATGCATACTTTTTAAAAATCTTTTATTTTTTTAATGAAACAAAAAAATTGTGTACGAGTATTTATCTTTGCAGTCAACACACACACACACACACTGTATGCACTTATGCAATTACATATAGTATTTGTGTGAGTTACGCTCGGGTTTGGATTGATTGTTTGCTCGCTCACTGTGGCCGGCCTCTGAGCAGCACAACAACGATCAACTCAGTTTGTCAGCGCGACTAAAGCAGTAAATGGTTCTTTGTTGTTGTTGTTCCTTATGATCATACCTTCACACACACATATATATGTTAGTCTAACAATTAAATTTCATTAAAGAACAAAAAAAAACCTTTTCCTTACAGTTCTTATCGCCGCCGACAATTTTTCACATTCTTTCCTTCTTCTCCATTCAACTCACTCACTATTCGTCAAAATGATTGATTTTAAGGTGATGAATTATCATAGTATAGAATAAAATTAAAGCAAAGCATGAAAGGTGAGACGTTCAAAAACAGACACAAAAAAAACAAAAACGAATAAATTCAAAAAGTAGTTACAAAAACTATAATAGAAGGCCAATCAGGGCGCAAGATATTCATAGAAAAGGAAGGTAGGGCTATTCGTAATGGAAAATAGTATGTACTGTTATCATCGAAGGTATCTTTTGTTTCAAAAATCAATATGTCCGAGCATTTATTTCACACAAAGGTTTTTTTTACCAAATTAATGCGACGTCTGGGAATAACTTAAGCGGCTTTTGTTCGATCAATATGAGTTGGGAATTTTAAGTAAGATTTGAAATAGCTTTGGTAGAGTAGTAAGAAATGAAGGCGACTGTACCATTTATTCAAATAAACTGATTAAGGTTGTTTTCTTAGTTTTTTCCATAACTGAAAATAATCAAAGAAGCAGCAGAAATCATTTATTCTCTATAACATCTCAACACACACACAGTTCGATGAAAGCTTCTTCAGCGTTATTTATAAATGGACTTCATTTTACCCGTGATTTGTTCTTATGGAATTTAAAAATCGTAGTAATAATATTTTTAATTCGTTTTATTTTATACAAATACCAAGCAAATCGAATAAAAAATATTATTCTTTCAGATAGATCGGTCTCAGAAAGAAAATATCTCTACACATTAACCTGTACATACATCCTCCAAAAATTTACCATATCGCACGATAAGTACGCTTTTTTCGAATGGATTGGTTTCGGGTTCACTACTAGAAGAAAAAGTTCTCCTCATATTAGTCTAAGCAAAGAGACACCTATATACATATGTATGTTCCGCAGTTTAAGGAAAATCGTACAATTTTCTTCAAATATATCAATCACATGTCCACTTTCTGATGGAAAATATGTTGCCCATATTAATTTAGGCAAAAAGCTACCCATAAACAAAATTTCATGTATATCAATAGATTTAAAAAAAGTTAGATTTTTTGAATAGATCGGTCTGGAAATCCTTTCTTACTTCTTTCGCTAAAGCGAATACACACTCCAAGCTTCAGGTCTTTACAATCAGTTAGAGTTATAGTTTGATCCGGCAGTAATTTATTTAACTTAATTTTATTTTAAACTTTTATAATATTTTTTATTTTACTTTATTTTATTTTATTTTACTTTGTTTTATTTCATTATATTTTAGTTTATTTAATTTTATTTTATTTTATTTAATTTTTTTTTTATTTTATTTATTTTTTTTTTATTTTATTTTATTTTTATTTTATTTTATTTTATTTTATTGTATTTTATTTTATTTTATTTTATTTTATTTTATTTTTTTTTATTTCATTTTATTTTATTTTATTTTATTTTATTTTATTTTATTTTACTTAATTTTATTTTATTTTGTTTTATTTTATTTTATTTTATTTTATTTTATTTTATTTTATTTTATTTTATTTTGTTTTATTTTATTTTATTTTATTTTATTTTAAATTATTTTATTTCATTTAATTTAATTTAATTTAATTTAATTTTATTTTAAATTATTTTATTTCATTTAATTTTATTTTATTTTATTTTATTTTATTTTATTTTATTTTATTTTATTTTATTTTATTTTATTTTATTTTATTTTATTTTATTTTATTTTATTTTATTTTATTTTATTTTATTTTATTTTATTTTATTTTATTTTATTTTATTTTATTTTATTTTATTTTATTTTATTTTATTTTATTTTATTTTATTTTATTTTATTTTATTTTATTTTATTTTATTTTATTTTATTTATTTTATTTTATTTTATTTTATTTTATTTTATTTTATTTTATTTTATTTTATTTTATTTTATTTTAATTTATTTTATTTTATTTTATTTGATTTTATTTTATTTATTTTATTTTATTTTTTTTTTTATTTTTTTCTTATTTTTTTATTTTATTTTATTTTATTTCATTATTTACTATTTTATAAAATTATTATTTTTTTTTAATTCAAACCAGAATATTTAGGCGTGGGCCTTGCCTTAGAAAAACTTTAAAAGGATTAGATGTATCCTTCAAAACTCTCAAACTAAGAATTTCATAAATAAAAGAGTTCTTTTTTTGTTTCTCTGCAATGCAATAATATTATTTTATTTATTTATTTTACTACATTTGCTGTGAAATTTTCCCTTCTTGTTCCATGTCTAGGCAGCAGGTGTGACATCCTTGAGAGCCTCTGCAGTGGCGGCCTGTACGGTGGCGTTTGCCGCAAGTGAAGCGATGACGCTGAGCAAGCCGAAAATTACGCTGAGACAGTTCATATTGAAAATCGTGGAATAAAGATTTTTCTAGGTGATTTGATATTCGTTCTGCAACCGCTTTTATACTTTCTGAAACCAAAGAAAAATTTTGCTGTGACCAATTTATTTACGACCGTTTCTAATCTATATAATTTATTAGTTCTCAAGTAACGCGAAATATTTCGCTTTAATTAATTTATTAAATGTTCTAGAAAATATTGAATCACTACGTAAAAGATATTAGAAAATCATTCCTCTTCGAAAATTTTGATTTCTAGTTAGAAGTCTCAAGAAAAATTATTAAAATAAGAAATGTTTTGAGATTGCAGAAATTCTTTGGGAGCAATAACTTACAGAATGCTACTAATTTATAATCATTATTTATAATGTAATGGGGTGTCGGGATGACCGCTCACTCTTTTGGGCAGATGTGCTGCACACATATTTGATGTTCTCATTGAAATAAATGATGACATCTCCGCCACTTATAAAGCGTGGACGATCGGGACGACCCTAAAAAATAGTGCGAGTTTGATTTTGGATTTATGGTAGTAGATAGACTTCTTCGCTGTTTGCTATCACTTGGAAGACACTTATGAATGCTGCCATTGCCATAATATTAAAACTGGGTGACTTTCACGCAAGGTAGATTATTGACGGTATCTTCAGCTTAGGCTCCAACTTACTTACGCTTTCTGAACAATGTGCGTATAAACAGATAGACAGACGCACAAAAATTCCAAAAGTTGTTATTTACAAGAAAGAGACCACCTTTATATAATATATAATAGTAATATATATGTACATCTAAATACCTAAAGACAACCCAAGCAGATTGTAATGTAACAAATTTACTGATAGAAGAAAATTAATGCTGAAAAGGGAGAAAAGGTTGAGTGGGACAGTGAACGGCAAGTGGACTGGTAAAATTTATGAAATTCAAATTTAAATATAATTCAAAAGTATTTGAGCCTACAATACGCACACAAACACACACATAAATACCTACTTACATGCAGACATACAGACAGAAGTACTTTCGCCGAAATTTTATTACATTTGAATGCCTGATTTTTGAATAAGTATTAGTTGCTTGGGATTTAATTATAATTGTAACGGTAATTGTAGCTATGTATGTATGTATGTATGTATATATAAGAGCGTATGTATGTATGTATGTCTATAAATTGTAACGGCTTGACTAGCACGGCTTGGCGCGGTCGGCGGCAAAATCACTGTCCAAAAACTTTCGGAAAAGTATTCACATTTACGACAAAAGGCGTTGGAAATATTTTTCCACACCAACAACAACAACAACAACAAAACACAGGCGTTCGCTTCGCATTATTATTAGTGAAAAGTAAGAAGAAAAACTGAAGGGTTTTCGAATGCACAGTTACGCAAAGTGCGATTGCCGAAAGATACTCACTTTTATTATAATATTTTATTGCGCAAACAGAAAGCGGTGAGGCGGGGTGGGGCTTCTACTCTCTTAGTTTTTCGGCTTTACAGTCCTGTGGTTGGGTGTGTGTGATTTTAGTGACTATTCTTGATTTGACTAAAGGTTTGTGAAAACCCAACAACGGGCTGGCAGAGGATAGGGAGCAGTGAATTTGACTGGTTTACGTAGTTTGCTTTTAACAGCTGTTGATGGCTGAGGTTATGCAATATACCATACTTTTATTTGTATATATGTATGTATGTATGTATGTATGTACATAAATATTAAATTTCATTTATTAATGTAATAATTTTATTTTGGTTGATTTTTATTTTCGGATGCTTTCGCGGCGATATGAAAACTTTTAATAATAACCGCGCATTTTTTGGGTGGTGGAATTTATAAATTTTCATATGTATGTGTGTGTGTATGTGTGTGTGTAACTCTTCTCTATATACCAGCGAGTAGTGAGGTTGGCAATTATGCGTCTCGAATATAATAAAATAGTAGAAACGGCTGTTTGGTATAGATAGATGCCATATTGATATAATATTTATGTATGTAGGTATGAATGTATGAATGTATGTATGTATGTATGTATATGAATAACCATATCTATATCTATTATTAGTGAATAGGCGACATTAGCTTGGGTAAAGTCAAGCGTTAACTTACTAACGCTGCGAAACAAATAAACAAACAAACACACACACACACACACTAACAACAAAGCATAGCCGTGAGAAAGTGGGAAAGTTGTGCTTGATGGGTATGAGATGCTTTCAGTTATTTTGACATTTCTAAATTTTTAATAAAATAAAATTCAATGTCCTATCAACAATTCGGGAGTTCCAGCATGCTTGGCTTGGTTTGGCTTGACTTGGCTTGGTTAGGCCTACCCCATCCCGTGCTTTTGTATGTATGTAGTTACAGATTGCGTTGATGATAATGATGAATGAATGGAATAATATTAATGAGTACTTTTTCGCTAACAATTGGACGTCGTCGCTTGCTTATGTATACAAGTATATGTATGTATGTAAATATGTATGTAGCTTACTTTTTAGTTCAATTCGGTTGTTCGGTGTAGATATGTAGGTATATGTATATACGTAATATTATATCCAGCTGTGCTGCACAGTAGCTGCTGATTTGATAACGCACGCGAGGAGTAAGTAAGAGCTATGCTCGCGGTACCTACATACATACATACTTATGTACATAAACGAGTATATTATATAATGGCAATGATGGTAGTTAATGCGTGTTCTTCTCTTTGTGGTAGCAGATTCCCTTCTTAACCACCTTATGTAGATCTATTATTGCTATTTTTTTTAATGATTATGCGATGAAAAAGAAAGATTTTCAAAATTTGCTAAATCAAAGGAAAAAGTTTTTATTTAAAGGAGAAATAAAGGAATATTAATTCTCATATCTGGAAAATTGGTTGAATTGATGAAGTTCCCGCTTTTGATGATTTTCGGTGTCGATGCTTATACAAAAAATATATACATACGTGTGTCAAATAAAAAATTTCAAGCTTTTTTAACGGCCCCAAAAACCTCATATCTGAATTATTCGGTTGTATGGGAGCTATGGTATATGATATAGTCTTTCGTTTTCGATAATATTCAATACCAATATGTAGTTCGTTATGTAGGTATTTATAAATACCACGCTCTTATTTTTATTTTTTTTTTATTTTTTGACAAATTTACGACCCAAATCTCAGATCTGAAAAGTTCTTCGTATATAAGAGGGGATTAACAAAAGTTCGGTCAGTTGGTGACTTCCAATTTGTTTATGTTAAATCTAAAAATACCAAATCCTTTGCAATTACTTTATAAATCTTCCTTCAGAATGTTCGGCTTGAATGGAGATGAGAAAACGCAAGAAAGCTGAGGATAGGTCAGAGGAAATTCCACCACCAACGCAAACAAAAATTCATCATTTGATTCTTTACAGGTTACGGCGTAATTTACAGTCAATACAAATATTCAGTGAATGTCAAGTTGCATACGGAACGATTGCATCGTGTTTAAAGACTATTTCTAAGTGGTTCCGAAGATTCCAAACCGGATATTTTTCCGTAGAGGACGAGCCCCGATAAGGTCGACCAATCTCTTCCACTGATGACATCACTGTAGCTCTGGTGAAGTGCAAAATTGATGAAGACCCGCGATTGACACAAGAAATGATTGCTGTTGTTGTTATGGTAACCTCAAAATAATTTTTGGAGAATATTACGAGAGTGACAGTCCTTGGCGGGGTAAAAAAAATTCGGGTCGTTCCGGTATAAGGACCCGACCATCGCGGCAACTATTGGATTTTAGTCGCCTCTTACGACAGGCATGCCTTACCGCGGGTAAATTCTTGAACCCCTAACCGGCAGTGGGGGGTTTAGAAATGATTGCTAATGAATTGGGCTTGAATGTCATGGTTGTATCACGAATATTAAGTAATCATCTGGGATACACGTAGAAATCTGCTCGATGGGCACCACGAATTTTATACGAGGCCCAAAAAGAGGCTCGAGTGCATTTTGCTCAATTTTCACTTAAAAAATTTGAAAATGGTCAGTCTAGGCATTTGAGTAAAGTCGTTACTGGTGACAAATATTGGTTCTTTAAGTACAATTCAGAAACCAAACAGCAGTCCATGGTATGGAGCCCAACAACAGCAAACCCAATCGTAAAACCCAAGCAACAAAAACCTGCAGCAAAAATAATGATGTGAATTAACTTCACTCCATCTAAAATCGTAGCTGCTATTCCACTGGAAAAGGGTCAGACGGTAACTGCAAAATGGTACATCGAAGAGTGATTACCAAAAGTTTTCAAAAATTTTTTGGAAAACAGAAAGAAAGAGGACTTGCGGTACTATTTTTTATATCATGATAAGGCGCCATCCCACACTGCTGAAATAACTCGACTCGTCATTCTGACCTGATCAGTATACATTTTGATTTATCTCATCTCCTTCTGGTACTTACATAATTCGGATCAAAGTTAATATACCATTTCATCTACATGGAAGGTATAAAAAGGTCGCAAGAGCTCTCTCACCCAAAAAGAAAGGAGTTATCTGCAATATTGAATATTCTTACAGAGTTACAGAGAGTCTTGGCGTACTTCTGCAGGAGTCGTAGCAAAAATCGAGATTTTCGTTCTCAAGTATGAACCGATTTCTAAACAAAAAGCCGCGAGGTAAAATATTATTAACTGAAGAACTTGGACAAATATTGTCATATATCAAATCTGAACTAGAAATATAACAAGTTGAAGAAAAAATTGCAACACCACTGGTGTCTTGTTCAAAATTTCCAACAGAATAAATTGTTAAATAGCACAACTTGGCGTACTCAGCGCCGCTGCAAGTATTTGAGGTTATCAAAATTGTTGAAAGAATTTCATTTTTTGCCACGGCACAAGCAAACGCGTCTACGATTTGCAGAAAAACACATATAAACCACTCTTGTTGCTTAAGCTCAGCTGTTGGACTTTATTTGCTGTACGGGTTAACATCTCGGTCGAAAAAAAAGAAAATCCTGAAAACCATCTGACCCAGGTTTTCAGTTTTACTGGGGATTTTTGCGAAAGAGTCCTCTATGCCATTTTAAAAGCAATTTCGAAGAAGGTTCGGTAATGATGTGTGTGGACTTTTACATCGAAAGCTACGTTCGAATTACAACTCACATCGTCTCAAATGAATAGCAGAGACTACTTTCAAGTATTGGACAACAGCTTCCCTCCCTTTTTTGAGGCCTACAGCGATTAGTGGCACTAATTTCCAAACAACATAAGGCTTTCATTAATGTAAGCAATCAAGCGAGGTGATTACTCCATAGAAAACATGGACTGACAGGTCTGCGCTCCAAGTTTATTAGTAAGAAGAGTTTATACAAAAAGGCGATAATATGACAATAAATATAAAATTAAGGCTAGTAATTGCAGCCAAATGGTCTAACTAGGATGTCCGACTTTGGAAGAAATTGATTGAAACGATGAAAAAAATATTATTTGGAGTTGCAAAAGCCAATGGCGCATTTATTGATTATTAATGAGTAATAACTTATGGCGAAAGGTCACATGAAAAATGTTTACTTAGTTAATTTTAACGGCAGTGGAAAGTGTCTTATCATTTTAAAACATGAGAAAAATTGTTTTTGTTCCAAATGAAATTGTATTACTTATTAAAGTAAAGATTCCTTTATTCAAATTTTTTTTATTTAATACCACAAAGAAGTTTTCCAAAATACTACCCACCTACCTACCTACTGGTGTCTTATGATACTGAAACGCACCTCACATACTCATATATAAAAGTATGTGTTTTTGTTTCTACTAAGGTAAGGCCAGACATATATTCTAGTATCTACAAGTATAATTTTTTCTTCCACTGTTCTAATGCAAATAATGTCCCACCCCAAATTTTCTAAGACACATACTCATATATACCGACATACTTGTTATTTATGTATTTAGAATATTTCTTATGTAAACAATAAAAAATAAATATCTTTTCAATATACAATAAACAATATGTTTGTGCGTGTAGAAATGTAAATACGTATATGGTATATTGGAGAAGGTTCAGGGGTGAGTTTTCTAACCTTTAGCAGTTGCGAACTACTTTTGTCTAATGAAAAAAAAAGTGAAATACTTATGCTGTACTTTAGTTATTTATGCGTCAGGTTTTATGGTTGAATAGTTTATCTTTCGTTATCATACATAGATGCATATGTCTATGAATTGCGCATTCTCACTGCCTTATCAAGATTTTCTATGGATTCAAATACTCGCTGTTGAGTATCTGTTTTTTGAAAGTGAGCTTTTTTAAGACAAATCAAAGTTTTAAAGTTATTATTTTAGGCTATGCAGGAATATATTTAGAGAATATTTGTAATTTTCGCGCATTAAAGAAAAGTTAAAAAATCGTTGCATACCCTAGGGCGCGCAAGCCTAGCAAATCATAATAAAAATCATTAAAATACTTCAAAAAAAAGGAAAAAAATTTATTTTCGTCGCATATTGCAACCAAATATTCTTATAAATAATGATGTATATATGTATAGGTATATAAAAAATATATTGTAATTAGTTGAACCACCCCGAATGTAGGCTTGTAGTTAGATATAAAAGCACCATTAACTATTGCTAAAAAAAATATACCTAATCTATCTACCCTGCTGTGATATTAAAAATACCCTCCTAATTTTGTATGTACATATATATTTTAGCATAGAAGAAACTAACATGTGTTTAAGGGCATGATTTGTAATTTAAATCTTGAATTTAATCTTCAGCTATTTTTTTTTTTGTTTCTTTGCTTCAACACTTAATATCAGAATCACCCCATCGGATTATTTGCTGTTGTTTGGAATAATGTTTAATATGTTTATTTGAGAGGAAAAATTGTACAGCTGTCATTTACTGTTATTCATCGACCTTCTACTATCTGTTTATATATGAAAATGAATAATTGCCTGTGTATGTCTTATAAACTTCGAAACCACCAAGTCGATTTTGTTCAAATTTTTAGCAAAGCTTTATTGCAAGCCACACAGTTTTTCTATGAAGTTTGGGTAGTTTTGTTAGAGTTTCCACCTGTTACAAAATTTAAATTTCGAAAAAATCTTATTTATTGTTCAATTTCTTTGAAATTATTGCTTAAATTGATATAAAGGATCACTTTTTCTTCCGGGAAGTGAACCTGGCACCGATTTATTCCAAAAAATCGACTTATGAAATACTTAAAATTTGATACTTTCTGCTTCGATTATCGAGAAATTAACTGGGAAGCGGACTGGTGACCGTCCTCTTAACTAAATTAAAGATAAAGACCGCTGTTTCTTTCGGAAAACAGACCTGGAACTGATATATTAAATAAAAAATGAGCTTATACTGCGATTTGCTTGAGTTTACATGAAGTGGAAACAAATATTTGTATAATTTTTAGGAAGGTATCTATCTCTTGGTAAAGGATGCAAGTTTTTTTCTAGATTAAGATATATTGTACTCTTTTTTACACTGGTAGTCGCAGTAGCCTAGTGGTTAGAATTCTGGGCGGGGTATGTGAAGCCCTCCGGGTGCTTTTCAGACATGAAATAAAAGCTCCTCACAAGAATCCAGCTTCTGTGGTTATAAAGCGCCAATTTTTTTTATAATATCTTTCCTTTCAAAATTCTTGATTTTGGTGGTAAAATTCGAGAAAATATTTTCATTTATTCTTTAAATTCTTAAAATTTTACTATTTTAAAAAATAGTTCTCCAGAGCTTGATGCGAAATATTCTTCATCATACGGATCAATTGTTTAACAGGCATTTTTAATCCCACAAAACAAGCCTGTTGCTCACATTGGGTGCGTTCAGCGAACTGAGCGCTTAGTAAACATGTTCAGTGAGCGGACGCTGAACGCAATGATTAGTTAGCGCTCAGTAAACATCAATCGGCCAACGGCTGTAAAATTTAAAAGTATTTCTACTTCAAGTGCTTGTGATGACAATTTACCAGATATTTTGGATTGTCTGCACTAGATAAACAGTTTTTCAAAGCACGGAATTCAAAGGAAAGAAGCCAAAATTTGTCTAAAGAAACTCTGCCATGGTATGTAGATTACCAGTTTGCCGAGCATTTCAGAATGCATAGAACCACATTTCAAGTAAGACATAATAGCGCCAACGTAAACATACATAAAATAAAATTACTTACATAATTACTTCACAATCAGTTGTTAAAGTGGTCGTTTCGACATTTGAAGTAGCAGTACGTTCATCAAAATTAATCGCTCAGTAAAAGCGCTCACTCAACATGTTTACTGAGCGCTCAGTTCGCTGAACGCACCCATTGTTTCAGTAGCGTCGCACGGATTCTGATTTGCTCTTGGCATAGCTATGGGGGTTGTACTCTGCGGATGCCTGCTCTGAAACTAAAGCAGATTTGGCTCATTTTCTATTCGAGTTCATGCACTTTCGATGACACTGTAAATATGCTGGATTTTTATTGTGCTGAAATTGCTGCAACAATTCAGTTACTTTCGGATGGGATAATGAGTAGTCACCTTGCTAATATAGTATTTTACTGAAATTTTTAATATTTTTCGAAAATAAAAAAAATCACACTTCCGGCGCAAAAACTTGGCAACTTATCAACCAAAGTGCCATACAATTTTTAAGGACTTTCAAATTTATGTGTACGTACATATATTGTATCTATTGTAGTACCAAATCAACCAGAAAAAGCTCTCGTTTTTTATGTTCGCGGAATGGGGTATAAGGGTTGGAATGAAAAAAAAAAAAAAAAAAAAAACATAATATTTTTCTTTTTCATTATATGTATTCACCTGTAATGTAGAACAGTTTTCAGATCTTTCAATCAATGTATTTTTGCCCTTAAAAAAAATGTTTTCTCTTTATCTTCACCATCATTGATAAATTGATTACACCTCAGATTTTTTTTCATTTTTCAAAACAGGTAATAATCACTGAAAATCAGGTCTGGGCATGAAACCTGGAATTTATATTAATTATGATTCACTAGCTTTCTTTCCGTGAGCTATCGTATTTTTGTGAAGTCTCTTTTTCTGTGGGACACTCCTTTTAAATCAAAAAAAATTATTAGCAGTAATTATGACGTAAAAATCGGGTCTTTAGTATTTTTTGGAAGTCTCCTTTTCCGTGGGACATTCCTTAAAATTCTGTAAAAAACTCAGCAGCAATTATAACGTAAAAAATCGGGTCTTTCGTATTTTTGTGAAGTCTCCTTTTCCGTGGGACATTCCTTAAAATACTGCAAAAAAGTCATTTGCAGTAATTATGATGTAAACATCGGATCTTTCGTATATTTGGGAAGTCTCCTTTTCCGTGGGACATTCCTTAAAATTCTGCAAAAATGTCATAAGCAATAATTATGACGTAAAAATCGGGTCTTTCGTATTTTTGGGAAGTATCCTTTTCCGTGGGACATTCCTTAAAATTCGCCAATAAAACATTTACAGCAATTATGACGTATATAAGTATTTTAGTAAAGTTTTATACTTCACAATATTCTTCAAATTAAAGTAAAATTCAAAATTTCTTACGCAAAAATTTTCACACGGCCAAAACAAGTACAACAAGAATGGCATATCAATTATATATACATTTCCACACCTCATCATTAATGGGCTACAAAAAAAATTTAATATTCAATTCAAAAATTAAGGTTAACCATTAAAATTTTAAAGGGTTACTTTGCAACTACTAAAAATCCTAAAAAAAAACGCAAATGCTTAAAGCCACAATCGCATAAGCGGAGGGTTGAAAGCGAAAATGCGCCATTTTTCCACAGTTCGTATTTATATTATTTTTCAATTTTAATAAATGCTACCCAACCGACACCTGGCACTGAAATTCATAGACAAAGCAAAGATATTGCACAAACACACACACACACACACACACTCAAACACCCTTAAAATACATTGGATTTGGCACACAAAGTGCATGAGTGAAGCAAACACAAAGCAAAAAAGCAAAACAAAAAAAAACAACATAATAATTCAAGTAATTCAAAAGAAGTAACCAAATAGCAAATCTTAAATTTAATTAATGATTCTACATAAACGTACCTTTTCAGCTCCGCCTCACTCAAATGCCATTCAACTGCACTCCGCAATTCAGCACAGCTCGGCGCAGCTCAAGTCAATACTACTCGTTTCATATCTTTGCTTTTTTGTTGTTTTTGTTTTTATTTTATTTTTTTTCTTGATTCTTTGTGTGCTACTCTTAATTTGTATGGATATGAGAGTTACTTTGGTTGAGATCTTCGAATCGCGTTTCCTGCTTAACGGGCTTGAGAACAGCTGCTGCTTCACCTAGTACTAAATATCTTATAAATGTGAATGCATACATACATACTTGCATACATATACATACATACTCGTATATACTTGTACAACCATTTATGCAGAAATCAACCTTTACTGTTGCTGCTAAATAATAATAATAACAACAGCTGACAGCTCAGCATAAAAATACTTGTCGGTATGGTTGTATGTATGTATGTATATATGGTACAATGTATTTGGCAGGAATTTTGCTAAAACAGCAGTTAGGTTAGTCTGCCTGTGTGTGTGTGTGTGTTTTTTTTTGTTTACCACAGATCAACTATGCTGATGAGAAAATAGCAAAACTATTCATATTGACAGATAAATATAAAAAACATAATATTTTATAGATACATACATACATATGTACATATGTATGTATTTTTGTATGTATATATTACAAATATACATAGTACAATATATGTAAATAACCGCTGTTTGTTTAGTCGATTTACTCTCATTTTACTTCTCATATTCATACCTGTACCTTATTTGACAGCCACAATCACAGTGTGCAGCTACATATATACATATACATAAACATATCTATGTATAGATTTGTGGTGCATTTTGTTTTTTGTTTTTTTGTTCTCATATTTTTATGCATCTTTTTGCATCCATGAATGCACTTTTATGGTTGTGCGATTAATTTTGATTGTTATTTTGTATGCTTTTACGATATGAACTACATAGATAAATACATATGTATTTACATTTACATATACTACATACAAATGCATAACTGCCCTACGGGAAAAAATACTAGTTGTTAACTAGTATCCAACTGGTAAGCAGGTTTTCACTAACTAGTTCATCTTCCATCTATTTCCCATGAAAGTAAATGTTATTTTTAATATAGTGAACTATCAATTGTCAGTCTATACATAAGCTACATACTAGTTAAATACACTAGTTAAAATACCGGTTCTTTCATACCAGTTGAGAGCTAGTTCGCCTCAGTCCAGTCTGCATTGTGCTAGTCAAAAACCAGTTGGATTGACTCCGAAAGTTTGAACCAAATTTAATAAAATTTTTTGTGTGCGTTTCGGCAGATTTGAGAATGGTTTTGAAAAACCTCTTTTACGTTACGTTGCCTAGTGAACCAACTTTTTTGAAAAAACGCACTTATGGTTCACTTTAATTGAAATTTTGTACATTATTTTTTTCCTGGAAGTAGATCAGATATCGATCAATAAACTTGAGGCTTAATTAGGGTTGTTCATCATATTTTACAATTAAATGGAATATGAAAAACCACAATAATATGCGGTTGTTGTTGTTGTAGCGGCAAGTCTGATAAGGTGTTGTTGAAATTTCTAGTTACTTATGAGTCCTACCTTTTTTTTTTGAATTTGTTCGCAAAATACTAGTTCATGTACTAGACTTTTAACAAAATAGTCCAAATGTCAACGAGAAATACTAGTATAATTCTAGTCTATGACAAACTAGTATATTTTTGTCTTTTAAATACCAGTATAATTCTAGTCTATGACAAACTAGTATATTTTTGTCCTTTAAATACTAGTATAATTCTAGCTTACAACAAACTAAAATGATTTCGTTTTCAAAATATTACTATTTAATTAGAATTTTTACATACTAGTCTACCTTTTCCCTGCAGGGTGCTAATAAATGCCTATAACTATGTTTGTATATACTCGTATGTACTCGTATGTCTACTAAATAAGTAGCAGTAAATCTGCCAAAAATGTTTAGGGTTCGAATAACATTTGGGAAAACGACTGTGGGTCATTAAAACAGAAATAACTGTAATTTACTGTCTATTCAAGGATATTTCAAGAACAATTGGAATGCACATTTATTATATTTCTTTCGCAGCCCTTTGTAATTGACTTTAATTTTTCTGCGGAGCATTGTTGAATTCGCCGGCAGTCATTAAGACGTCATATTTCGATTTTTTTTTTCTGTTGTCTTATTAATTTCTACAAAAACTCGAGAGTATTATGCCAAACTTTAAAGTCCAGCCGGGTAACAGATTTAAAGCTTCAGCGATGCAACCTGCGGAGATGCTTTGCGCTTTGACCTTTAAACACCCTTTTCCCGAAACTGTATTTTCAGAATCGATTGTCAATGTTCTCGAAAACTACACTGATCCTTGAGATATTATTCATGAAGAATCGAAAGAAGGATTCTTTTTTTTTTTAATTACAAAGGTCCTGCAAAAATCGAATTGTCACTTTTATTTATTTTCCTTCGTTCAAATTCTAGTTATTGTTCTTAACTAAATATTGTTTTTTGTTATAAGTTTTTGTTTTTGTTTTTTTTTTTTTATAATGAGCTGGCCTGAGGCCTGGTTTGTTTGTATGAATTGAATATTTGTTATACAACAAAGAAAAAATGGTAGAAGTAACAGCTGTTTCGGAGATCATCGCATCTCCTCATCAGACTTTTTATGGCAGGGATCGAACCAACGGATCCTTACTTAACAGGCGAGTTTTCTACCATTGCCATGAGTACTGTCAATGCAGATGCACTTTTCTCAAGGGGACACCGAAAATGTCGATAAAATAATAGAAGTCATCGAGTTTGACGTCAAACGAGCAATGTTTCGATTGCTTCGAAGTTAAACTTTGCACAAAATCAAAAAATCAGCCCACTTGAAAAAGGCTGGATGTACAAAGAAGCTCGTTGTATGGGTGTCACATGAGTTAACGTGAAAAGACCTCATGGACCGAATTTCCAACTGCTGAATCGCTGCTGAATCGTAATCAAATCGACTTATTCATGAAGCGGAGGGTGACTGATGATGAAAAGTGGATTACTTACACAAATTTCCAATGAAAACGATCGTGGTCAAAGGGCACAAAACGATCTCCTAGCCGGCATTGACGGTCAGCAAGGTATCGTTATGTGTTTGTTGAGATTGGCAAGAAATCATCTACTATGCGTTGCGCCCCTACGGCCAGACTCTTAATTCGGACCTGTATTGTGAGCGATTGAACCATTTGAAGGAAGCAATCGCCCGGAAGTGTACATCTTTGGTGAGCAGAAGAAGAATTGTTTTTCTTCATGACAACGCCAAACCACACCCGTCGATAGTAACTCCTCAGAAGTACCGAGAACTTAGTTGGGAGATTTTTATGCATCCACTTTACAGTCTAAACCTTGCACCAACTGTTCCCATACATGGCCAATGACTTGGCTGGTAAAGAACTGAGGTCAATGAAAGACTGTGAAAATCGATTGTGCCAATTTTTTGCCATTAGAAGCATGGGTTTCTGTGAGAGTGTGAGATCTTGTTTTATTTTTTGAGACAGATTTTGAAATATTATATTTAAAAACTATTTTTTTTTTTTTTTTGTTAAATTCCAGGCATTCTTTTGAATAACTTTTTCGAAGATAATCCATTAGCATAATTTAATACCTTTTCCGGAGAAACTCAAATTTCTTAATCTGTGCAAAAATTTTACTATTTTTTTGCGAAACACGAAATCCTTCTTTATGCTTTCCTTCCTGTCCAAGGCATTAATTGAAAAGAATTTCAGCAAACATCTTTCTCTGCTAATCTGCATTGCTAAAAAATCGGCACACCTCTTTTACACAAAACAATTTCGAAGAAAAATTTTCTAAATACTTTCACACAGAACAGTACATACACACACACATACGTAGGGATAAAAAATTATTTATTTACAATGTAACTCCACTTGTATGTAATGTAAGTGGAAACAGTGCTAAGGAAGCCAGCGATAGAAGAAATAGCCAATGCATTCATATTTCTAAATTCCTTTTCGGTGCGCAAATAAAAAGGAGGAAAACCGTCGTGTCATATTTCGTATGCAAGCATCATCAGAGGCCAGGTGCAGAGCATAAATGCCAATGGAGTGATTTGCAGAATGCAAAAAAGCAAAGCGACAGACAATAGTTTAATGTTGGTGGGGCATGTGATCTGACACCTAAGCTGCGATTTCCAGTAAATGCAAGCGTATAGATAATACAAACACACAAACACACACATACATACATACATACATACATACACGAATAAATGAATTTTATAATTATGTGCTATGTATATATAGTATGTAAGTACATAAAGACAAATCTCTTAGTTACCTACAAAGATATTCTCCTCTTGCACCATTTACGGGCATATCCCACTGAGTTGTTCGGCAATTTTTTTTTTTTTGCTTTTTGCTGTTTGGCTTTTTGTTTGGTTAGGTTTTCTGTTTTAAGATTTCTATTGTTTACTAAAATTACGAAGATTTCATTTTCTACATAGATCGAGCAGTTTAACTGTCTAAAGGCAGAACAACTGCGCAAATACGAGATATTTATGAGAATACGCAAGTACATACATACATATTATATATAGGAATACATTCTTACATACATAAGTAATATGTACGAGAATGGGGATGAACTGTGAAGAAGTACAGCATTTAAATTATCCTGCTGATGTTAAAAACATTAACAAATAACACGCATAGATACGCACTATCGGAGTACGGGTAGTCTGACTGTGCGATTTTTCTTTACATATGGTACATACATACATATACATATGTACATATAATTTTAGTATTTGCCCACTACAACTCATGGGTACCTGGACATCCGGATAGCCCGGATTGATTAAACATTAATTTTAATATTTTTATATTTTTTTTTTATTTTTTAAATTATTGATCGCATTTTGTTTGTGTTTATTCTTCACCTCTGCGCAAGCTCAAAATAGTAGACAGCGCGAGAAAGGCTTTATTTACTTTATTGTGCTCCGGGAATCCTCAAATAATTGAAGAGAAGCCATTCTTTTAACAACAACGCGCCACTCAATCCTCCCTTTCGCTGTTTGGCGCCAATTGGAAATACCAAGTATCGCCACGTCCTTCTCCACCTGGTCTTAATCAAAAGAGTGGAGGTTTTCATCTTCCTCTGCTTCCACCGACGGGTACTGCATCGAAAACTTTCAAAGCTGGAGTATTATTATCCATCCGGAGCGCATGACCTAGCCAGCGCAGCCGCTGCTTCTCGGTTCGCTGAACTATGTCAATGTCGCCACAAATTTCGTACAGCTCATTATTCCATCGGCTGCGATTTTCGTCGTTCCCAATACTAAGAGGACCATAAATCTTACGCACAATTTTTCTCTCAAAACGCCTGTTGTCATCGTCCATGACTCCGCACCATTTAGCAGAACGGGTATGATGAATGACTTGTAGTGTTTGGTGTTTGTTCGTCGAGAGAGGACTTTACTTTTCAATTGCCTACTCAGTTCAAACTAGCACCTGTTGGCAAGAATGATTCTGCGCTGGATTTCAAGGCTGACATTATTATTGGTGTTGATGCTGGTTCCTAGATAGACGAAATTATCTACGACCTCGAAGTTATGACTGTCAACAGTGAGATGGGAGCCAAGTCGCGAATTCGATGACTGTTTGTGTGATGACAGGAGATATTTCGTTTTGCCCTCGTTCACTACCAGACCCATATCCTTCGCTTCATTATCCAGTCTGGAGAAAGCAGGACTTACGGTGCGGTTAATGAGGTCAATAATCTCGATATCATCGGCGTACGCCAGCAGCTGTACACTCATATAGAAGATTGTGCCTTCTCTATTTAGCTCTGCTGCTCTTATTATTTTCTCCAGCATTCAATTAAAAAGTCACACGATAAAGAGCCACCTTGTCTGAAACCTCGTTTGGTATCGAACGGCTCGGAGAGGTCCTTCCCGATCCTGACGGAGCTTTTAGTGTTGCTTAACGTCAGTTTACATAGCCGTAAGAGTTTTGCGGGGATACCAAATTCAGTCATAGCAGCGTAAAGGCAGCTCCTGTACGTGCTGTCAAAGGCGGCTTTAAAATCGACGAAGAGGTGGTGTGTGTCGATCCCCTTTTCACGGGTATTTTCCAAAATATGGGGCATGGTGAAAATCTGGTCAATGCTTGATTTACCAGGATAAAGCCACACTGATAAGGTCCAACCAGTTTGTTGAACTTTGGCTTTAGTCTTTCACACAATACACTCGACAGGACTTTATAGGCGTTATTAGAGAGGCTTATGCTATAGTAATTGGCGCAGACTGTGGGATCCCTCTTTTTATGGATTGAGCAGAACACACTTGGGTTCCACTTCTCGGACATGCTTTCATCCGACCATATTTTGCAAAGAAACTGATTTACGAGTATGCACCTTATCAGTTCTTCACCGCCGTATTTGAATAGCTCAGCCGGCAGAACATCGGCTCCCACCGCTTTTAAGTTTTTCAAGCAGGCTATTGATATTCGAATTTCTACATAGTCAGGCAAAGAAATATCTGTTTTATCGTCATCGATTGGGGAATTGGGTTAACCATCTCCGGGTGTTGCACTTTCACTGTCATTCAGCTGGCTGGAGACGTGTTTCCTTCATAAATTCAGTAAGCTCTTAGTATCAGTCACTAGATCACCTCTCTGTGTTCTACAAGAATCTGCGCCAGTCCTGGAACCTTCTGGAAATCGTTGTATCTTTTGGTAGAATTTTCGAGCATTACCCTTGTCGGCCAGATTCTCAAGTTCTTCATACTCATGCATCGGTTGGACGTCTTTTTTTTTTGTAGAGCTACGCAAAAGGCCGTATTTATACGGATAAACCTTTAACGCTTAAGCACCAGAAAACCCAATTTCAGCAAGTTATGGCTGTAAAACTTCCCGATATGTGCCAAAAAGTTTTCAAAAGATACCTCAAACAGATCGAAGTTTGAAAATAACCGTGAGGCGTTCATATGAATGATATAGTGTTTCTCACATATATATAATGCCAAGATTCAAACTATTAGAAAGTAGAAATTTCTTGAAAACAATTAATTTAAATACATTTTATTTACATTTATATTCGAAGCCCTGTATAATTTTCTATATAATTCTTAGCCTCAGTAGAGTTCCTGCCAAATGAAGTAAAGCTTCTTTCTCTCAGGAAACTCTTAGGTTAAATCAGTAATTGGAGTAAATATTATGTATAAAATTTATGAAATATGTAAGTATATATTTACATACATACTAGAGATCAAGATTTTATTCGAACCTCTTCGAGAAGCTCGACTACTCGCACACTCGTTTATTGTTCATTGCTCGAATATTTTTGAGCACGAACTAGAACAATTAGAGCTTTTTCGAGCTTTTTCGAGTATTTTGAAGAAAACTTTTGACTTTTACTTCAGAACTTCTTTCAATAATTTTAAATTTATTTATGCAAAGTGTAAGACTCATTGAAAAACTAAAGAAATTTCGGCAGATAAAATTGAAAATTGAAAAATTTTTCAATTTTCAAACAGACATTAAGCAGTTGATCAACGAATGAGTATCGAGCGAGTATCTAGAGGTCTAATATATATGCATGTACATATGTATGTATATGTGAAATTAATTTAATTGAAAAAATAAAATGGATTTATAGGTTAGAAATCCATGAATTAAGCAAGGAAAATCAAGTAATTACTCAAAAAATAGAAAACTAATTGTATATGCGGGAAATTCGTTCTAACTTCAAAGCATTAATTACATACAATACATACATACATACATACATATGTATAACATATTTTTTCTAATTACACTTAATATTAGCGAAACTTGCATAGCAATTATGGCAGTATGCATACAACTTCAAATACATGTACATATGGTATCTACATACATGCATACGAGTACATTCATTGTATGTATATATAAAAATATGTAAAGAAGAAAAATATTTTTCATAATTTTGTATAATATTGTAATTAATGCAGGGTATAGTTATTAATTCTGTTAATGCTTTTATTTATTAGTTGACATTTCGATTGATACACAATTGTTTAAATCTGCGGTTGTCTGTGTGTTATGTGTATGTGTGTGGAAAGGGTGTTGGAAGGAGTTTTTCCTTTACAAAATCGCGTCGCGTTTTCAGGGTGACTTTTACGTGAATTATGGTATGTAGGTATGTACAGTTGTATTTGTAGAAATTTGTGTGACCATAAAAGTAGCTGCATATGTATACATACTCGTACACACATTTGTATATTTATTATTTTTATTGCTCAAATTTAATTTTATTATTTACTTTTTTAATAAAGCACAAGGCTGTCGCGACTTAATATTCTCACGATACGAAAGTGCTTTATGCGTGAATGGGAGAAAGACATATACTCGTATATACATACATATGTATGTATGTAAGCATATATGGAAAATAATAGTGCCACGAAATACGCAATTTATTTTCATTATTCGTTGCCTTTGTGTAAAAGGAATGTAATTAAATGAGTTTTTTTCTATTCTAAGTGAGAATTATTTTAAAATAAATATTTACTTAAATGCATATGTACATATGTATGTATACATATTTACATAGATCCATATTTGCTTGTGTAATTGAAAAAAGTAAATAACGCTGATTATATCTATAAGAGAGTTCCATAAAATGTATATGGCCTTGGGAAATGGGTTAAACTAAGACTTTGGAAAATATATTTATGTGTAAGTACGTTGAAGCGTTCCTTAGATTTTTAAGAACATTTTATTTGAAGTGCTGTTTCAAATATTTTCCGTCTTAAAAAGTTAGACAACAACTCGATAGTGAGGCAGGGTCCCCTATATGTATAATATAATACATAATAGAGGATGTGCATATGTAAATATGTAACTATGCAGCCAATAGACTCCGAAGCTTTTGCGCCGATTTTGCTAAATTTTCCAAATAACTTCATTAAAGTCCAGTGTTCCTTTGAAGATTCGATATTTTTGAAAGAGTTAGCTTCTATCAGAGAAATAAAACTCCAAAAAAAAAACATATTTATTGCTCGACTTATTTGAGATTTGGTACACAGGCATCTCAAAAATGGAGGAACCCACAATTTATACTTAGGTCAGACCACCTCCGAACGGCCGATGGTTTTTTATGAGGAGTCTTTATTTCATATCATATATGTACTCGGAAGGGTGGACATTCCCTGCTGAGTTGCGACCCCAATTTGAAAATTTAACTTAATTTTTATTTTTATTTTTTTGGATGTTGCTGGCACCAGGATTTGAACCCGAGCCTTCCGAATGTCAGTACGCAATGATAACCACTCGGCTGTTGTTGTTGTTATTGTTGTAACCGCAAAAATATTCCTCAAAACAATTTTTGGGGAATGTTACTGGAGTGACAGTCCTTTGCCGGCTAAAAAATCCGGGTCGTTCCGGTATAAAGACCCGACTGTCGCGGAAACAATTGGATTTTAGTCGCCTCGTACGTAAGGCTTGCCTGTCGTGCAGATAAATTCTTGAGCCCCTAACCCGCAGGGAGGACAACTCAGCTCCACCAATGAAGATAGGAGTTAATTTTTCTTTCAGAAAATGGATCTATCGATCTATTCAAAAAAATCTAAATAGTTTATGGTTAAATTTACTTAAAACTCCATAAAGTGGAGCAGATCTGATCGTATAAAGACAAACATTTTTATGGTTGGTTGAATTTTTGTACGATCCTTTTGTCCAGACAAACAAGACACAGGCTTTATTTACCATAGTTAGAATTATCCGGTTTATGTCAAATATGCAACGTATTGCTCGATAATTTTTTGTCGTTTGGAAAGCAATGTCATTATGCCTCTCTCATAGAAACTCTTGTCCGTATTGGCAAAAAAGGGATACTCGAGACCAATTCGTTACTAGTTAAATTATTCGCCGTAGACAGGAACATGTGGCTATCACATGATGCGAGGATCGTGCTATAAGGTGTATGCATAAAAACCTCCCACTAAGCTTCCTTCAAACAGTCTAATAGCTGAGAGTATAGGCCCGAATTAAAATCGTAGATGATGATTGCTTGCCAATTCTACCAAGCACACGAAAAATCCTTCCCGGCCTTAAATCATGGCTTTGTGACCATTTGTGCCGGCTCACTTGTCCTTCAGCCACGATCTTCTTTCGAAGTTTCTATAAGTGATCTCCGTTTCTTCACTAGTCACCATCCGATTCAGCAGCGATTCCCGATTTTTTTCGAGAAGGGGTTCACAAATCAACATATAAAAATATAGATCGTTCGTTGATCGCAGCGTCATGTTAGTATACTGCAAACAGCAGTCTGATCAAGCGTAGATCAAAGTCAAGGTATTCATTCTACTAAATTTGACGTGGAGTAGTGACTAACCTCTGACAGATAACGTAAAAGTTGGCGTCCGGCTTACTTTGAGGAATTTCTATGCTCCTTTCCATGGAAGACTTTGACTTGAGATAGTTTGATAATATTACTATGAGTTGATAAATAATAACTCAGTAATATGCCGGTCCCGAATATTGAACGTCCTATACATCAGTCTTGGCCATGCATCTTACATTCATTATAATGTCAAATATAGCATTGATACATAAAGCATCAGAAAACTGCAGGTTATTCTTAACTTAAAATTGCTGCTCCTTAATAATTCAAACAGTTAAATCTCAATGGTTCTCTTTTTATTTATTTCTTTTTTTGGTTTTTTTTCTCTCTCTCGAGGTATCATTCAGTAATTGCCTCTTCTACATTTGTCGTAAATCCTACAGAAAGCACCTCTATAAGGCCCACGATGTATCCGACAGCGCATTCCAACTTCACCAGCTCCAAATTAGTTTAATCCTGCTCAATACTTGTACATCTGATTTCCATATGAAGAATAAATTGTTGGCTTAGATATATAAAATTTCATATAAATCGCTCAGCATTATCATCAACCGTTAGTTTTGTATGTTTACGAGTATATAATTAAGTGCAGCAACTATACCAGCACATATCTACTCTTTTGACTCACCTCACCTTTGGCCGGCATAGCCATGCCGTCTGACACACATATGTCGCTCACCGACAGCCATTTAACTCAATAGTTTATGTTGATGCCACACCACCACACCACCACACCTGTTGCATGTGATATCGCCTGTTGCCCCCCGTCAAAACACAAAACACTTTCAACAAAAAACATATATGTATATAAACATAAAAACGCACACCCTGTAGGAAAAATATGTTCAAGTAAATAGTTATTGGTGCTGAAGAGTGACAGTGAACACTATCACTGTCTCATCTATCTCATATTTTGCTTCGTGTCTGTAGCGGCGACAAAAATCTTTAGAATAGTACCTCATTATCTCGTGAAACAGCGCCCTGTTTTTATACCAATCATCATACTGATGGAGAGACGGTCAAAAAAGTTAAAACTCCTTGATCTTTTAGCGTCTAACACAGACCATAACTATCTAGCCACGTGAAACGTAGTTTCATTAAGCCATCCGATATTTGGCTGTTTATCAAAAGTCAGCTTTAGGATGTGTTTTGTCGTAGACTCTGCGTCTTGCAGATTTTATTATGGTTCAAGTATTTCCTTCTTCCCCATGTTTCTGTACACCTCGATCACAGCTTTGATACACTTATTCGAGGGCTTGTTCTGAGTGCCTCTGCAAATTATTGATACTTTTGACGTGGAGGTATTTGCATTGTAGATGCCTGGTGGAATCTTGGCTGTCAAAGTATATAGTAACAGATTGGCTTCGGAGTGTAGATTTGGGCAATCTTTTGACGGCTTCCGTGATTGCCATAAGTGCTACTTGGAAGCCACGGTTATTGCCTAGTAAACCTCAAGAGAATGAATTTCATAGACTACTCTGTCATCGAGTTTTGAGCCGTCAATAAAGTTGCCTATTGATCGAGGGAGCGTTTGTGTTTTCCTCTTTCTTCCTCTCTGGGAATCTTTTGGAAAAAATATTGTCACAGCAGAATATTGCCAAACAATGCAATTTCTCCAAAAATGAGTTGCGTTCAGTCTATTTGTTTTGCAGATCGCTTGAAGTTTGCTGCACAGATCTAAGGGAAGAAAATTTAATAAAGTTTCCCGAGCTTTTCAATGAGTCAATGTTAGAGCTTTTATTATGAGGACACCTACCGACCACTAAACTCTATTTAGTTGGCTCTTGAAGATGAGTTTTTGGAGTGCCAACTACTAAACGGTGATATTGTAGATAGGGATGAATCAATCTACCGCTGTATAAGTCTTGTGAAGAATATATGGGTTTAGACCCCAGCTCTTGCCAATGCCCGATTTGCAAACGTTTTCTCCATAGTTATATTTGAAAGATAATTAGTTCGCTTTTGTGTCTTTGATACTCTAAAAAGTCCTGCCAATTTTGGAATCCATTTGAG
Source organism: Ceratitis rosa (assembly GCA_037013455.1). NCBI lineage: Eukaryota > Metazoa > Arthropoda > Insecta > Diptera > Tephritidae > Ceratitis > Ceratitis rosa. Next base: position 1,516,498 of record JAWMAG010000001.1, on the reverse strand, counting down.
TTGAAATTTATTTATTTTTCTAACCCTTGATCCTCGTCATAGTAGTATTCACTGGCTACTACTCAACCGTTGTGCGAATTATATAATTGGTGCTTTGTAACCACTTATACGGGTTTTCGGCCGAATTACGCACTCCCGTACAGAGTACCGTGTTTGTACCAGTTGGCTTCCCTACAGGGCATGCATAACCATGCAAAAGCATAACATGTGCTTCCGTTAAGGCACTCGTTCACGGCTCCTGGTATACGTATACCTTTGATTTCATGGCATTTTGTGTGTTTTAGCTTCATGCATGTGTTTGTGTATGTGGAAGTGTATGACAGGAGCGTGCGCGTGTCCTTGCCCAACCCCGAGTTGCTCAAAATCCAATAAACTTACAAACATATATATGTATATATATATATATACGAAGGTATTGTTATTCACCTTCATCTTCCTGCTTGTGTGGCTATAGCACAGGCCTGCCACGACTATTCGCCTTGAATTTTGTACACCTCGTTTTCCTGCACGCAGAGAGTACTGTCGACTGTGCACAAAGCGGTTATCCTGCCGTTCAGTGTACGACATGTGTCCTAACACACATCAACAGGCACAGATAAAGGAGGAATTCTTACACTAAAGGGATCGTTGGGCTGTTGTTGTACGATTTCCAAGGCTTGCGCTGGTTTCTACCTCCACCTTGTTGCGCTCGCTGGCATACCGGTTGTTTGCTGCATGGACGGCGAACCGATGCACAGGACCCGGCAATGTTTGTTTATACGCCATAAATGTGCTTGCGTAGTTGGACAGACGGCGAAAGAGAAAAGTACAATAAAACAAGTGGAATGGAGTGTGGTATGAACAGGAGCACGAAGCGAAATACCAAACAAATTGAGTTGCGTCTTTGAGTTCTTCTGCCTCTGAGTGAATGTTTGCCGTGTTTGTTTTTTTTTCTTTTTTTTTTTTGTTTTTTTATTTGATATTCTTTTCAGTGGTTGTTTATAAATTTTTTGTCCTTTTTTTGGTGCCACGCCAGCTGTTTGTTGTTGCTTTGCGCGTGTACGGTGTTTATTATGTCACAACATATGCGACAAGTGGCCGATATTTTGACCTCAAATGGATATGGGTCGTGGCGTGTGTGTATGTGTCTTAGTTGTGTGAATGTGTGGCATCTCCCCTCTTTTATTTTTTTTATTGGAGCGTATAGTTGGCGATAGCCCATTATAATCTCATATGTATGCGGTGTGTTAACATGTGGTCATTGCGGTTAATGATGATTAAAGTTAACAGCTTGGGTTAATGGATTTGGAATAACTACTTTTGGAACGACCGCTGCCACGAAAGGTCACAAAGTCACTCATTTGTGCTCGTAAAAGTTTAATTTGTCGAAACTTTTAACCACAACGTAGGTTAGTTTCAAAGAAACAGTCACAATAACCCCAGCAGAGGTGATTCCCTAAGGCCAAAGGTAGACTAGGGATCTACTGAAATTACTAGTCACGCAATAGGACGGTTGTGGACGACAGAGAAATCAGCCTGCGAGTATAAACCTGAAGTTATCTAGTTTTGCTTGTTGGTTTCAACTCTTCTGGAGGCACTCGGCCCACGATCTCCTCTTATTCTTCTTGTTTTCTTCGCCTCCTTTTAATTTTTCTTCGTTTCGTTCTTCTTTTTCTTCTTCCTCTTATTCATAATTAACGTTGTGTAATCGCGCCGTTTGCTCTTTTTGCTATATTGCGCCAATTGTAGACACCAAGTATATTCAGGTCCCTTTCAAACGTAGTGAAGGTCTTATTCCTCCGTCAACTTCGCATTCCGGTTCCTATCAACGGACCTGCATTATTCAACTATATCCACTAAAGAATCTAATGCATGTCCTTTACTAGTTCTCCATCGTCAGCCCGGAGGCCATAGGGCTCCAACGCTTTGTTATTCTCCAAACGAGCCATCGCCATTGAAACTTCATCATAGTTAGGTGATGGAGCGAAGTTCTGCAGCCGCTTGAGTCAGCAGAACTCGACTTCTACTTCTTTCCCGGCGTAGAATCCGCTTCCGCGATTTTAGGCGAGTTAACAACATTGCCTTTTTATGATGTTGTTGTTGTTGTTGTTGTTATTGTTGTTGTCGTTGTTGTTGTTATTGTTGTTGTTGTTGTTGTTGTGGTTGGATTTCGGGGAATATTGCGGGAGTGAGAGTCCTTGGCCGGATTTAAAATCCGGTTCGTTCCGGTATAAAGACCCGACTGTCGTGGGAACTATTGGATTTTAGTCGCCTCTTACGAGAGGCATGCCTTACCACGGGTAAATTCTTTAGCCCCGAACTCGCGGGGACCCTTCTTTTTACTTTTTGGTGCCAATTGGAATTACCAAGTTCAGCTAGGTCCTTCTCTAACTTATTTTCGCTCCGTTCCTCTGCTTCCACCAGCGGGTACTACGATGGTTGTAATGGAGTATGCTTCTGGGTATGCAATTCGCAGGGATTAGTCAGTTAGTTAAGGATTTGCTCAAGTCAAATTGCTGCAACTGTTCACCAGAGGTGCGGCTGGGAGCGGGTGTTGGTCTTGAAGCAATTGGTTCGCTATGTAAATGTGTTCAAAAATTAAACCAACTTGCCTAACGAAGTTGTGAGCTGGGCTTGGGGCGAGCCACGTAGATCTCAACTTCAATGAAAAGATTAAAAGCTTTGCTTTCTCCTTTCCATTTCTTCCGAGCCGCGAAAGGTCTTATCTAGTTTCTGGTTGGATGATAAATCCAAAGAATAAAAACCTCAGTATATGATCCCCCACATACAGACTTATTGTTATTTTTCATTAAATATTTTGAGCCTCTTCACTCTAAAGTAATGTATGTTTGTAAATAAGAATGGAAAGAAGAGAAAAATATTTTACTCACCAAATAAGAAATAATCAAGTAATTCTGTAAATATGTATGTAATTTGAGCAATACAAAATTGACAAATTAGCTGTCGTTTATGCGTAATTCTGCCAGTTACTCACCAACACACCCTCAATGGCACTACACTTGGGCACAAAATACCCAACGCTAAAGCCCGTCGCAGCGGCTCGAAGTGCTGGGGCATTTTGCGACAATTGGTCGTATCATTGAATGATCAATCTGAGTGGCCACTTAAATGAAATCCACACGCACGCGTTCACATACTCGTAAGTAATGTGCATAAACACTCGTACATATGTATGTATAACTCTGCCTCAGCCTCAGCATATATGTAGATATTTGCATGTAAATATGTGTGTACAAAATATTCTGCCGACGCCTAGTGTGCAAAACGAGATTCTACCATAGGACCAGACTCCACAGCGGAGGGCGTAATGAATACATTTTCATGAAATAAAATAAAAAGTAACAACAACAGTGCCGCCAATGCTCCTACAACAATTGTATGTGGCCCCGGTTATGCTTTAACTAAAATGCGTAGCTAAGCGTTGGAAATAAATTAATGTAGGTGGCTGTGTTTGTAAACTTCAATAAATATTTTTACATACCTACTTGTATACTCGTATATGTATATATGTATGTTATGTATAAAAATATATAACTGACAAATATGCGTACGCAAAATAATATTGAAATTCCATACTTAAATTGGCCGCATTATTGTGTTGTGAACCCCAATGCGAAAAACGCGAGTGCGCCATGTATTCCACATGGATATAAGAGTAGTCCAAATGTACAACAATTCATAAAAAATGCTGGAAATGTTATATACTCCACCTCTGCATAATAGCAGACTAATCCAAGGAGTACCTACCGGAGATTACATTGAAAACTATTTTCAATGCATTTCTACTAACAAAGCTCACCAACAAAAAAGAAATTGACTAATGGTCGAATTCGTACCATTGATAACCATAGTCCCAACCATAACTATAAAGGGTGAGTTTTTAGGCATTTGGTTTACAAGAAGAACTAATTTAATAATAATTTCATGTTATGGCCAAGCTTTATTATAAAAATTATGGCTTGCCATTATGTTTAAAAAATGATTTCCATCATATGACCGCCTTGGCTGTCTTGGATAAACTCCAGTCGAGAGACGCAATTTTCGACCACTTTCTTGCAGCAATTAAAAGCGGATATTAGAAAAAAACGTGCCGAATATTTTCTTTCAAGGCGTCGATCAGCTCGGACTTAAACAAGCAACTTGACATAACCCCATAAAAAAAACCAACGGTGTTAACTCACACAATCTTAGAGGCCACGCCACAGGCCGACGCGGCGAGTTAATGCGCTCACCAAAACTTTCCTTCAATAAATTGTTTGTTTTGTTGACTGTATGGCATGTAGCGCCGTCTTTTTTGAACTAAAGATCGTTCAACATTATCCAACTTAGGCACGATAAGGTCATTAGTTGACTGTAACATTATGACCGATCTAATTTTTGAAGAAATATGCACCAATGATTCTCTCTGCTCATAGACCGTCTCGACAATGGCTTGTGGATTATCATCAATCCAAATGTGAAATTTTTTTTTATTAACGTACCCATTCAACCAAAAGTGAACTTCATCGCTGAGCAAAATTTTCTTGTGAAAGCCGGGATCGGCAGTAAACGTGCCGTTTCGACGGGATCGGACCAGAGGGAGAGGGTGGTTAGATATGTTGGCTTAAGGGGGCATATGAAGAGGTGGTTAGTGTCGTGCGGAGACTCTCCACATACTGGGCATATGTTAGGTATGTTGGAGTCGAGTCTCGATAAGTAGGAGTTTAACCTGCTACAGGATCCAAATCTAAGTTGTGCAAGGGTCACGCGGGTCTCTCGAGGCAGCTCGAGCTCGTTGTCTGCGATGGGTGGTGCTTTGTCTCCGAGCACGCCATTCACAGGAAGGGTGTCTTTGAAGGTGTTGACTGAGTCCTGGTGAATGGCGTTCAGTGCTTGTCTGTACGCAGTCCTGTCCAGCGATTGTTGCACATATTGCTGGATTGTGTCCTTCAAGTGTAGTACTCCCTTCCTGATGTCCCTAGGTATAGGTTCAGCTTCTATTAGATGCTCCCTACGGTAACATCCCAATAGGAACTGTTTGCACAGCAAAGCATTATGCTCCTTAACTCGTAGCACACATGCTTCGCTGTGCAAGTGATGCTCCGGCGACATCAGGAGGTGTCCTGTCGCGGTTCTGAGGGCAGTGTTCTGACAAGCCTTTAACTTCTTCATCTGCGTCTCGTTCGTCCCCGGCGGCCAGATCGGTGCAGCATAGTTTACTACCGGCCCATCAATTGCTTTATAGGTTGCCAGCATTGTTTCTTTATCTTTACCCCAGGAGCTGCCGGCTAGCGTTTCGAGTATTTTGTTGTGGCTCCGGAGTTTTGCGGCAATGACGGTCGTATGCGGAGTGCTAAAATTCCTAGTATTTTGTTACTGAGAGAATAGCAAAGCTATTTAAGCTATAGGCAAAAATGAAATTGTTATAGTACATAGCTTAGGCCTTATGTAGGGCATCTGGTAACACCACTGTTTTTTTTTCATATATATATATATCCAAGCTATACGATTCTGGGTCCACAACCTCTCCGTTAAATCAACCAACGACTATGTATTTTCCACTTGTCACCTAAGAGGTCCATAAGGCTTACATACAATTTTTTTTTTCTTTTTATACTTTTCATGTACATGAAATGATATATTCGTATTTACTTCGACCAATGTTAGTACTAGAAGCAGAAGAGATGGATCCATCTTATACCGATCGGATCAGAATGATGAGTTGGTCCATCTGTTTGTATGCAAACTGGTACCTCATTCCCTCAGTTTATGAGATATTTCAACAAAATTTGGTACACAGATGAACTGGTACATTTAATCGCTCATTTATCGGAACCGGTCAACCGGAGCACTAAGAGCGTGGTTTTCTGCATACATATAATAATATACATATTATCACCGAAAATCATCGATATCGGAGGACTATGCAGCTGTCATACATCCAATTAACTATTACAAATTAATATTTAATCCTAAAATAAAATGCCATAAATTTTATATGACCATGAAAGGTACAAAGACAGCTCTTCTTTCCTGTTTCGTAATTGTTTTATTTTTAGAGTACCAAAACGACGTTGTACGCGTATTTCTTAGCAAATTGGATTCTAGATTGACATCTCCGTCCTGCATATTAAGCCCCTTTTGTATTGAGAATAAGTGGGAAAGATGTTGAGCAACCCCAACGCGGATGCACGTAAGCATTTAGGAAGAGCCTAACTTAACTCGTTTGGATATTGGAAAATTGAAAGAGGAAACCCAAAGGCAATTTTTCTACTTTCTCTATCCTACCAAAATGGTAATCTAGGTTACTCTGCAGGCAGTTCTTTAGCAAATTAGTCGCATAAATGCCACTTGAAACTTTTTTGGAAACTTTTACAGATATAGAATTATGTATATATAATTAACCGTTAATTTAACGATATATTCATACAATATTAATTCTAATTTCAAATATGAATGAATTTCTTACCAATTATTTTAACTTTCCAATACATATGCATGTATGTACGTACATCGATTTTCTATTTTCCCCATAAAATTTAGTAGCCATTTTCAAATCGTCCATTTTTCATATCAAGAAAATCATTTCAATTTTTTTCTTTCTCATTTTTATTACTAAATAAATATACCCGTATATGTATGTATGTACATAAATAGTCAGTATTTACATACAACGCAGCCAATGACCGTCAGTGGACTGAGTCAAAAGCTTGTGGCTGGTTCGTTCGTTGGTTGGTTGGTTGGTTGGTTGCCAGCTGACTTGTTGCTGACGTCTTGACACAGAGCAGACATAACCACCAAATTATTAACTCAAATATAATTGAGACTCATATATACATACATATATGTATGATATGTTTGTACATACATATATGTATATTATATTTTAATATATTTAAGAGCATCATACCAACAAGTCTACAGAGCACAATAACGTTGTTGCTGGCACATGTTTATAAGAATTCATATTAATGTTAATATAATATGTACATATGCAGGTATGTACTTGTTCGTATATATGTATGTACATATATTTGACAGAACTTGTCTGAGTGTGATAATATAGTACAATACTACAGTCATTGGCATATGGCGTGTAAAAGGCGCGGCCATAAGTTGAATTAATTTTTACAGTTTCAGTTTTGCCTTTTACACTCAGATTCGTATAAATTTGTTTGTATGTACATACATATGTGGTTATTATTCTTTTTATTTAATTTAATTCCTCCGCCTTAAACATTTGTATGTACATACATACATACAGACATATGTATAAAAATACAGATTTACGCATTCGCTCACAATTATCTACATACATATACATACTCGTATATGCATATATAGGTACATATATCTATAAATAAATACCTATAAAAGTATGCCCAATTGTATATTTAATAAATATTTATATATCACATTTAATTAAAATCTTTATCCATTTGTGTTGTTGTTGTTTTAGCAAAAATCCAGTTTTATGCCGTTAACATACGCCGCCATCGATGCTAATAAAATGGGACAAGTAGAAAAAAATAAGTAGCAAATTATAAGCAATAAAACAAGAAATATACGAGTACATACATATGTACGAGTATGTAGATATATGTATGTATATGCCAGGTAAGCTTTTTATTATATTTGTTTTTGTTTAATCGCTTAATGTTATTAAAAGAGCAATCAGTAATCGGCGATTGCACAGCCACCGCAAGATATTTACATACATACATACCTATTTACCTTTATACTCGTACATATTGAGCTCTCAAAAACATGGCTGCGCCACAAACTTATATTTGTACTTAATTTCATACAAATGAATAATAAATAAATTCATATATGTATGTATGTGAGTAAGTATGTTTTTATTGTTTAAGTATAAATATATATATATATATGCAGATACATAAATATAGCTACGAATATGAGTGTTTAAGAATTGGGTGGAGCTTAAGCTGAATTGTGTTTTTTTTTGTTTTTTTTTTTTTGTTTTAAATAATACTCACAATATACATACATACAAACATAAATAGCGCCAAAGTCAAAGCGTTTACCGACCGACTCAATTGTTTTTGTATTTATAAATCTTTATACATAGGTATGTTTGCTTGTGAGCATGTTTATACGCATATTTATATTTTAAGTATAAACATTTGTCACATTTAAAAATGATAAATGATAATTAAAATCACTTTATGTGTTCATGTAAGTGTGTAGGAAATTGATGAAATGGTTTGATATTTGTTTAATTGTTTTTTTTTTTGTTTTTGTTTTTTTTTTAATTTTTGTTAATCGGCTAAGCATAAAGCTAAAATAAATATATATATATTTATATTTGCAGTTGTGCCAGAAATTTTTCAGTAATCAAGCTGGGCTAGATGACCCTAAAAGAGAACCTAAGAACATAACAAATGTCTGAAAAAATATTAAAAATGTGTAAAACCAATAATTTAATTATTTTATAAAATTTTTAGAAGAAACGAAATTGTATCACTAAATGGAAATTTTTACAACTAAAAAATTATACTTTTATTTCTTCAAAAAATTTTTATTTGAAAGAAAAATAGGAATAAAAGTAGAAAAATATTTGAAAGAATTTAAAAATTAAATTAATGATTTTATATCACATTTTCTTCACCACCGAAGAGTATCTTGAGGTATGAACTATCCTATAATAATAAAATATCGAATATTAATAAAAATTATATTTCTTTCAAGCTGTTGCACACTAATAATGAAAGTTGTTAGTTGATAGGCATCTGATATTTTATAAAATTTTATCCGCCACCATCATTAAAAAATGTTTTCAGCTTTATTTGTGTATTCTAGATGTTATTGATGAAGAATAATTTGCAATAATCGATCATTTTTCTCCACACACAGCATTGGTGTACTATAGAGTGAAGCAAATCTGCGTTTTTTGTGTTAAAAAATGGTACATCCGTCTCTTCGTGTAACTTCGTGCGGATTCGAAGCGAAAAGGTTTTATTTTTTATTAATAAATCTAAGCCAAGCCAACAAGGAGAGTTGAAATGTTTTCTAAAACTAAAGAGTTAAAAGAGTAAAAGCAACATAAATTCTTTTAGAGCATATGAAAAGTGTGTCACAGAAAATTTATTACGAAAAACGTGGTCTACATTTAGGCTGAATGAAATTTTTTTTCTTTCAGGTATAGAAATATTTTATTATAAATATTTATAATTATTTTTATTGGCTTATCTATTTATTTCGCTATTTATTTAATTTTTTACGTACTTTGTTTTTTTTTTATAAAATGTCTGGGAAAGAGAAATTGTGTTTTTTGTTACATTAATTTTTTTCTTTTCTAATTGCAATACATAGTAGAGATAGCACTCGCATTTCATTAGCACTCAGGCTTTTTTTTCTAACCAAGCCATTACTGCAAACCAATGTTCCGGGTAGCCACTCAGTCATAGACAGCAAGCTCCGAGACATATCTGGAACCATAAAGCATATCTTGCCAACCTACCACAAGATTGCTTCAACTTTTTAAGACAAATAAGTAAATACTGATCCGTAACGGCCGTAAATTTAGTGTCCTCAATATATGGTTATAATTTCTCAACCGACCTCAAAACCACTAGATACTCCTTTTCTGTTGTCGAAAAGTTACGGTCATTTTTATTTAAGGACTTACTTAAATACGTTATCGCCCTCTCTATATCTTCAAACATTTAACTTAGCACCACACCTAGATCAAAATAAGACAAATCTGTCTGGATTGTGAAAGTCCTTTCAATCATCCTTTACCAGTTTAAACCCTCTAGTACTTCTACCAGTTCTTAAGATTGAAGAGACAAGAAAAAGTAAGATTGAAAAGGTAAAAACCGAATGGCTGACACAAGTATATTACATCTGAGGGAACTACTTTCAAGGAGAAAAAATATAAATTTATACATATATACATATGTATACAAAATGATATTAGTTAAAACGTCTAGAAGTAAAGAACTGATGTTCCGATTTCGATGATTTATACCAATTCGAATCGGTATCCGTCTAAACAAGAAGAATACGGAAAAATAAAGAAATTCGAGAAGCGAACCAGGAATGGAAATGTCTTATTCATGGTTTCATTTACTTGAAATTATTCGCCTTCCAGGATCAGTTAAGGATCCTTTTAAAAAAAAATATTTTTAAAATATACTGATGGTTCAGTTCGGCCGATTTTTTGTACCAAGGTAACTTTATGTTCATATAAATTATTGGTCTCCATTTTGTAGCTCAATTGTGGGGTTGCAGCTCACATGTTGTCTACCATTCTCTTGCTATCAGAAGAATTTAATGATTTTAAATACATTTAATGGTATACAATTTTTATTACCATATATTGCTTGACGGTGAAAGGTTACAACGGGTAGCGAATAAAAATTAATATCAAAATTAATTTAATAAATATAAATTAATTAAATAGACCGGTTTGCTTGAAGTTTGGAACTTTTGTAACCTTTTGTCTCGATTATATATCTACGAGTATATACCATATAATCGGCGTCTATCTTTGTTTATCATCGCCTTTATAATCGTCATTATAAAGTATAAATTAAACAAAATACATAAAGTCGCAACAACGTGTGCTCGGGGTCTTTTAGTTGATGTATAAATTAATAATTTTTTGATCAAAATAAAAATTCACCTTACTCTTGGAGCAAATACGAGTACATTCATACATTCTTTCGAGTCGTGTGTCAAATTCATTACCGAACATTAAGCTTAATCATAAGAATTTCAATAGATATATTTATTTGTTTATTTTTGTGTCATTGTATTGCTATAATTTACTTTGCTCCCACGAAAAAGTCAGACATACATACCTACATATGTATATATGCATTTGTTCATATGCACATTTTGGAAACAGTTCAAAATCCTTTTAGCGGCGACATGTTCGAGCAATAACCGCGCATCGCAAAAAGCACAAAATTACTTCAATTCACCTTAAATTCATTTAATAATAATAAAATGTCATTTACGCATAAATAAAATGTTTATTTGTTTAAATAAATTATTCTCATAACTTTGCATGAATATGTACGTACATTTGTATGTATGTATGAAGTGACTGTCAATTCGGACATTGCTTTGGTGTCGCTGAAATTAGCATTTTCAAATTTTGATCACGTTCGAAGACAAACGATCCCAAAAGCCACAAAAGTGAAAAAAATGGAATTGAAAATAAAAAATCAGTGATTTAAACTAAAAAGTAAGGAAGATTGAGTTAATTAAACGTTTGATGCGCTTTTTGCATTTTATTTTTATTATTTACATTATTATTATTATAACATTTCGTGAAGTGTCATTATCTAAAGTGCATATTTTCGACTTTGGAATTATTTAATACATAATATTGGCTTAGTAAAAAGAAATCCATTATTTTTGCAATATGTGACCTTAGTGATCTGTATCTCTCGTTCTATAAGTGCGATTGGATGACGATAGATGGAGTTAATTAGATAATAATTTGTACTAAAAAAGGTAATGAGAGTAGTGTTGATTACTAAACTCAGTAGTATTTGGGCGCATTAAAGGTGGATACCTTACATACATACTTTACTGGCGTAGACACAGCTCTCGCGATCATAACCACATTTGTAACATTGCGCCATTCATTCCTTTTTCTCGCTGTTTGGCGCCAATTGGAAATACCCAGTACAGCCAGGTCCTTCTCTACCTGAAGTGGAGACCACATAACCCAGCCTGCGTAGCCGCTGTTTCTTAATTCGCTGAACTATGTCAATGTCAACGTATAACTCGTACAGCTTATTGTTCCATCAACTGCGACATTCGCCGTTGGTAACTGGTACAGGACAGTAAATCTCACGGAAAACTTTTCTCTCGAAAACTGATAACGCCGACTCATCAGATGTTGTCATCGTCCATGCTTCCGCACCATTTAACGGATGATGACGATGAGAGACTTGTAGAGTTTGGTTGTGGTTCATCGAGAGAGTGCTATACTTTTGAATTGCCTACTCAGTCCAAAATAGCACCTGCTGACAAGACTGATTCTGCGCTGGATTTCAAAGCTGAAATTATTATTGGTGTTGATGCTGGTTCCTAGATAGACGAAATTATCTACGACCTCGAAGTTACGACTGTCAACAGTGACAGTGGGAGCCAAGTCGCGAATGTGATTACTGTTTGTTTGATGACAGGAGATATTTCGTCTTGTCCTCGTTCACTCCCAGACCCATATCCTTCGATTCCTTTTCCAGTCTGGAGAGAGCAGAACACACGGTGCGGTTGTTAAGGCCAATTATGTCAATATCTTCGGCATAAGTGCGCACTCTTATAGAAGATTGTACCTGCTCTATTCAGCTCTGCAGCTCTTATAATTTTCTGCAGCAATAAACCTCGTTTGGTATCAAACGGCTCGGATAGATTCTTCCCGATTCTGATGGAACTTTTAGTACTGCTTAAGGTCAGTTTATATAGCCGTATAGATTTTATGGGAATTCCAAATACGGTTTAAGCGGCAGCTCCTTTTTATCCTAGGCGGCTTTGAAGTCGACGAAGAGGTGGGGTGCGATCTTTTCCAAGATTTGGTCAATGGTTGACTTACCAGGTCTGAAACCACACTGATAAGGTTCAATCAGTTTGTTGACGGTGGGCTTTAGTCTTTCACACAAAACGCTGGAGAGGACCTTAAACGCAATATTAAGGAGGTTTATTCCACGGGAATTTGTCGCAGACTGTGGGATCGCCAAAGATGGACACCGGTAAAGAGAAAATACGTTATAATCTACTATTTTCCTTCAGGCAGCTGAAAATGTGAATTTCGGATTCGTCGATTTTATTCCGGTAATGTTGATCGAAAATGTGGTTAAAATAATGGAAATAAACATTGCACAAAATCCGGTTTGGAACGACTTGAAAAAGGCTGGAAGTACAAAGAAGCTCGTTGTACCACATGAGTTAACGAGAAATAACTTCATGAACCGAATATTCATCTGCGAATCGCTGCCAAATTGTAACAAAATCGACCCATTTCTGTTGACTGGGGATGAAAAGTGGATCACTTAGAGCATCGTCAAACGAAAGTGCTCGGGATCGAAGGGCAATGAGCCGGCACAAACGTTCTAGAACCCAGGATTAATAGTCAGGAAGGTTTTGTTATGTGTTTGATGATATTGGCAAGGAATCATCCACTGTGATCTGCTCCCTTACTGTTAGCAATTGAACTGTCTGAAGGGAGCAAACGCCCCGAAACGATCAGCTTTGGACAACAAGGGAGGAATTATGTTTCTTCTGAACAACGCCAGGCCATAGACATTGGCTCCCAAGAAACTCCAAGAGCTTGGTTGGAAGGTTTTTACGCATCAACGTTATAGTTCGGCCATCGCACCAAATGATTACTGTCTGTTTCTGTCCATGGCGAATGATTTGGCTGGCGAACAAAAACCCGTGAAAATCGAAAGTAATTTATTGCCAATAAGAGGAATAGTGATATTACCTTCAAAAGGGTAAAAAGTTATCAATCAAAAGGCAGCATATTTGACATAAATCGGATAATTCTAATTAACTATGGTAAATAAAGCCTTCAATTTAATGCAAAGAAGGATGGATTCTTTTTTGCTAGACCAATATATACATACATATGTACACGTGTTTACATTAGTTCACTTTTAAGTTAATTGCGCTATGCTAAGTACTAGTTGTCTTAAGAGAGCGTTAATAAATATGAACTTCACACTCGGCGCATTTATATGAATTTTGTTATAGGTGTCAGTGAAAAATAGAAAATAGTGCAACTGGAATTAAAGAAAAATTGTATCAGTTATGCATATGCATACCTATATATAATACATACTTGCATTGTATAGGATGTACGTGTCTATTGCATAAACAAGTGAATATCTAAGTGACTTAAATTAAGACGAACTTGACACTAGCTAAGTAAACAGTGGCATTTATATTATACACGTACTATATTATATACATATGTATATATGGTATATGTAATAAACGAAAATAAAGTTGTGGGGATGTTAATGTGGCTATGAGTATCCAAACATCTCCTCATTAACACTTAGTAGTAGTAGTAGTAGTTTACTTATAAACACCAAAAACCCCGTACACCGCATCAACAAATTCCATTACTAAACACTACAACAACTCACTAAGGCGTCAATTTGCCGCCGCTTGGTGTCGTTTTGCAGCTACTGTACCGCTAGAATCGCTTTAACGGCAAAAGATCTAATTACAATTTACAAATAAGTGACGAAGCTTAAGGAAAATGTGCAGAAGGCGATTAAGTGCAAATAAATACCAGATACGAGAATATGATTTTGAATATCGGTTGTGAGCAAATGAAGGTGTAGAAACAAATTATTGATGTAAAAAATAAAACACGCACACGTGGCCCAATAACAACTGAGAATGTTGCTGCTGTAGTCCAAAGGTTTGAAGAAACCCCAGATTTGTCCATTCCTCGGGCATTCTTAAGACTTATAAAGTTCAGTTAACGCATACGGCCGGCCGATGTTATTGTTGTTGTAGCGGCTACGTTATCCACGCTTAGGGACAGATTTAAAAACAATCTAAGCCACCGAGGTCATCTAACGGGAGGTCCAGGAAACGTGCCGTTTCGACGGGATCGGGCCAGGGGGAGAGGGGGTTAGATGTGTCGGCTTAAGGAGGTATCTGAGAGGTGATTAGTGTCGTGCGGAGTCTCTTCACATGCTGGGCATACGTTGGGTATGTTGTGGTCGAGTCTGGATAGGTAGGAGTTTAAGCTGCTACAGTCCGATCATCAACATCGTTGTGTCCTTCCTGATTGCATCCTTGAATTGCTTAAAAATGATTCGAAATTTCATTGAAAAATCAGCTCAACTAATGAGGCCCATTTCCACCTAGATGACTACGTCAATAAATAAAACTATCGCAACTGGCGCTCGAAAAACCCAAGATTTATTGTTGAAAGCGCTCTCCATCCTCAACTTGGGACTGTTTGGTGCGTGGACCTTACGGTGAATGGATTACCCTATGGATGGTATTGATCTGGACAACGTTTGCTTTCAAGAATACAGCGCCACGTGCCACATAAGCAACGAAACTATCGATTTTTTGAGGGAAAAGTTTCCAGGCAGTGTTATTCCTCGAAGTGGTGATCGCATTTGGACATCGTCTTGTATTTTAACACCTTGCGGCTTCTTCCTTTGGGTACATGTGAAAGGTGAGGTCTACGCCAACAGGCCAACGTTGATTCAAGACCCCTCAAAGATGGAATTTGTAAAGCTATTGAGGGTATACAGCAACCATTTTGCGATTTGAAAATAGAAAATTTCATAAAAGGACCCTGTACTTGATCAAACTCATATTAGGCAAGCTAGAGACCTTAACAAAATTTCACTTAAGGACAGAAGCTGATTCCTCAAATGATATTCAGTGATCATTTTTGGGAAAAAAAATGTCTCCATTCAGCTCTGCAGCTCGTATTATTTCCTCAAGCATTAAGTTAAAGAAGTCGCATGATGTCTGAAACCTCGTTCGCTCGGAGAGGTCCTTTCCGATTCTGACGGAGCTTTTGGTGTTACATAGCGGCAAAGAGGCAGCTGTCGAAAGCTGCTATTCCAAGATTTAATGTACGTGTACATATGTTGAATATTTGGAATATTAAGACACATACTACATATATTAAGGCATAGAAAACCACTGGTCGCGACTAAATATCACAAAAACCTGAGAAAATAGTCAGAATTTTGCATTTCCAGTGAGACGTTAGCAACAATATTAATAAATAGTACATAAATTAATAAACATTTGCAAAAGCTTGTATATGTATAATATACATATGCATACGTATGTATGTAAACCATCTACTAGGCATGCTAAATAAGGTCTAATAGCTTTCAACTAATAACAAATGAGCAAATGTTATTTCTACGCTGCAACCTGAGAGTTTTGTTTTAAATTTTATTTTACTCTTTTTCGATGCGATTCTTAATGTGCATACACTTGCGCATGTACATATTTAGGTATGTATTTTTTAATGCTTTTCTTTAACTATTTTTTCAGCTTTTTTTATATAGCAGTTTATTATTAAAGTGAGTAATTAGCTTTAGCGATCAAATTAGTCGACTGTGAAAAAGTAAGTAATTTGAGTCATTCGAGGCGAATTGTAACGAATTGCAGGGAAAAACATACTTACATATTATATTAAAAAAAATTCCATAATTCGTCATGTTTTCGGCATTTAGAATTTTATTTTTATTTTGAAAAAATCACATTTTTAATCAAACTAATAAACGTGGTCGGAGTTCGAAGAAGCATTTTTTAAAGATAGTCTTCTATTTTTATTTCCTAAGAAACTTTCAAAAAATTCCAAGTATTTTTAGACATGTCTACAATACGCCATGCTTGGAAGTTATTTTTTATTTCATTTAAATTATCTCTATCAGACAAAATTATACTATATCATTTTGTATGATTTTTAGAAGCTGTGGAAGTTGATCTTGAAATTATTCATCCATTTTCATGCTCCAACATCCAGAAGACAAAGAACTTCTCTTTTTGATTCTTAATATGAAAACAAATATCAAATATATTATTATTTTTCACGTTGGATCCCACAAAATTTTTCGTGTCGATTGGCTGAGAGAAATGTTAAAAAAATACTATTACGGTGTTTCGAAACAAGTCTATGACATTGTGACAGCTGATAAATCGTGGATTTATGCAAAAAAAAACAGTAATCCGATTTTCAATGACTAAAATACATAGGTATGGTACATATATAAAAGACAATCCTAGTTTAACAATTAAAGAGGATAAATATGAATTTAAAATAAAAGCAAAAAAGACAATTTATTTGGTTTGTTTTTCTTAAAAGACGTAATTATAAATTTATTCTTGTAATTTTTAACAAAGAAAATATGAGAATGCATCTATGGTATACCAAATTTAAATTTGAATATTTCGAACAAATCGGTCTGGTCGACAACCCTAAAGAAAAAGTAAGTTGATCTCAAGATTTTGTTCGAATATTTACGAGCATCTTCAGCATTTGAGCGAAGAGTCCTTGCACCCTCGTTCTTTGCACATTGCTCGAAGCGAATCCACCTTTCTCAAACATTTTGAATAAAAATTTTCTGTGCAAACCCCGTTTCTTCAAGAGATGATGTAATATAAAAAAAATTTATAATTTTATAAAAAAAAACTCTCGCATAAATTTGGTTTATACATTTTGGGAATTATAATTCATAAAAAACGAATTGCGGTGGCTATGGTTTCACTCGAGGTATAGTCTGTCCAGTTCAGCCATTACCCTAAGAGATCTACGACAGTTCAACACGATTTTAGAGTTTTTAATGATCAAAACTATGCTCCTGAGTATTCGAATCATTTCCACTGTGTTTTATAATTTCTATGATCGCGAATACTTTTCAATGGTACGGCAGCTCGAGTGAGCATTCATAAGAAAGATTATACGAGAATCTACCATCAACTTCTGAGCTATACGAGTATTTGTTTTATTACAATATTACCAGCCGGAGTGTCATATTTGCTTGCACCTTCTTTTCTGCTGGGAATCAGCGTAATAAAGTTGTAGCGGATACTCAAAGTAGAAACACGAGAATCGTTCTGGTATAAAGACCCGACTGTCGCGGGAACTATTGGATTTTAGTCGCCTCTTACGACAAGCATGTCTTACCGCGGGTAAATTCTTGAACCACTAACCCGCAGGGGGAGGGGGGGTAATAAGCGTCGACTCGTATCAACGATGTTCTTTTGATCTTGTTAAAACGGTTTAAATTTGTTTTTCTTTCCCTACAAGAGTCTATCCTACTAACTGAGCGAGCACTGTGTACTACCATGTATAAGTTCACTGTTTTGATTCTTGACCAGACCAACACCCAAAATTATCGAGTGTATTTTTAAAATTAAATAAAAGCCGTGATGACTACGTCAATAAACAAAACTACGGTGAATGGATTGCCCTATGGATGATATGATCTGGATAAACGTTTACTTTCAGGAAGACGGCGCTACGTGCCACATAAGGGTTTCGTTCCTTTCGATCTTTCGAGGGAAAAGTTTCCAGGCAGTGTTATTTCTCGAAGTGTTGTTCGGATTTGTCTACCGAGATCTTGTGATTTAACATCTTGAGACGTCTTCCTTTGGGTACACTTAAAAGATTAGATCTACGCCAACAGGCCAAGGACGATTCAAGACCTCAAAGATAGAATTCGTGAAGCTATTGAAAGCATACTGCAACCACTTTACGATTTGGTAATGGAAAATTTTGTAAACGTAGGCGCGGCGGCTGTTTGCCTAATACATTATGTATTGTTCTCCACTAATCATTGCATATTCTCTTCACATTGAAACAAGCATCCAATCATTTATCTCAGAAAATGCCATTCTTCTTTGAATATCTTATTGGACAACCCTGTATTTGAAAAATCCAACGGCCGTTCGAAGGCGGCTCAGAATGAGCTGTAGGTCTCTCTATTTTTTGGAAAACCATTAAGACGCGCAACTCAATTCAGAGGAGGAACTCGGCCGAAAATTACTACAGCGGCTATGAAGTGACAGGTATATAAATATAATACATATATAGATATGTATGTATGTATATAATTGCTGTCACCTCTCGACAGGGAAGGTCAGTGCCTCTGATAGGGTTTCTGACAGTATATACAATATACATATGTAGTTATAAATATTTTTTTTTTATGAAAATAAAGAAAAAAAGTTCATTGCACGAGTAAAAATGATTATTCGTTTATACAAAATTTTTTTAATTTCAGATTTTAATTTTTTTATTTATTATTTACATATATTTATTTATTTATTTGTTTTGTTTTCGTACATCACAAGTGATTCCAAAAGCAATGCTAGCTCGAAAAAGAAAATAAAAAAACAATGTGTAAAAAGCAAAAAAAACCGGTAAAAAAAGAAACCAAAGACAAATAAGAACACATAAAAAAAGCAACAAAACCAAAAATAACTAAAAAAAAATCACAGCAAAAAGGCGCAACGCGACAATGACTCAGCGACTCGTACACCCACACACAGTTTATAGTATGGTACATACAAACATACATACAGACATATGTACACATCGTATCCAAGTGCAAGCTTGCCCCAAAAGTGCATGCACAACAACAAACTGGTTCTAACAATTTTACTCGCGCGCGCACACCGGCAGACATAGCAACAAAAGCAAAAACAATGAGAAATATACAAACATACATACATACATACATGCATTATGGCATAAGCACGCTCAATAATCAACTGAACTGAAATTCCGAAATTCTTACGAATGCGCCAAACGCCATTTGAACACACAATAAACAGCAATGACAACAACAGCAACAACAACAGCAAGAGTATTGCAAGGATTGGAGCTGCAGCACGTGTTCAATGTTAATACTGACGTATCCATCGATGCATGCGAATGTTTATAGGTAGATGGATACATACATACATCCATATGTATGTCGGTATTGCTATATGTACATATGTTAGCCTAAATATATGTTGTTGCATTTTGTTGTACTGCATGTTGCTAGCAATTTGTGCAGCTGTAAACTGGCAGCAACATTCTGTCTACAATTGCATGCTAAAATCGAATTGTAACAACTGTGTAAATATGCTCATACATACAAGTATGTGATGTATGTACGGATCTGCATGTACGAGTATATACGGGCATGTAGTGTTTTGAGTTCGTAACTCATAGGTATGGCAAAGGTATGAATATTAATGTGTAAAATATTTTATTCCAAATTATATAATGATTGTATTTGATCTGAAGGTTCTGTGTAGTAAATGTATGCCCTGAGGGATTGGCATAATTGGGTTGGAAACTGGGCATGCAGTTTGGGGAAAAATAGCTTAACTTGCAAAGGTAACATTCCCAGATCCAATAGAGAGGAGGCTTTCTAAGATTTTTTTAAACTTTCCTTTTCAAGTCGCAGAGATGATCGTAAATATAAGTAGCCAAGCCTCTGCTTGGTGGAACGCTGTAACCGAGTGGGATATTTCTGGCACGTAATAAAAGCTCTTACTAAAAATTCATCAACCGTTGAGCTTAAAATAACCTGTAGGTCTCTCCATATGTGGGAAAAACATAAAGACACAGACCTAAATCGATATATTATATTACTGCCTGAGGTCAATTCACTTCACCTGTTATAGACCCTCTGACCGATCTTTCTTTACGAAGAAATATTTCTACCCAATCATGCATAAAAAATCGAATCAGCAAGTTGGAAACCACGAAGCTCCGAAATTTCGCGAACATTCAACCCTGCGACTTCTACCTCAGGACTATAAATCAGTATCGAAAGGCTCCCTCCACCTGTAGAACATATATCTGCTCTGCTTTTTATATTTTACTCTAAACGTTTTCTTCTTCTTTTTTAGATATCCAATCCTAAAATCCCATGACACCACAAAAAGTCCAAGATGAAAATACTGATCTTGTCGAATACTTCAAGGTGGCTGCCACTTCACTGTTGACAGTCATAACTTTGAAGAAGGTGTAGATAATTTCGTCTATCTTGGGACCAATAACAATGTCAGCCATAAATTCTCGAATGCAGAATCAATCTTGTCCACAGTTGCTACTTTGGACTGTGTAGGCAATTCAAAAGTGTAGCACTCTCTCGACGAAACAAAACCAAACTCTACAAGTCACTCATCATTCCCGTCCTGCTATATAGTGCGGTGTCGTGGGCGAGCCCAGTATCCATTGAGTCGGCTTTGGGAGTTTCCGAGAGAAAAGTTTTTAGCAAGGTTTATTGTTCTCTGCGCATTGATAATGGCGCATACCACAGTCGGTTACTAGTACGCTGACCGGGTCATACCGTTTAAATGAGTGAAAGCGCTCCGGCTTTGAAAGTGTGTGCGATCACAATACCCGCCGGGAGAAGCATAGGAAGAGAAAGAGCTTCACTCTTTTGGAATGTAAAGGTCAAGTTAGTACTTCCAATTGGCGTCAAACAGCGAAGAGAAGAAAGGGTACGCTGTAAGAAGCTATTAGAATCCAACAGTTCCTACGACAGTCGAGCATTTATGTATGCCGGAATGATCTAGCAAACGCTACGTTTGCGACTACAACAACAAAACACAAATAAAATATTAAGTTTTTTATAAATTCGCTTATCGCAACTTAATTCAACTTGTAAAATCGCTGGGTAACGTATACGCACTGTTGTACTGAAAATAGTCTTCTAATGAAAGTTAGCGTAACAAATCTTTTCCAATGACTTAATATGGATTCAAAACGCATATAATTTATATATATATATATATATATATATATATAATATAATATTATGAGCAGGAATTTAGCATTATTATAAATATAAGGGTTGGCATTATCTTAAGCACATGAGACGCCAGAAGTCAATGCTCCGTTAATAGTCATAACAGCAGCCTAGAGTCCGGTCTCTTAACAGATATTACAAACTTTGTAAGTTTAGTATTGTATGTTTTACACATACTCTTCGCGATTCTACAGATCTTAGCTCGTTTCCAGAATCTATTCGTCTGACGAAGTAGTATTACTTCTTGCTTCTTCATCACTTCTTTGAATGGAACTGAAAGGTTTGATGCTGCGTACTGTTCTAAATGGACACCCTCTTTAGTAAGCTCGTCATCTATATCATTACCTTCAATGCTCGTGTGACCTTGCTTTAATCGCTTCTTTAGATAGTGGGACCACAGCTGACTTCATGCTGTCTGAAATTAAGGTTTTTATGACCGCTTTACTATCCCCATACATGTGTATTATTTTCGTTGGAAGGCTGACACTTTGCAGTAGCTCTGTCACCATTTTTATGGCAAAAATTTCGGCTAGGAAGTTACTGTAATGACTTGGCAGTTTATACGACTTCCTCGTTTCCAGTTGGGCGCAGTAAACTGAAGCCCCACTCCTTCTGTCATTTTAGAACCATTTGTGAAAATGTGAAGAACTTTGTTTGCATATTTTAGACCTTTATTTGCCTTTATGTACCTGAAAACAGCTTTCTGAAATTCAGAAGCGGAATTACGTAGTCCGCTTAGAGGTAACGCTGTATTACTATGCTCATAGGTCCTAACGGAAGCATATGTATAGCCTCTCAGCAGATCAGAACCCTCTGTTTTTAGCTACCGGGTTCACGGGAGGAGTGGTTAAAATAGCTTGTCGCACTGCGGATGGTGTTGTTCTAAATTCCCCAGTGATGTTGATCATTGAAAGTCTGAATACTCTTTCCACCCTATCCAAGTATGTGATCTTGTCCAGAGCTTTCCACCATATCAAAGCACCGTAGAAAAGTATTGGCTTAACAACAGCAATAAAGATCCAGTGGGAGTTAGTAGGGGAAAGACACCAAACCCAATTTCCAGATACTTAGTGCTAGGTTTTAGCTGTAAAGTGTCCTCACCCAGCTTTGACTAGATCCAGGCTGGAATTTTGTATTTCCTTGTAAATAGGACCAAATTTGTTTTATTAGTATTAACCTTGAGTCCTGTTGGAATGACCCAGTTGTTTATGGTCTAAGTACCTGATTAGCCACAGAGCCGAGGGTTGCCAAATACCTGTCACCCACTGTGGCTGAGATATCATCCGCATAGGCTGTAAGAATGATAGTTCCTCCTTTCATCTTCTCGAGCAATTCATTAACAGCAAGGGTCCATGATCGTTCGGGTTCAGTTGTTGCTCGAGCTAGATTTTTTAAGCACGCAAATCATGATTCTTCTGCAGAATCCACCACAAAGTGGTCGATACCGACACTTTAGTCCACAGTAACAATAGCGTGTGCGCTCTACGGCACCTCTGAGTATGTGTATCAACCATTAGAGTAAAGTACAGTTTAATGATTGCTGGAATTACCGACTTTGTTGGGCGATACCTCTCTTTAGGAGAGGCTCAGATTAAATTTTATATTATATAATTTTGGATGTTGGTACGGAAAAGTCAGTCAAAATTTGTTGAAGCACTAAATTTTTAGTCTCAGTCAAAATAGAAATTAAACGAAAATCTTTCGGAAACCGAAAAAAGCAGTGCAATGTTTCCTTAATAGCTCCTTCACACCAAGGATGCCTAACTAACTAACTAACCTTTTACAAATTAAGGAAATATTTCTATAAAATTTTCCAAAAAAATCGAAATAATTTAAAAGTGCCTTCTTGGCTTCAGCAGCACTGCAGCCGCTTGTAGTTCGTGGCAACTTAGTATACAAGGAAGCAAAGTGTGACTGTGTGTGTGTGCCTACGAATATACTAACAACCACATACTAAGGCCACTATTGTCCTTTTTCGATTCGAAAGTTATAATTGAAAAACTGAGTTCAGTTTCAAAACAGCAACTCAGAATGCGCACAAAACAATGCGAAATATTCGTATTTCATTTATGTAAATATATGTATACATGTGCATATACTTTGAGTGTTTACATACATACATTAGACTGTTAGTTTTCAGACTAAAGTTCAATTGACTCACTTACTCACTTGACTTACTTTTTACAATTTTTTTTCTTCCTTTTTTTTAAAAAAGGAAAGAAGAATTTTTCAAACCTGCTCCAGTGAGTAGGTGAGTAGCTCGCTTGGCCTGTAAAAAAGTTTTTAAATTTAAAATTTCACTCATTTTCCAAGCTCTTCACCAGTCTAATGATTGTATGTCACAATACAATCACTCCTTCATACATATATATGTACATATTCACATACAAATTACTAGTCCCTACTATTAGTTGCCTAACAAGCTTTGGCAAGGCGTCATGGAGGTCACAAACTTTTCGAACAAAACATTTCTACGAACGAAAGTTTATGTCTTCTTCTTTTTTTTTGGTTATACTTATGTATATTCGAATGCATATGTATGTACGAATGTGTGTCGAAAACGCTTGAGAAACACTTTTGATACAGATTTTGACTCACTAAGCGAAGCAAATATATATATTTGTAGTGAATTGTTTGCTTGTGTGTTACAATGAAATATCAGAGGGATATTTCCTACAACCGAGTACCCGCCTGTGGATGCGCTGCACTTACTAATATTAATATAAAATATATGTATGTATACCTTGTAGCTGCTGACTTAGTTCTTCCTTGCTAAGATGACTTCTTCTGCTTACAAAAACCCTACTGTATGTACATACATACATACAAATATGTATAAGTGTATAAAGTAAATACTCATACTAGTAGAAAATCGCTTATAAAGTTTCGTTAGTACAAATTCTAATGGTGGTATATTCATATATATATATGCATACATACATACATACAGAAGTTGCTGAATTGCTCATTGACACAAGGAAAAGTTTAGTCGCTTTCGCTTGTGTTTTTACTGGTAAAAACATATTGCTCTAATCGTATGTACAAACATACATACTTACGTGTATATATTTACAGCTCAACATTTAGAAAGTTGCTAGTATATGAGCATAAGTAATAAATGTATTCTATTGAATTTATATACATATATCAACTTTTCACGCGCATACCCAGTAGGAAAATTTTTGAGTTATAGAAAATCTGTAAAATGTTTTTAGTTCTGAAGCGAGTTGGGAAAAGTCTACAAGCCAAAATTTTATAATTAAAAACTCTGTTTCTACTTAAATACAATGTTTAGATGTAAACTCAATCGCTCAAACTTTACAGTGTTATTTCATAAAAAGTGTTCGGTGAAAATTGTATGAATTTTTTATGAACTGTTTTATTAATTTATTTATTTATTTATTTATTTATTTATTTATTTATTTATTTATTTATTTATTTATTTAAAGTTTTTATTAATTTATGATATATAATTTACACAAAGGCCTAAATGTAGGCAATGTTGTGCGAAAAATTCATTACGTATAAAACGTAGTCTACATTCAGGCGGAAAGAATTTTATAAGCTTTTCTTATTGTCTTCTTTATTTATTTCTCATATAGCAAACCAGTGACTCGCTGCATTGTGCATAACTAGAGCACTAAAAGCCACTCCAACGGCGGCGCAACTCTACAGTATTTTCTAGGCGTAAGTCTTTCCCAAAGAGAAAGCAGCTGAGGTGGCTAGTAAAGCAGAAGACTATATAAAAAAATATTAATATACTAGTATGTCTATAACCAAGTGGTAATTATGGCAATAGTCTCACATTCTATTTTGTTAGGGAAGCAGGGAAGCAGTAGATGGGTCTGCCGAGGGTAAATGACATGTCATATATAAAAGGTTCCAAGTCAAAAGGGCATTGTAGGCAACGAAAAAGCTGATCAAAGTGCCAAAAGTGCCGTGTTGCTAGAAAACCAGCGCAGGAAATCCCTAAAAACGATCTATTATGAAATTTCCGAAAGAGGTGTGCAGGGATCACGAAAGGCCTCAACGTATTAGTATCAGATTCAAGCAAAAAGGGGATTAGCAGCAGTGATACAAGAAGGAAGTGCCAGAATGAAGTCATAAGTGTGTCGTTAGAACACTTCTTGTGTTTCTGTCCGGCCTTAGCTAGAACTTACCTACGTTACGAGGCTTCGCAGTTCATAGTATTAGAGGAAGTTTCAAAAGTGGGAATTAACTTATTGGACTCGGCGTAAAGCATAGGAAGGCTACTTTAGATCGCAATATCTATATCTCTACATTTATGCTAGGTTAAACAAAGCTGCTACCACTTTGTTATATAAACTCTAGTTTTGATTGTCTCGTGTACCCCACTACACCGGTCCATTCACGCTTTAAATCTTGTGATGCGTAACTTTTTTTCTTTTCAATAATGGCTAAAGCCCATACGGAAGAGTATGGTATATGCTATTCGACTTCTTGTGGAGATCCCCTTTACTGTATGCAACTTCCATCAGTTGTAGTCCGCTTTTAGAGAAAGATATACCAATGCGTTTATGAGAAAGCACCTACTTTTTTGTACCTTCTCCAGTTTCTCCCTATGGCACTGTGTCCACGAAGACATAGTAGAAATGGTTCGATTTGTGACCAACAGGTCTAGAACACTCATTTATGCCTGAGTTGAGTTGATTCGACTGTTGGTCAATGACCAAGGCACTTAGACCAATAGGCCCATTGTGATACCGCTGTGATGCTCCTGTTTTCAACTTCTCAAATGTTCTAACCATTTCGTGTGCCTTATAAAAGTTCAATTTTTGCCAAAGCTAGTCCAGCTATAGAGTCAAAGAAGTATTTCCTTACGAACTAGGTGTCGCCCACCCCCATTAAACAGGGACCTGTTATTACCACCTGTCGTTATGTTCATGGTTAGGTGATCTAGCAGGAAAAGATGTCTAGATCTTTCCACCTCAAGTTTTAGCCATCCATAGATGTCTGATCACGTAACTCGTAATTTTTCCTACCGGCTTTACATACATATGTACATATATACATACACAGATATGTCTGTATATACAAATACTTATCACCAATCCAATGCCACTTGAAAAACACTAGAAATTTATGCAATTTTCGTATTCTAAAACGTTTCATTGTTTCATTTGTTTTCATTCAGACTTTTGTAAAGAATCGATAACGTCTGCAAACTTTGTTCACGCTGACTTTTTAGCTTTGTGTAAATTGGCAATAACAACAGCAACAACACACGACTCGGTGTAATACTAATATATACGAACATATATATACATACACGTACATAGAAATGTGCAAAAATATGAATTTCTTTCTTTTGTTAACTTTTTCATCAACTAAATATTCTTCACAAACAAACTTACACACATACATACATACAAACATACAAACTATTACATCTATACATTCATGTAGCTCCACTAAAAACTTAGTTAATCACAATGTTGCAAAGTGAAATACTCATTTGTGTTGAATTCGAAGTTTAGTTTGCCCTATGACTATTCGAATGTGCGCAAATACAGAGAGAGTCCAAGGACAGGAGAGGAGTTGGATGTAGTATGGGTAAATCAAATTAAATTTTCTTCCTTTTATCAAAAGAATATTTTAGTTTCCGCAAGTTTTCCGGTATGAGCGTACAATCAAAGGAACAATGACTTTTCTCAATTTATTTCTGCGGTCATTAACCTCACAAGGAACGCACAGACAACTGGATATGTATTTAAGTAAGTAGGCAATGTTTCCAATAATTCGAAAATATAGATTGTTATTACTAGATGAAAATTCTACGTAAATGAAGACATACCACCCAATATTGCAGTCATTATTCATAAGACATCCACGCTTCTGCGCATAGGATGGCCAAGAATTATGAGTGACATGTACGAGTGGAGTTTCGTCTATGCTCGTCTAGAGAGGACTTAATTTTCCAATTGCCTACTCAGACCAAAATGGCAACTGTAGAAAAGAATGATTCTTTGTTGGATTTCAAGGCTGCCGTTGTTGACCCTAATTAGATGAAATTGTCTACAACTTCTATTGTAAGTTATGACTATCAACAGTGACAGCGAAGAGAAGTCGCAAGTTCGTGACTGCTCGTTTGATGACAGCTGATATTTATTCTTGTCCTTGCTCACAACCAGACCCGTTCGCTTCACTTCGTTAACTAGTTTGGAGAAAGCAGAACACACGGCACGGCTGTTACTCTTGTATAAGATTGTACCTGGTTTATTAAGCTTCGCAACTCTGATTACTTTCCAAGCGTCAAGTTAAGAAATCATAAGATAAGAGAGTCACTTTGTCTGCAAATTCGCTAGGTACCGTACGGAAAGGTCCATCAAAATTCCGGCTAAGCATTTGTTGTGACTTATTGGATACCGAATTCAGTCAATACTGTTCTCGACACTCTTTTCACGGGCCTGTTCCAAGATTTTGAGCATAAGGAATATGTGAACACACTTATAAAGACCGATTAGTTCGTTTTGACAATATGTTATATCGGTCCTTATAGCCGACTTATTCCAGATTGTGGAATCCAATTTTTTGTGCACTAGTCGGAGTCCATCTAGGTACCAATGTTGTTGTTGTTGTTGTAACCACAAAAAAACAATGGGGTATGCTTTCATCCGACTTTATTCTGCACGAATAGCTCGGCTCTCACAACCTATCGGCCCCGGTTCTTTTCCGTTTTACAAGCGAGTATTTATTATTCGAATTTCTTCGTAGTCGGGCAATGAAACATCTGTTCCATTGTTACTCAGTGGAGAATCATGTCGCCTGGCATTTTCCCTGCCATTCAGACGGCTGGATAAGTGTTTCCTCCTACATAAATTCTGCATACTCTGGGCATCAGTGGCTGGATCATTCTTTTGGGGTCCTACAAAAGTTTCCTCCTGTCCTCAAACCTTCTGTAAATCTCCGCTTCTTTACAAGCATTTGCTCCGTCGGCCAGCTTCTCTTTTTCTTCATACCCCTACATCTCAGCTTCTCTCTTTGTTTGTTTGCAAATGCCTTTTTCTTCCCTCTTCAAGACAGTCTGTTTTCTCTCCACTACAGCATGCCAATCCTAAACGTGCCACTTGTTATTTTGGCTTTACCAAAAACCAATAGTTTCGTTTGGAGTTGTACGTAAGGAGCTTGAAATGGCTTCCCACAGTTCCCTCATACCAAGTTGCTGATTAGTGCTCTCAGAAAGCAGAAGTGAACGTCGATCAGAAAACCACTCGGCTGTCAGGGTTTAGTGCAGGCGTGCTTTACACAAGCAGCCATATAGAGAAACACAAGTTTGGTATCGGATTTATGGTGAGAGAAAGACTCACTCCACAAGTCTTGCTGTAGAAGCAGAGATATGCATTGAAGAAGACTATGCAACGTAGAACTCCCGTCAACATAGGTACCCTCAAATGGCTCATAATTAGCACCATGGGTCACAAGGTACTTGTCTTCAGCAGGGACATGGACGCATTAATGGGATGGGATGCTACCGCAGGGAAGGGAGTACTTGACTTAAAGAGCACCATCCAGCAACACGTGCAACAACCGCTGGACAGGACGGCGTACCGACAAGCACTGAACGCAATTCACCAGGAGTCAGTTAACACCTTCAAAGACTCCCTTCGCATGAATGGCGTACTCGGAGTAAAACCACCACCCATAGCAGACACGAGCTCGAGCTGCCTCGAGAGACCCGCGTGACCCTTGCACAACTTAGATCTGGATATTGTAGCAGGTTTAGCTCCTACCTATCCAGACTCGACCCCAGCATACCCAACGTATACCCTGCATTTTGAGAGTCTCCGCACGACACTAACCACCTCTTCACATGCCCCTTAAACCAACTCATCGAACCCCCTCCCTTTCCCTTTGGTCCAATTCCGTCGAAACAGCACGTTTCCTGGACCTCTCTTTAGATGACCTCGGCGACTTAGATCAACACAGCCTGCCCTAAGCGGGGTTAGCCAGCCGCTGCAACAACAACAACAACACACATTAATGGGGACTACGATAAGACTTTCATCCTCCAATCCGAAATTCTTAGATATATTTTACGCCTTTCTTTTTACAATAAAAATTTCAATATATTTATATATTTTTTTATATATGTATTTCCTGTTATTGTCTTTCTTCATAATATATTTTCCTTATTTTAATAGTAGCCACTACGTTTCACATACTTTCTAATAAAGAAATAAGCCACAATATTGAAAGCAACTGCAATGCCCAGTAAGCCTAGACAATCCACCCAGAAAGTATACTCAGCTGTTTTGAAGGAGCCACGTTTTAACACCTCTATACCATTTTGCACGCACGGATGATCCAAATTTTCAGGACAAACTGCAAAATAGAAAACCAAAATTTGAGGTACAAAACTTATATTGAACTTTACACGTAGTTAAACCACTCAATCTTACCGATCTCATCCACATTTATCCAAAAATTGTACATTAAAGCCTCATTCGAATAGAAGAACAAAGAGATATACTTCAAAAACGGTATCGAGTCGACATTATAATAAGCGCCACCAAATATTAAGAAGATCAAATCAAACGGCGCAGCGCACTCCGCAGCCATTGTGTCGGTCTCAAAGAAACTAGACAAAAATAGACCATAGCCCGTCGCTGCTATAGCAGAGAGAGCCAACACCAAACCCATAGTCAAATAAAGCATAAAGCCGCGCGTATAATAGACAGCGGCATAAATGACCGAAAAGAAAACATAACTCTTGAAGAAGGCCATTGGTATGAAGGATAATACGACCGCAACATAATATGCCGACAAACTGTATGTGCCCTCGCCCACTTCACGACGCATAATTGGCAGTGCGCTGGGAAAAACGTAGGTCACACCGTACGAGAAGGTGAATATCATTTCACTGGACAACATAAATATGGAACCACCAATATCTTGCACTGAAGTTTGCGTCAAACCGCTCAAGCCCGAGTACATAATGGCCAAAGTCACTGAGGTGATCTGGAATGTGAGGCAAGGTAGGTTTAGAATTTTACTCTTTTTGGTTATAATAAGTTTCTTTCTGACTCACCATGAATAGTCCCAGTGAGATGATGCCTCGCTTAATATTCCGACTATCTTCTGTCATGAAGCGAATCAATAGCAGGTACACTTGATACACCCAACGAATCTTTTTACTGAAAGTTGAAACAAACAAAAAATTAGTATGTATACCAATGAAGGATCAAGTGTTAGAAATTTGTAGGGTGGAAGATCAGGAATGAATTCAAGTGCGGATTAGTTTCTAAATATTTTCATCAGAAAACGGCAGGTGATTAGAATTAATCAGAGCCGCCGGTTGGAGAAGGCGAGTTTTTCTCTACACTTCTGGAAATAGCTTGCTCTGGAAGAAGAGTTTTAGGAGCTAATTCCCCAAGAAACTATGGAGACACCAATTGAAGCAAAATCCTTATCTACCTGAACTTTCCGACTGAGTGGAGGTCTTACTATTCTAGTCTGTACTGAACTTATACATCTTAGCAGCTGTCTTTTAATTTATTCGCCCTATATCTTTCCACCGTCTAAGGTCTTCGGCTAGTGCCGCGAAGGCAAAAGTCGGAAAAACCATCTCCTGAAAACTGCGAATTCCGTCACCATCCAGCTTCTGCGCGATAAAGTAAGACGTGAGGAGAGGACTTTACTTTTCAATTTTCTACTCAATTTCAAGAAGCTCAACAGGGAGAGTACTGAATTTTCGCATTTAAGACCACATATGTAATAACTGAGGAGACTTTTCCCACGTTAATTTGGCGCAGACTGTTTAGGTCCCCTTCTTCATCAATTCTATAATCCGAGCATATTTTTATCATATTTGAAAAGTTCCACAATCGATCAACCGCTCACACTTCGGGTGTGTAAGTATTATTCCTACTTCCTCGCACTCAGATTATGCAACGTTTATTCCATCGTCTTTGATCTACAATATCGTCATCGCCATCACCTGATGTTTCCATTTCCACTGCAATTAACAAGGGTGCAGAAGCTCAGTATGTTCCGAACATCACTCTCCAGATCACCTCTGTAGTTCCGGTTTTAAAGCTTGCGTTTTC
The DNA here is from genome assembly GCA_037013455.1 of Ceratitis rosa. NCBI lineage: Eukaryota > Metazoa > Arthropoda > Insecta > Diptera > Tephritidae > Ceratitis > Ceratitis rosa. The sequence continues at coordinate 1,485,156 of JAWMAG010000001.1, read as the reverse complement.
TCATTGAATTTATGGGAGTTCCCCTTGTCGAACAGCTACTCATGTTTCACCCTTACACATTCTCTCTTCTTCTGCCTCAATTTTCGATACTTTCACTGTCTCTCTTCACGACGGATTTACCAGACCTTGTAACCTCACAATTAAGTTTCGAAATACTTTGTTTGATTATTTTATTGTACTTTATACTCACAAATTTTTAATATTATACAAATAATCGCCACTGTAGGAGCGCGGCAACAGCCAACTTCCCGAATATCGACCCCACGTCTCATTATCATATTTCGCTTTTATCAATTCGCCGTCGTTGCGCTGAGTATGAGCATCCGAGATTGTTTTCAAATAAAAGTCGGCTGGATTGCAATTTTGCGGTAACACGTAACCTAAACTGAGACACGAAGAACGCGTTAAATACAAAAGTGGATAGAAATAATTCAACATTGAAATTCTTCACCTTCCCCTCTCCACACTTACTTCGTAAAGAATTGGAATGCGCGCTCAGTGCTGCCTTGAAAAACAACGCGACCCGCATCCATTAGTATGATGTGTGTGAAGAGCTCAAAAAGCTCTGAACTCGGTTGATGTATAGAGCAGATGATGGCCTTCTTGTGTCGCCCGTTCGGACTATGATTAAACATTTCGAGTGAGGGTATCTCCTTGATGGATTCAAAAATATTCTCATTCGATTGCATCACCTCCATCTCAATTGAATTATGGCCCGTGCTTGTCTCACTGCTGCTCGGCGGTGTGGAAAAGGAGTCCTCGCCATAAACCGAAGTGAGCGAATGTTTGGCCACCCGATGACGCGTGCATAGATGACGTAATGTTTTAATCACCGTATAAGCACTATAACTATCCAAACCGGTGGTGGGTTCATCGCAGAATAAAAACGGTGGATCGGTGATGAGCTGTAAGTAAACACCTTGTGAGATTACAACGTTTTGATGATGAAATATTGTAGCTCATACCTCTTCAGCCAAACTCAGACGTTTGCGTTCACCACCCGATAACGATTGTATACGCGTGTGTGTCGCATCTCGTAAGCCGCAAGCGAAGAGCAGGTCGGTGACACGTTGACGCTTCTGCGCTTTTGTCGTTTTACGATGCATTTTGAAGTGCGACTGTAAAAGAACAAAGAAAGAGAGGGAGTGAGAGAGAACATTTGATAAATTAACAACAATAGCAACAGGTATTTACGATGCAATCAGCAAGCGGTGAGCTTTTCGCCAACGCGTGTACTCACCATGAAATATAAATGTTCATAAGCGGTAAAGGTCTTCAGACTGATTTCGAATTGCGGTAAAAAGCTTGATATGCGCGTCATCTCTTCCCGTCCCATGGTCACGCCATTCAATACGACATCACCGGTTAAATTACCGCGTAAGCGCTGCGATATGGCGGCCAGCAGTGTGGTCTTGCCGGCGCCGCTGCAACCCAATATGGCAACGAGATCGCCAGTTTTCATGTGACCACTAACTGCAATTGAAATTAAATTGATGTTTTATCAGTCAATTCAATTTAGTAAAATAATTAACACATGAATGTATAAGTAAGTGTAACCGAACAATAGCCGAGTGGTTAGCAGTGCGTACTAACATGCGGAGGGTTTCAGTATCGTTCGATGTCATGCCAGATATCAACCTGCTCGATAATCATACGATAATTTTAAAAATTAACTGTACCTAAACAGTCATCGAAATGCAATGTGATGTGATGTAATATCACATGATGCATTGCAAACCCTTGTTGTGATCATGTCATGTCATGTGTCTATCTTCTTGTTCTTCTTCTCCTCATGCGCATATAATATTGTATAAAACAGTGGACAGTCTAGACACAATCCGATGTGATGTGACATGATATGATATCATATGCATATGATATCACATGATATCTATGCACTAATGTGATGGTGGCTGAAATTTCTCTAAATGAAGTTTACCTGAACAGTAGTCGATACAATCTGATGTGATATGATATCGTATGATGCATTGTTAAACTTGCTTGGCTAGTATAGAGATCTTGACTTAAAAAATTTTATGTAAGCAGAGTACAACTCGTAATTTAATGCAATGTGATGTGAGATGATATCATATCACATGTTGCGATGCATTGATGTGATCATGTAGGCTGCTGAAGAATATTGAGGTAAGAAAATTTTATAAAAGATGGGCACTTGAAAAGTCGGCGATACGCAATTCGTTGTGATGTGATATCTTAACTTAAGAAAATTCTATATAAACAGGGTACTTAGATAGTCAGCGGAAATCAATGCGATTTGGTGTGATGGAATATGACTTCATATGATGCGACGAATTAACGTGAACGTGTCGTCTGATAAAGATTCTTGCAATAAGAAATTTCTATAAAATAAGGGTACTCGAACAATAATCCAGATTTGATGATGATGTGATATGATATGATTTGGTGTGACTTGATTCGATAATCATATGATGTGACGCGATGTGGTATGATATATTTTGATTCGATAATCATATGATGTGACGCGATGTGATATGATATGATTTGGTGTGATTTGATTCGACAACCATATGATGTGACGCGATGTGTTATGATATGATTTGGTGTGATTTGATTCGTAATCATATGATGTGACGCGATGTGGTATTATATGATTTAATTCGATAATCATATGATGTTACGCGATGTGATGTGATATCATATGATGTGATAAAAAACCTTGATGTGCTCTTATCGGATGGTGTAGAAATCTTTAATAAAAATATTTTGGAAAAAATCATGCGATGTTATGTGATTTGATATGATATGATATGATGTGATGTGCGTACACATATTATGCATATTATTGTGTGTGTTAAACTCATACGCACCGTCTTTGAGTATGCGCAGCTCCTTAACCTTCCGGCATTCCTGCCAAAATGTATAATTGCTTTGCTCCGTCGATGGCACATGATAATTGAGATTCTTCCACTCCAAACATAAGCTTGTAGGAATTTCGTACATTTTAAAGTATGTGCTTCAGTTACTGGTTTTATCAACACTTAGGCGTATGGAAAATGAATGTGGAAATGTAAAAAGAGTTTCTCAGGTACTTTCTATGATGCGAGTTTGTATGAAGAGTATTTTCCAGCGCTTTTCACTTTTTAAACAAATTTTTTTTTTTTTATTTAATTTTTCTTTTTACACTACACTTCATGCACTTCACTCCAGCAACGAAGACAGCTTATTTGCGTAGCTTATCTTGCGTTCGAAACAGAATGTTAATACATATCTCAACGCTTTGTTTATCAGTTGCACTTTGCTTATCCGCTCAACTCGAAGTCGTAAAGTAACCAAAAATTCTGACAATACAACAACGCACTCAGGCCAACCAGCAGCGTCACAATTTCAGATCAACTTGATGGCTTTCGAGGGGTTTTCGTACTGTTATTTATGTGTAGTACGTATGTGTAATGAAATAAATATTAGCATTCCTTCAGGAATATGAAATTAATTGTATTTATGTGTGTATATGTACTTAATTTTGTTGAATAAAAAAACTTTTATTTTAATTTGATCTCGTGCGAGCTGCAAACTCAACTGCGACTTCTTACCGCGAATGTCAGCCAACAACTGACTTCTAGTTGAAATTAGTCTGCCAAAGGAGCATGATGATTTACATACTAACAAATGTTCGTACATACATACAAACACCATACATACATAGGTATGTGGGTTATAAATTAAACGCCAACCGAGTTGGTATTTAGAATTTTATGTTAAGTCATGTTCAAACCAAAAAGTTGGTAACTTAGCGGTATCACTTGCATAGGAGAGTAAGAATTAGATGCTTTTTATGCATTTTAAATTGCAGCTGATAATTAGGAATATGAATATAATATTAGGTCAACTAAAAGGTCATCCATTATTTTTGCGTTAAATTAAAAGCCTATTTTACCATAATTAGAATTATCAGATTTATGTCATTATGCCTCTCTCCTACACGGTGTGTCCCAAAAATGACCGAAATTTATACATATTTAAATCATATAACATACAGCGCCATCTATTGAAAATTTGCAACATTAAAAAGATACATTCATCCTCTTTCAAACGCACCTAACTTCATGTAAGTCGGATGACAGATGTAAAAGTGACAGCCATTTCAATAAAACCAAAAGTGTGCTAATGGTTCCAAAAAAAAAAACAAAAAAAGAGCAAATATAAAATTTTGTGTCAAACTTGAAAAAAATTGAAACTGAAGTTTAAAAAATTAAAAAAAATGGAAAAAAATGAAGCAGCCGTAATCAAAGAACATCTCTATAAATGACATAAAAAAATCTACGCATGCGCTGGTTGATCGTTCCAAACGTTGTGTTGAGTCAAATGGAACTTATTTTGAATAAATAATAACTTTCAAAGATAATATAATGTGTATTTTACTATTTTATATCCAAAAAGTTCGGTTATTTTTGGGACACACCGTGTAGAAACCCTCGTCCCAATTGAAAAAAATTCGGGAAAATTGGATTTTAACAGGCTTTAGCCATAAACGGCAACAGATGGTAATAATTTGGTGCGAGGTCCGGACTATATTGTGTATACATACCTAAAAACCTCCTTACTAAGCTCTCGGAACTTCTGGCGAATCACTATCCATGTGTGTGGTTATACTGATGAAACACAATTTCCCTCCTGTTTGCCAAAGTTGGGCGCCTCTGGGTGATTGCTTCCTTCAGACGATCCAATTGACAGTAACTATCCGTATGTAGAGTTTGGCCGTAAGGTAGTAGCTCATAGTGGGTGATTACTTGCTAATCCCTTGCAAAACAAAACCTTCCTGGTCGTCAATCCAGGCTTGGAGACTGTTTATGTCAGCTCACTGCTCTTCAACCAAAACCGTTTTTTCACGTTGCTGTAAGGGATTCGCTTTTCATCACCAGTCACCCTCCGCTTCAGGAATAAGTCGATTTTGTTACGATTCAGCAGAGATTTGCAGATGGAATTCTCGTTAACTCATGTGACACCCACAAGCCCAGCTTCTTTGTGTATTCAGCCTTTTTCAAGTGGTTCCAAATAGTTTTTGTGCAATGTTTAGCTACTGGGCAATCGAAACAGTGCACGCATGACGACCAAACTCGACGATTTCCATTATCTTATTTGACAATTAGACTTCCACACCGTGGAACAGCTTTGATTTCAAAATTACCGGCATGAAATCGACGAAACCACGAAATTGCATGACTGACTCTTACAGTATCAGGACCAAAAATACTATTCATACATTCACCTGCCTGACTTGTGCGAGATACAGACCACAAAAACGAACGATCTCATGCAAAAATGATGGATTACTTTTTACTACACCTTTGCTTAATTAAATTATCTAAATGTTTTTATATCACCCTTTTTTACGAAATGATGTTTGAGAGACTAACTCTTTGTTCTTTCGATCTTTAGAACTTTTGTAGGTCAGTGACTCGTAAATACATATATTTCAATTTCGAAAATTTTAAGCATCTCATCTCAGAACAAATGGGATCAGTCAAATCTCTTTGAGTTTGATAACATGAAATATGTGTCGCTAAAGTAAATACTAGATATCAGTCAAGTATAGTTCATACATTTTCTGATAACGGTTTTTTTTTTTGGTACTAGCGTTTGTTCAATGATAAATTGCAGACAAACAGAATAACAGATTATAATCTGTTTTGTGCATAAGAGATAATTGTTTCTTCGATGTAACGTCGTCATCGGCGAACTTAATCCGGAGATAAGTGAAGATAAGCACAGCACGAGACTCAAAATTGAACTGGCTAGGTAAAGGTATTTTCTATGCAATACCCGCCGGTTGAAGAAGCCGAAAAGGAAAATCTCCACTTCGAAAGATCAGGTGGTGATCTTCAATTGGAGTCAAACAGCGAATAGAAATAATGTATGGCGCGATGTTGCCAACTCGGCTATAATTGCGTCTGCGAAAGTAAAGATGAAGAAATATAAAAATCACGTTGCTAAGGTAAACGTAAATACCCCACTTACGAATATTTTAGATAAAGTATGGCGTAGTCATAACATATAGCTAGAAATATAACAACACTTAGTAGGTGGGTTAAGAAGGGGAGCTTCTAGGTTTACCCTGTACGGAATTATAAATACTAAACCAGGTCAAAAAAAAACCCTAGGCATATGTATGTGTAATTTCAAGAAACATACATATGTGATCGTTAATAAATCTTTTTTCAGAGGCACGGAAGCCCAAGCAACGTGATTCTCATGCCTTCAAAAGCTATCTTGTAGCTAGTTAGGTGGGTAAGTAGAACTGCTGCCTGAAAGAACTTAAGCCTCAGTCCCATTTAGCGCTGTTTACGTCGTTTTGATGCACTCATGTCAGACCTTAGTTACTGTGCTATCACGTCTCATTGTTACTTTCAAGCTATTTAATGTTCCCAGAGCAGCTTCTTATATCAGATAACTTTTTGTTTAAGGGCATGTTTTGTTTTCAAGAGGAAATAAAATCCTTGCCATTTAATTTGTATAACCAATAATTTAGCTTTATTATAAAGTTAAGGATTTGTCATTTTGTTGTAGAAATGATGTTAGGCAAGTGACTGCCCCAGCAGGTTGGAATAAATTTCAGCCTTGAAGACCAGTTTTCGACCAACAATAGAAGCTTCGAATATTATTCTCGAAACGTCAATCGTCTCGAGCTTAAGTCATCTTGTAGATCATACCACCGGCCCATGGCGCAGAATAATGTGCTCACCAAAAGTTCTCTTCAATAAATTGATTGTGTCGTTGCTGTATGGTATGTAGCGCCATATTGTAGGAACCAGGGGTCGCCCGCATCAACATCTTTCAATTCAGGCACGAAAAAGTCATTAATTATGACTTCTATCCATAGAGCGCACCAAACAGTGACTTTACGAGGATGTAATGATCTCAACAACGGCCTGTTAATTATTTCCCTCCAATTGCAATAATTTCTTTTATAACATATCCATTCAAACAAAAATGAGTTTCTTGTGAAGCTTGGGATCGGTGTCCATCTCGTTGGGAGCCCATTTACTTAATAGGCAACGCCTTTGATGGTCGTTTAGCTACAAATCTTGCACAAGTTGGGTTTTGTAAGCCCTCAAAATCTTCCATAAAGTGGATGGCCACAACTACAATTGTTGGCTGCAATGACTGATGGGCTCATTCTGGTCCTCTTCGATACTCTGCTTCACCACAGCAATTACGTTTTCGATATGCAGTGTACGGCATCTCTGAGGATGCGCATTATCTACTAGAGTAAACTACGGCCTCATTGAAAACCATACGAAGTCTGCGAATACCTTCCTTTCTTACACTTTCTCCAACCGGTGTACCGATGTACATATATTTTTATAAAATAAATTAATTATGTTCAAGTGCAGATTTTTAAGTATATAAATAGTATATATGTATATAATTATATATTGTTCATATGTTCTGCATTAAACAAGCATTTGGTTACTACATTTACATATTTGTGGTTTTTGAAATCCAATAGGTGATTAGTCATTTGTGAAGATGTAATGAGCAACAGTAAAAATAAATATTAATAAAACAATTAATTTAATTTCAAGAAACTTCTCTTAATTATTTTCTGATCTCCAAGCATGTCACCTCACACTCCATCTACTCCGAATCTCTACAATTATCATTAGCACCAACTGTGCGACTATCCTTAAAGACTCTCGCATGAGACGCTATTAATTGCTGACGCTTTTTATGTAAGCCAAAACGAATTTTCCGCTTTTCTTCTGACGCTGTTTGCACTTGTAGAATCTTTTTTGTAGCCGGCGTGCGTTGGAAAATACGCCAACGGCAACCAAAAGATTTTTTCAAACTGCAGATCAATTCCACAAGTGTCATTATCAGATGATAGGCGGTCACATAACCCATACGCACAACAGATATTTGACTAAAGCCGAGAAAGAGCGCCAAGGTGCCGCCGAAAGAGACTGTGTATGAAAATTTAAGTGAAGAGAAAATATTTTTATTAATTTTTTATTTTACTTTCGTTAAGAAACCACATGCTTACCCAGAAGATCTTCGAAACTAAAGACTACATCACGTCGCATGCGCACTTTTGGCGGTATAACATCCCAACGAAAACTGGAAGTGACTAAATCGGTGGACGCAATTTCGTCATTTGCTTTGGCGCCCCTATTTATTGGAGTTAAAGTTTGAATTAAAAGATTTCAAATTATGCGTTTAATTTTCCAAGCTTTGAATTCTCTTACCAAGAGCTCTTCTTCACCGTCTGCACGGTGTATTCTATTTCTGTACAAGTACTGGGACATTTACAGATATGCAACGCCCAAATGGGCCACTTGAAGTCGAGTAGACATTCAAAGCCTGCAGGATTGCAACTAGGGCCCTCTGGAAGATAAGTTTCATATAGTAAGAGAAACATAACCACAAATTAAAAAAATATCTCTTTACAAAGTAAAATTAAAGAAACGAAGAAAAGTAAAGATAACCTCATATTAAAGTTAAAGAAACTAATCTCAAAATGCTCCCCAACTAAAGAAACAAAAGAAACATAAGCCCGAAATATGAGATTGATGACTTTAGGTGAATTCTCAGCTAAAACCTTCGGGCATAGCTCGATATGTAAGTGTATGAAGAACGAAATAGACTGCATACCATCATGCTTTATTTGGGATAGAAGGTTTCAAGCTACGTTTAAGGAAGACGGATGATACAAGAGCAAGGAACCCACGAGTTCATCGTTTAACATCTATACGGAAGAATCAAAAATGGCTGACGTAGTGGGAAGCGGAGTATTTTACGCAAGAAGCTAGACCTCTGGCAGCCCTTCAAGCTTCCAGAGTACGGAAATATTTTCCAGGCGAAAATGCTGGGGTAGCATCGACAGTCAGATGGCACAACTTCACATCACATTATGGCGGAAAATGTCTTTAGAGGCAGAGAAGCAGTAGACAATGAGGCCGAGGGCAAACGCTGCATACATACGAGTATGTACTGAGTTTCAGGTCACAAGTGAATCGAGAATCGAATCAAAATAGCTGATGAGATTGCCAACCAGTTTAGAGTATACAATATTCGCTAAAAACTGTCCATAATGAAGTTTCCGAAAGAGCTGGGTGGTGGATTAAAGTGAGATGGAACTCATTAACGACATGCAAACCCACCAAGATTTGAGCTTTGCGATAGGCGATGACTTCCAGTACAAAAACTGGACCACCATCTGGCACTACAAAGGGCCAACGGGTCTATGTAAGGCACATCATCCGGCCAGTGTAACCTAATCTAACCTAACCTTACCTCACAACAACGTAATAGTAACGTAACCTCATATAAAACAAAAGAAACATAACCTCTTTTGCAAGAGCGAAAGAATAAAATAGAAATAGAATATAGAAAAGAACTTAACCTTAAAATAATTTAAGAGTAACATAACCTAAAAAAATTGGAATTATCATTACGTGGAAATACCCACCGACAAAAGCATAGAAAAACGGCACACAATTGCACATCTCCAAAGCCATAACAGCGCGACATCTCACGAGGCATAAGGTCTTGCTGTAAACCTGAAAAAATGTTTTGGAATCGGAAATGGAAATACAAAAACGATAAATATTCCGAGATTATTTTGAAAATTTCCAATAAATCTCCAGAAACACCTTTAATTGTGAGGTTTCTTCATCGTAAAATACACATTTCCTCTGGTCCACCTGCAGGTCACGTAAGTTCTTGGAAGCACTAGAAAGCAAACTCTGTGTTTACCTAAATTTCGTACTGAATTTTCTTTTACTTACACCGTTTCGAGAACTTTAAAAGAAGCGATTATTTCATCCGATTTATGTAGAGCAATAATATTTGCATCACTGGCTGAGACCTCGAATGGTGAATGTACATCGACCTGAGGGTTTTGGAGCTTAGTAAGAAACCAAAAAGTTTAAAGGGAGAAAGCGAGATATTTACCGTGCCCGTGCTTTCGTACAGATCCATTTTGATGAAACACTGCTGACTGCCATATTCACAGGTTAACGGCTGTATGACATCTTTATATTCAATATTTCTGCAAAGGAGTCTCATATTTCATGCCCTTTACCTTAACCCACACTACCCTACTCACCTGCCAGCTAATATCTCTGACATGGGCGAATTAATTGCATAACAATAACCACGTTCTGTCATAACGGGTCTTATTTGTATTGACGCATTCTGCTTGTCGAAACTGGTCAAAGCCTGCTCGAAAGGTCTATCGATAGCACGCACCACCTCCAACAGATTTACGTCGTCAAAACGTTCGTCCTCAGCGAAACGCGCCAAATCAGCATAATTACTCGCCGTGGCATTAACCACAGCGTAAAGAAAATCCATAAAGTAGAAGTAATCATTGTCCACAATCGAAACATTCCAATTGTTCTGTATAAATTCATTCGCCTTGAACGAGTCGATGTGATCGTAATAGCAGAGGGTCACCGCGGGCAGTGCGCCATGCCAACCGCGATAGTCGCGATCCACCGAGATGACAGTTGGCGAAGTTAAGTAGCGTTTCAGTTGCATGCGACTCAAAGAAATCGCACAAAATATGGATGCAAAAACTAGCATTAACCATAGAAAGCTGAAAATTATGATGAAGCAGAAGTTATTAAGATAGCACTAGACTTAGATTGTCACAACGTGTGCTTACCGTTCCAGTGCATGTAGCCGACGATTCGCCATTAGACTTATAGCCAAAATACCGGTTTCTTGACCAAGATCGGTGCCAAAATCATGCATCTTCTGTGCGAACCAAGCGAATGACGTACGCGAAACACTATAACACTTATGCGGTGCATACCAGAGCTTCACGAAGAGTAGTTTGAAGAGTTCAAAGAGCGCTCCAAGTGTCCGCCTACAGCGTAACATAGTGTGACGAGCAATGAGCCAACAAGCAAATAACATACCAATGATGAGCCTTGTTCGTTGAAGGCTGAAGTAAGCGTGATTGATGGGAACCCGCATTGTTCTTTCTTTTAGCGTGAGGATTTTACTCTATTGTGTAACTAAAATCCTTTTGTTTAACATTTTTACAGTTAGATTGCATTTAGATAGCTTCGTGAAAGCACTAACTCCTTTGTATTCTTAATAATTATATATTTGTCATTTGTGTTTCGTGCGGTAGACTGCATAAGCTGGCAAGCTTTTGGCTGTTGGCTTTTTGACTATTATTTAATATGAAATATTGTTTAAATTTTTATTATGCCGTGGTATTTGTAACCATTTGTTGGTTGGGTAAATTGCCCAAATCGATTTGTATAAGAAATGTCAAGTAATTAGACACTGCGCCGGTAATCTGTGGGAATTCAAAGGATATTAAGTAACATTTCTTGTTGTTTTAACCTAACTGTACCTATAACTCATAAAAAGAACGTGCACCTGCAGCGCGTCTTGTTTCAATGAGAGAGTTGAGCTATTTTAAATATTGAATAAAGCTTATGTTTCCTCTGCTACAGTGCCCATTAGGATAGATTAACAGGGGTCTTAGAGAACTATTCTTCAGGTACAATCGGTGACGTTCAGGATATATCTTTCTTCCTCTTCTTTCTTCTCCCTCTTCTTCTTCTTCTCCTTCTTCTTCTTCTTTCTTCCTCTTTCTTCTTTCTTCTTTCTACCTTCTTCTTTCTTCTTTCTTCTTTCTTCTTTCTTCTTTCTTCTTTCTTCTTTCTTCTTTCTTCTTACTTCTTTCTTCTTCTTCTTTCTTCTTCTTCTTTCTCTTCACTTTTTTCTTTCTTCTTCTTCTTTCTCCTCTACTTTTTCTTCTTTCTTCTTCTTCTTTCTCTTCACTTTTTCTTCTTTCTTCTTCTTCTTTCTCTTCTACTTTTTATTATTTCTTCTTCTTCTTTCTTCTTGTTCTTCTTCTTTCTTCTTCTTTTTTTATTTCTTCTTCTTCCTTCTTATTTTTCTTCTTCTTTCCTCTTCTCCTTTCTCTTCTGCTTTTTCTTCTTTCTATTTTTTCCTTCTCTTCTACTTTTTGTTATTTTTCTTCTTCTTCTTTCTTTTTCTTTCCTCTTATTTTTCTTCTTATTTTTCCTCATCTTTCTTCTTCTTCTTTTTCTTTCTTCTTCTTCTTTCTTCTTCTTCTCCTTCTTTCTTCTTCTTTCTTCTTCTTCTTTCTTCTTCTTTCTTTTTCTATTTTCTTCTTTCTTCCTCTTTCTTCTAATTTTTCTTCTTCTATCTTTTTCTTCTTCTTCTTTTTCCTCTTTTTCTTCTTTTCCTTCTTTTTCTTCTTTTTCTTCTTTTCTTCATTGGCTAGGGTTACGTGATCAACAATAGCGGGCCATTTGTTTCTTCTCTTCGCTGTTTGGCGCCAGTTGGAAACTCCAAGTGAAACAAGATCGCTATCCACCTGATATTTCCAACGGAGTGAGGGTCTTCATTTTCTTCTGCTTCCACCATCGGATATTGTGTGAAAACCATTCAAAGCGTGGAGTATTTTTATTCACTCGGACCTATTCGCTGTCTCTTGATTCCCTGAACTATGTCAATGTCGCCGTATATCTCGTACAGCTCATTGTTCCATCATCTGCAGTATTTGCCGTTGTCAACGCGCAAAGGGTCATAAACGGTTCGCAAAATTTTTCTCTCGAAGACACCACGGCCGACTCTTTGGTAGTTGACATCTTCCCCTTCAATGTTGAGAACCTTGTAGAATTGGTTTTTGTTCGTCGAGAGGTTATTTCCGATTCTGACGAAGCTTTTGCTGTTACTTAACGTGAGTTAAGACAAAGCATCGTAAGGACAACTCATTTTCATGCTGTCGGAAACTGCGGCGAAGAGATCGGTTGAGTTAATCCTCTTTTCACGGCTCATATCCAAGACTCGATGCATGGTCAATATTTCATACATAAATCATTAGTATTCTAAACAATCGCCAAGATCGAGAAGTCATTGGCATAAAAAATCGCGAAAATATTCTCTTGTGGCTGCAGGAGCATACATTGCATATAGCATTTAGGGAGAAGAATAGTTCCCCCTGCGCATCCAGCGAAACTCGTAATCGAAACGAAGACATCACGCCATGAGAATCAGTTGAAACGAAGACGCTTTTATTTTGACTTTGTGTCTTATTTAAAAAAGAAGCCACATGCGTTGTGATGAATGCACACTCTGGAATGCCACCGCCAGTAAGTTGAAGTAACTTAAGACCGCAACATCAAGTTCCCCGATTTTGATATCAAACTACCACTGGAAATCTTACCCCCAGTTTCGCGATCGTCGTGAGTGCTTAGAGACCGCTGGTTTGATATAAAAGCAGTCCGTCACTCGACCAAAAACTCTGCAAACACCACTCAGAACTATGCTCTTCTTCTAACCATCCACACTATTAGTTAAATATTACGAGCTGCTCACCTATGGCCAAACGCTCAATTCGACACTCTACTGCCAACAACTGGACCGCTTGAAGGCAGCACTTATCCAAAAGAGGCCATCTTTGTTCAACAGAGGCCGAATTGTGTTCCATCAGGACAACGCCAGGTCACACACGTCTTTGGGGACGCGCCAGAAGCTCCAGGAGCTCGGATGGGAGGTCTTAATGCACCCACCATATATAGTCCGGACCTTTCACCAAGTGATCACCATCTTTTCCTGTCCATGGCGAACGCGCTTAATGGTGAGAAGTTGGCCTCAAGAGAGGCCTGTGAAAATTGGCTCTCCGATTTTTTTGCCAATAGGGACGCAGCCTTCTACGAGAGGGGTAATAATGAAGTTGGCATCTCGTTGGCAACAAGTTTACGAACAAACCAGCGCAAGTCGGACAAATGTACACAAAGTTATCATATTTTGAAAAATCAAAAAAAAAAAACCGAACGAACTTTTTACTTGACCTAATATGTTCCTCCCTACTTGCTTTCGATATTTGCTATGTCACTAGTAGCTCGAGGCTAAGCATGCCATGGCTGTTTCTCTGTGTATTCAATTTGATATATCTAATTTCTAAACAAGCTCAACAACTCTTCAAGAGTTTCGAAATGATTCCAGGATAGTTTAGAATTAATAAGCTGTCACTTAATAACTTTCCGAGAAGTTAATCCTAAAAACAGTTTCATAACTAATGATAATAATTTAAATAATAATAATTTAAACGAAAATCTTTCCAAACAAACATTCGAATCAGCGCAGAAAAAAGTCTTCCCCTCGAGAAGACACAAGTTTGGACTGTACCATAGAATATACTCCAAGTTGGTAGCCATACTTACGCCGCATAGTAGCAGTAAATCAAGTTGAAATATTCCGCACAGCATTTCCGGGGGTTGATGGATCATTAGTCGAAGCAAAAATCGATTAATCGAATGTTCCATTTCCTTCGAAGTTACATGCAATTCATTTAACAAGAATGATGTGCGGCATTTCTAAAACAAAAAATAATTTTTTATAGTATTTATTTACATATATATACCATATATGTACATATATAAAGTATTTTTGAAGTATACTCACTTCCTCAATAATTGCATTATTACTAATTAATATTGTCATAATTCGTCCGAGGTGAATAATGAACCACAAGATACGGTTATATAATTCGGCTTGGTCATCGTTCAAGAAATTTTTTGTATCAAAAAATTTGAACACAGCAAAAATCTGCACAGAGAGGCTAACACATGAACCGAGAAAATAGAAAAGTGTGGTTATGCTGAATACGTTCGTCAATTGCGTCGATATCGTATCCAATTCAAAGTATATCTCACGCATCGTTTCTAAGATTTCAAAACTATCCGTAGCAGTTGCGTTGCGTGTATTTTGGAATTCCCGTTGATACCAGGAGATTTCCTTTACGTAAGCGTGCAAATCATTTTTGCACTCATCCAACGCCCTCAAATTGATGATTCGAAAGCGTCGCAAGCGTTGACGTAAAACCTCATTGAAACCGCGATAGAGATGGCATACAAAGCGTAGCGATAACCAAAATTGACAGATATGAAGCGATATAAGTATGTTTGCCACGCTAAATACGCTGGCGTTGAGCGTGACACGCACCAAAGTGCATGGTTGCGACCGCAAATAGTCCACCAGAAAGGTGCTCAATATAATTGAGCAGACAACGCCAGACATCACCAACACTTCCTTGTATAGCAAGCGAAAGATTTCCTCATCATTTACATTCGCTTGAAGTCTCTTGTAGACTTTATAAATACGCAAGAGCTCCGATGGTATACTCCGGTACTCGGCTTTGT
Source organism: Ceratitis rosa (assembly GCA_037013455.1). Taxonomy (NCBI): domain Eukaryota; kingdom Metazoa; phylum Arthropoda; class Insecta; order Diptera; family Tephritidae; genus Ceratitis; species Ceratitis rosa. Next base: position 1,469,980 of record JAWMAG010000001.1, on the reverse strand, counting down.
AATAATATATGGTAAAGACTATGAAGGCGACGATTAAGGGATTATTAATGAGTTCAAATGCGAAGAAAGCTTTAACGATGTTGACAAGTGGGTTGTGTATGCGACTCATGTAACTTATGTTCACCACAGTGATGTAGGTCAGCAACGTAGAACACCAAACGTAATGGGCATAACGTAATATGGGTCGATTATTTTTGGGTGTGTCTAAAATCGGTGCCGTAGCGAAGAGTTGGCAGATTAGGTTAAGCTTAGAGATGAGCGCGAGGAAGGGTACCGAGTAGATATTAGTGTTTTTATGTTGATTGTAGTGCATTCTTTTAAAGCCCAAGTTTGCAACTGAAGAGTGAAAAATAAGGATATTGAGAACGCGTGAAAAGGAAGTGTAGATAAATAAAATTGTGCATGGATGGACCGCGGCCGCAATAGCCAAGTGGTTACCACGGTGTATTACCATTGGAAAGACCATGTCTGGGCCGACCAACAACCAAAATTATAGAAAAATTAAATTTTGAATTGCGCTCGCCCCTTCGACAGCGACTTCTTACAAGTAACTAAGTCACCCATCTACATATTCTACTTTAGATTTCTCTGATACTACTTCACGCACGATACCAAACAATTTTCTACCCACAATCTGGGATTTCCTCTACCTTTAAACAATCCAATCAGAATGATTTATATCAGAGGAGTACCTCAAAGTTCAATTTTCTACCACTTTTTGCCGCAATTCGTCGGATTTAACTCCGTAAATAAGCAATTTCACATAACCTCCAAAAAATAGTCCAGCAGAGTTAAATCACGCGATCTTTGAGACCATACCACCGTCTTGTTGGAACCGATGATCATCCATATCAATATTCAGGCACAAGAAAGGCAATAGTCATGGCTCTATAATAATTATGACCGGCTAGAAATATGAACTAATGGTTCCCTCTATCCATAGAGCTTAACAACCGTTGACTTTGGGATAATATAACGGCGTCTCAATGATTTACGTACCCTTTCAACCAAAAGTGAGCTTCATCTCTGAACGAAACTTTCTTGTGAAAATCATCTTCGATGGCTATCTCGCTTTGGGCCCATAGGTACAATGAACGTAAGACTCGCTTGATGGTCGTTCGGCTTCAAATCTTGCACGAGCTGGATTTTTTAAGTCCACAAACTAAGATTCTTCCGCAAAATCTTCCATAAAGTGGATGGGCATAGATCCAATTATCACAAACGATGGCGGATGGACTCACTTGGGTCTTCTTCGATACTCTCTCTCTAAGTAAATATGGTTTCTTGAATTACCGACTCTGCTGGGCTATTATTTCGACCGAATATTGGGCGCAGTGTGGGATGCGACGTGCGCACCGAACCATTATTTTGGTAATGAATTTGTAAGATTTTCAAGATGAGTGGAGATGAAGTAAGTATGTTCATTATAAAAGGGCAAACTAAACTGAAATTAAATTGTCTCATTGGAAACTACACGTCTAAAAAAAACTTTGTTAGGCAGACAGAATCGTCGTGAACTACGAAGTCGACGCCTGACAAAAGCTTTGTACAACAATAGGAACTTGTCGGTGAAGAGCGGTTTCATGCTGTCATGTCTTCCACAATAATCTTCAAACCTCCATCTATCCTTTTTGCTGAGAATATAACATTTCCTCTGAAAACTGTTTTCGATCTCCTTAACGATTTTTTGAAGACAGTTTATGTTCGGCAGTGCAGTAATTCTTCCATTTTTACGGGTTATATTTATAGAAAGTTTTTTTTCTTGAAGCTGATTCACTTACCACGGTTTTTTTTTTTTTGAAAATCCACACAAAAGTCTCTTAAAACTAAACTAAACCTTCTTTCGTGGTTGCCACACACAGATTTAATAAAAGCGTGCGACCAAATTGGGAATGATCCAGTGGAGTTTCATCGAATTTCCTCCCCATTACCAGATAATTAATTAGAGATAAGGACATGGTAATTGAATATAATTTAACAGTAATTATTTTAAGCAAAGCAAACTGACTGACCCAGTAAAATACGAGTATATTGACATTCCACTTTAACTATTAATTAAGGGTATGTTTATGACTTTAAATGCACATCATAGATACATATATATATTAGATTAATTTTGATTGATAACTGAGTAGCAAAATAAAATTAATTAAAATATTTTTTTTAAAGAATATTATTTGGTTGGTTGGTATCGAGAGAGTTCGCAACATTGTGATTCTTACTATTGAAGAGGTATTTCCTACACTCTACTCACTCATTTCAACGTTAACGGAGAGGCCAGACGTGTGGTTATATGTATTTATACAAATATATTTTTTTTTATATTTCATTTTTATATAAAAAATTATTCAGCCCAACCTCACTTATAATCAGTAATTGAAGTTTAAGGTCAGGTTCCTGTAAAAAATATTTTCAAAAATCTAAATTTTCTTTTTCCTGTAAATTGCTAGAAAATATTGTTAAGAAATATTATGGAATTAGTCCCGAAGATCTGTAAGACCAAGATGTAAGTATAGAAGAGGGAAGAGCGGAGCGTCAAGCGGTAAATCGGGACAATTGAGCACTTTAATCGCCTTTTTATCGAAACCACATGAATTTCAAACTTCAATTCTTAGCACGAACTCTATGATTTCTAAAAATTAAAACGGGTGCCTTAAAGTTAGCCTGAGTCATATCAGATGAATATGGTGATTGTTCGATGATATTTGCTGAAGTTTTGGGACAGAATATGAGTTTCCTTTCCTCAATTCTGGTCTACCTCAACGTCTATTAATGCGCAGGTAATATTTTGTATAGGGATGGACTTTTCCGAGCCTTTCGATACCAAACGAGGTTTCAGACAAGATGATATCTTATCGTAGAAGTTCTTTAAATTACTGCTGGATAAAATAATACGAGCTGCAGCGCCGAATATACCAGGTGTGTTTGTTGAAGTGTGCCGGTTTTACTAGTAAATGTCGCTAGCAATATGTATAAATTTCTATGATTTTGTAATGATGTCATTTTTTTCTATTGACATTAACCAACCAACCCAATCGCAACACTACATGTGACTCGAGGAGCAATTTGCCAACGTTTAAAAGCCATGGGAAAGATTCAGAAGTATGGAAAATGAGTGCCACACCAGCTGAACGATAGACAAATGGAAAATCGAAAAATCGTTTGTGAAATGCTGCTTCAACGATTCGAAAGGAAATCTTTTCTGCATCGAATTGTCACGGGGGACGAAAAATGGATTTATTTTGAGAACCCGAAGCGAAAAAAATCAAAATCCCCTGGTGAAACTTGCCCATCGACTGTAAGGCCAAATCGCTTTGGCCGTAGGACAATGCTCTGTGTTTGAATCATGCGTTGATCGAAAAACGGTCGGAATGGGTCCGAAGACATGACAACGCGCCGTCTCATACCGCTAAACTGGTGAAAGACACATTAAAAACACTTAATTGATAAATATTATCGCACCCGCTGAACTCTCCAGACCTCGCCCCGTCCGACTTTCACCTTTTCGCATTGGAATGGTATCCGTAATTTGCCTGAGAGATGGGCGAAATGTGTAGAAACCAATGGTCAATACTTTGAATAAAAAAAATTTGAGATTCCTCTGAAAATTAAGTGTTTTCTTTATCGAAAAAACCGGCAAACTTCAACAAACACACCTGGTAGAAGATAAAATCTTCTATAAGAGTGTACAGCTGCTGGCGTACGCAGATGATATTGACTTCATCGGCCTCAACAACAGCGTTGTGAATACTGCTTTCTCCAGACTGGTTGAGGAAGCGAAGCGTTTGGGTCGGGTATGGAACGAGGGCAAAACTAAATTTCCTCTGTCATCAAAGAAACAACATTACCATCGTGACTGGTCTTAACTTTGAAGACGAAGTTGTCTATCTTGAAACTAGTATTAACACCAACAACAATGTCTGAGTATGCAGTTGAAATGTAAAGTCTTCTCTCGATGAACAAAGACCAAACTTTACAAGACCCTCATCATTCCTGCCCCGTTATATGGTGCGAAGTCATGGACGACGACAACTTTTATCCTTTTATACTAATAGGAAGACTACAACCCGAACACAAAAATTTAATGAAAAATTAAAGGAAATAATCTTTCCGATTTCAATCAAGTTTTCGTTCTTCTATAGTTAACCATTCACAATGTATTGTATACTTAGACGCCAAAAATACTATTGTGACCTAAAAGAAATTTTTTAACTTTCATAGAAAAAACTCAGATTTCTCCAATATGTTTAAAAAATAATAAAAAATTAAAACTTATGAATTAAAACAAAAATTATTTTTTTTTCTAGCTTACAAGATACCCATGCTTACGTATTTTCAATATTTATAATGCACTTTGCTGAGATCAATTTGCACAAGAAACGTGACGCATTGGCCGATGGCGCTTAAAATCTGCAAATACACAATGCAAATAAACTTAAAATGTATCGTTTTAAAATTAAAAAAATTACAAAATTATTTATAAAAGTTGTCTAATAACTGACAGACGGCAGCCTTAATCCCGATGAACGGCGTACTTAATCTAGTGCCAGATAGCACCATTGAGGGTTATTAAACAACTGATTTGTATTTTAGTTATAGCTAAATGAAATAGTAGGTAAAATTGTTGTTGTTAAAATTGTTCAAAACATATGTACCTATGAACCTGTTGAACCAATTAGAAGGAGCAATGATTTTGCATTTTTGGTATGTAATTTTTATATTTGAAATCGAGAAACAGCTGTCGGTTTTTGATATATTTCATTCACAATAGAGCACAGCTGTCAATTTTCAATAATATTTATATTAGCAATGGCCCTTTATATTTTTACGAGTTATTGAGCAGCTGTAGTAACTCCTGAATTATTCCGGATTAGTGCAGTTAATTGGGATTAAGGCTGGGTTACTCATACGCCCTGACGAACACAATACTCTTAGAAACTACATGCATATGATATGCGCTCCATAGCCGTTAAAGCGATTCGGGATTGTTCTTCTAGATATTTTTGTAAAATATTTACAATTCTTCCCCAACCATCTCTCAGCGGCATGGCATTCTCTGCCAAGATTATTAGTATGGCCAAGACCAACCAGAGCCAAACTATGACTCCACGCATGGCGGTACGTACTGCTAACCGCCCGCTACTAAGGCCGCTGTAAGAATTAACTGATATATGGTACTCACACCAGTAATCAGCATTAGGTCGAGGTTTACCACACCACCAGCGCTCTCAGCCGGCTTGCGCACAAGAAGTTGTAGCAGAAAGCGATTAACCGCGTGCTGCATTTTTCTCGATGTGATATAGAGCGCATTGAGCACACACGTTGTGCGACATTTCTACAAAAGAAATAAAAATTTATAACTATTTAGTTTTACTATTTAGTTTACTAACCTCCTCCACAACTGCGTTGCTTGCGTTCAGCACGGGAAATATACGTATCATATATTGTATTTGCCACAAGACTCTATTCAAAACCAACACAGGCCTATAGAAGCCTTGGTAGAGTTCAAAAATATTTATGGCAACTGCAAGTATTGAGCCCAAATAGTTTAGCAAGACAATTGAGCCGTAGACCTCAGCCAACTCTGCCATAAGTGCATCCACTTGGGTGTACAGTCGGCGTATTTGCTCCAAAAACTCAGCATCACTATGCTCGCAGGAGCGTGTGCTTAAGTACGCACGCGTATACCACGAAGAAGACTCCCCATCATATATCACTTGAGAGTTTAACGACACAAAAATCGCTGTTTCGTTTTTGGAAGGTGTAGAGTCACTTAAATCGAAATGTTTCAAATGTTCTCTGAGCGTCTCATTTAAACGCTTGTAAATGTGGAACGCAAAACGTAATGTAAACCAATACTGACCCAATTTAAGATTTAATAAAAAGTTTGGCAAATGATAAGCGCCCAATTGCAGAAAAAAAATATAATACTCCGCAGCCAAGCTGAAATAGTTGAACGCCAAGAAGATCAGCGTGACAAGTGTTATGCAGCAACAATAGAAACACAACTCCTTGTAGAGCACCGATAAAGAATTCCACTTAGTGGACCGTTGCACACCCTGAAGACGCTTTAGAGTTTGTAGAAATTTTAGAAATTTTTGTGGAACTTCACGGTAAAGACTTGCGTAATAAAATGTGCTGCAGACCGCTAGAGTGCTCACCAAATTGTTTACAATAATATCCCCAAAATAAATTATTTTATTTATTGTTAAAATGAAGGTGTCCGTCAGTGTCATTTGCTTCCAACTTAAGATGTAAATATGCGCAAGGATAAGGAGTCCGTACAAATAATAAAAGCCACGTAGAAGATTCAACCTGTCAGCACTCGCTTTGGGCAACGGTGCCATGCAGAAAATCTGGCTGAACACCGTCAGTACGCGCATAAGACGGTGTAGTGGTGATGGTTGTATTTTTTTGTGTCCTTTGGAGTTCGGTGGTTTCTTTGAGTTAGATGGCGTCATGGTTTTTCTGTGAAAGATATAATATTGAAGTAGAAAGACTTATAAGATGGGATATTACTAGCAACTCTCTACTGCACTCAAAAAAAGCGGAAGACCTTGAACATACACGTAATAGTAAAAGCGAGGCTACTAGGCCTTCGAATGCATCTCCGAAGTTTGTGCAGAGTTTTCTTGAGCAGAAGACGACCTCATTTTTAATAACTACCAAGTGCAGTTTCACTTTAGTGCATCGCGGAGGGATGGAAATTTTTTACAGAAAAGCATAGACTTATCTAAACTGTGTTCTCACTAACATTACAACGGGAACTCGTCACAAATTCGGAAAGAAGCCAAGAAATGTATTCGAAAAATCCATTTACTCGAGCGCGTCACAAGTTCGCAACGGTGGGATTATCATATATGTTGCATACTTTTAGGCGTACTCACTGCTTTTTCACGTTTTCGTTTGTTAAGAACTCTGAGCACAAAACTGTGTATAAAAATTCTAATTTTTGAATAAAATTACCAAAAATCACACAATTCATCTCACAATTTGGAAAAAAAAAAAAATTAAATTTTAATATTTATATTTTCGTTATTTTTGTATTTTATATGCTGGTCTCTTCTCTTGCTGCTTCACGTAAACTGCAACGCAAGGCTGGTTTTGAATGCATTGCAACCAAAGCCAACAGATGCATATACATATGTACATATGTATTATAGAAGGAAACTTTTAATGAATAGTTATTTAAAAATTTTATGTACACTAAAATTGAAAGTATATATTTACATACATATATCATATACATATATATAATTAAGATAGTGAAAGAAAATAAAGTATTATGCCAATTGCGAAGTCAATTACACACAAATTTGTTAGGTACAAATTGGAAAGTAAACAAAAAATAACGGTATTCCTACTTTGCTTATACCAGGTGTGTTTGTTGAAGTGTGCCGGTTTTACTAGTAGATGTCGCTAGCAATACGTGTATGTATAAATTTCTATGATTTGGGATGTATGTAATTTTTTTCTATTGACATTAACCTACAAAAATACGCTAGTCACATTCCGCCAAAATAATAGCGTCATATTTGTTCACCTCAGTGAATACGTGTATGTCGAGTTTCGTTCTAAGTAAATCGCATTTGCGGCATTCGTTGCTTTTCTTATTTCTTCAAAAGAAAAAAGCAGCTGAAGCTCACCGGTTACTGGTAGAAACTTATGGTGAATATGCTCCAGTGATAAGAACATGTGAGACATGGTTTCGTCAATTTAAAAGTGGAGATTTCGATTTGACAGACAATGAATATCCTGGTGCAGCGAAAAAGTTCGAAGACGAGGAATTGCAGGCGTTATTAGATGTTGATCCAACCCAATCGCAACAAAAATTGGCAGAAACACTACATATGACTCGAGGAGCAATTTGCCAACGTTTAAAAGATCCAGAAGTATGGAAAATGGGTGCCACACCAGCTGAACGATAAACAAATGGAAAATAGAAAAACCGCTTATGAAATGCTGCTTCAACGATTCGAAAGGAAATCTTTTCTGCATCGAATTGTCACAGGGGACGAAAAATGGATTTATTTTGAGAACCCGAAGCGAAAAAAATCATGGCTTTCCCCTGGTGAAGCTGGCCCATCGACTGCAAGGCCAAATCGCTTTGGCCGTAAGACAATGCTCTGTGTTTGGTGGGATCAGTGTGCTGTGGTGTACTACGAGTGTTTAAAACCTGGTGAAACGGTGAACACGGATCGTTACCGACAACAAATGATCAAAAGGGCGAAATGTGTAGAAACCAAATAAAAAAATTTTGAGATTCCTCTGAAAATTAAGTGTTTTCTTTATCGAAAAAACCGGCAAATTTCAACTAACACACCTGGTAGTACAACTGTAATTCAATACTAAACTTTCACTATACTACTCTGCTATTAGTTTAAAAAAACACCCGTTCGAACCTCGTCAGTAGGGTGGAAAAAGTTATATTTATAAGAGCCAACTCATGTAAGACCCAGCGAGGCGATCCAGCGACTAATGCACAGAGTATACTGAATTTGTGGAGAGAACACTTCTCCAGCCTGCTGAATGGCAGAGAAAATGGAACACCAGGAAATGGCGAAGCCTATTCCTCAATCAGAAACGATGGCACAAATGTTTCATGGCCCCGCTATGATGAAGTACAAATGGAAATCGCCCACCTGAAAGACAACAAAGCGGCAGAGGCCGATGGTATGTCTGAATTTGGTAACTCCGCAAAAGTTAAACGGCTATGTAATCTGCGGGTTAGGGGTTCAAGAATTTACCCGCGGTAAGGTATGCCTGCCGTAAGAGGCGACTTAAATCCAATAGTTCCCGCGACAGTCCAGTCTTTATACCGGAACGACTCGGATTTTTTGTCCGGCCAAGGACTGTTACTCCCGCAATATTCAACAAAAATCTCTTTGAGGAATATTTTTATAGTTACAACAACAACAACGTTAAGCAACACCCAAAGCTCCGCCAAAATCGGGAAGAACCTCTCCGAGATGTTCGGTACCGGAAAAGATTTCAGACAAGACGACTCGTTATTTTGAAAACTCCACAAGTCGCTCATCATCTCTGTCCTGCTATATGCATGTTGCGGAGACATGGACGATGACAACATATTATGAGTCGGCGTTGGGAGTTTTCAAGAAAAAGCTTTTCCGTTAGATTTATGGTCCTCTGCGTGTCGACAACGGTGATAACCGCAGTCGATGAAACGATGAGCTGTATGAGATATACGGCGGCTTTGACGTAGCTCAGCTAAGCAAGAGTCAGGTTATGTGGTCGGAATGGATGAGAAAACTGCAGTTTTGAAAGTTTTCAATTCAATATACGTTGGTGAAAGCAGAAGAAGAGAAAGGTCTCTGTTCCGTTTTAAAGATCAGGTAGAGCAAGGACCTGGCTACATTTGGTATATCCAATTTCCGTCAAACAGCGAAAAAAAAAATGTGAATGGTGCGCTGTTGCTAACTCGGCTATAATAGCGTAAGCAGTGAATACGCTTGTAAAGAAGAAGAAGATATATAATTGGCACTTTGTAACTGCTGAAGCGATTTTCGGCCGAGCTCCTCCTCCAATTTGTGTATTTGCGTCTTGATGCTTTTCCAACAAATGAAAGGACCTACAGTTTATACTAAGCCGTCTCCGAACGGCTGATGGTTTTTTTTATAAGGACCTTTATTTAATGTCACTCGGAGGGGCATTTCCTGCCGAAGGGCGATCGCAATTAGAAAATTTAACTTATTTTTTTATTTAAATTAATTTTCAATGACTTTGGAATGTTGATCGTACCAAGATTTAAGCCAGGGCCTTCCGAACGTCAGTATGCAATGCTAACCACTCGACTACCGTGGCCGTCAAGAAGAAGAAGAAGAATAAATAAAAAATTAAAGGACTTTTCATATCTTTTTTTTTTTTTTTTTTTTATTTTTTTTATTTTTATTTGCAATCTATCTTACATAAGACATTCGGCAAATTTGATCTTATATATAATGACAGAGGTAGATTTGCTTTGCGCAAAACTACATAAAGATAACATAATTTTTTTTCCTTACTTTTAAATTAACTACTAACACTAATAAAATTCAGGAATTCTTCAGTTTGAATATCTTCATTGTAAATTCTCAACATTATCATTAGCTAAAACTTAAATTACTAGGGTTACCTTAAGTTTAGGAGGTTTACAATATATACATTTTTTTTTATTTTTTATTTATTTATAAATACTAGAGGAATGGCAAGTCTAAGATATGACAGCGCTTTAATCGTAATGTTTCATAGGTGGTATCTAATAGACATATAGCAGTTGGATTTATGTGGTTAGATAGGCGTGCAAGATATCTAGCGGTGTATTTTGGAATTTCACTTTGTACAAAGGGTATGCCTAGGTCCTTGTGAATAGCTTCATTGGTAACAAACCAGGGAGCATTAACCATTGCTCGCAATGTTTTCGATTGGTAACGTTGAAGGATTTCAACATTGGACTTGCTGGCAGTACCCCAGAGCTGGATCCCGTAGGTCCATATAGGCTTAAGAATAGCTTTGTAGAGCCGTACTTTGTTTTCTAGACTAAGCTGAGAGTTGCGACCTAACAACCAGTACATTCGTTTTGTTTTGATTTTTAGTTGCTGATGCTTAGCCTTAATATGATTTTTCCATGTTAGACGTCGATCAAGATGCATTCCTAAGTATTTGACGTTATCACTAGTGGGAATCTGATTATTGTTTAAAAATACAGCAGGGCATTGCTCTCTTCTTAATGTAAAGGTGACATGTGTAGACTTTTCTGAATTGACCTTAATTCTCCACTTGTCTAGCCAAGACTGCAAAATATCAAGTTGGTTTTGCAGCAAAGAAGAAGCTTCTACAGGATACTCGCTACAAGCGATAAAAGCGGTATCATCAGCAAAAGTCGCCACTTCTACCGCTTCTAATGTGGGCATATCCGATGTGAAAATAGTATATAGGACGGGACCTAAAACACTACCTTGGGGTACGCCAGCATTAATGCTGTAAATTTCTGATGAGGCTTCCTTATGTTTTACATAGAAATGCCTGTTGCTCAGATAAGATTTCAGAATTAAGAAGAAGTGCGCTGGCAAAATCTTTTTTATTTTGTAAAGAAGTCCTTGGTGCCATACTCTGTCAAATGCTTGTTGAACGTCTAAAAAAGCTGCAGAACAGTATTTTCTTTCTTCCAACGCATATGTTATTATATTTACAATCCTATGGCATTGTTCTGGTGTACCATGTCTTACTCTAAACCCAAACTGATGTTCAGGTATGATATTGTTATCCTCAATTACAGGCATCATTCTTCGCAAAAATATCCTTTCGAATATTTTGGAAAATGTTACCAGCAGACTAATAGGACGGTATGATTTCACACAATTTTCAGGTTTATTTGGTTTAGGTACCATGACTACAGTAGCACATTTCCACTGGGTGGGGTAGTGGTTCGTATAAAGAATAGCATTGTAAATTGCAGTTAGAAATTGGACTGCTTTCTCAGGGAGAGCTTTAACAACTTTGCTATTTATACAGTCATATCCGGGCGATTTGCATTTGTTTAATCTAACTATTTCTTCGGAGACTTCACTCTTAGATATCCTACTAATTGGTATGTCCATTTGACATGGAGATTCAAGAAAAGTTAGTATTTCTGTGTCATCGCTGTTGGTATAAGAAGGATTAGGCTGAAAAGTTTGATAGAGGTTTTTAGCAAAAGCTTCTGTTTTGCTTTCATCATTCCTACACCATAGCCCATTTGAGTCTCTTACAGCGACGTTGCGTTTGGTTGGTCGCTTAAGGTACTTGGTGGCTCTCCACAGTCTATGCTCATCGTTTTTAGTAGGTTCAAGATTTTTAATGAACGAACTGAAATACTGATTTTTAAAATCAGACAACTTTGACTTTAGTTGTTTCGTTGCTCTATTAAGGGCTCTCTTCTCTGCTGGGTATCTTTTTTCCATCCAGGCTTTTCTTAATCTTCTTTTGGTAGCAATTAGCTGCAATATATCAGCTGGGACTTGCAAATGTTCATTAAAAGTGAGTTTCTCCCTTTTCGGTCTAGACAGATATGCGGCCTCATGAATAAGATTTGTAAATGATTCTATCGCTGCATCCAGTTCAGTACCCGTTTCTAATCGCACATTTAAATCAATATGTTTATCGATCCAATGCTGGAAGGATTCAAGATCAGTTTTAGGGGTGAGGATATTATAGCTTTTGGAAATATGGTGAACATTTTCATTGTATAATGCAATTAAAGGTGAGTGATCGGAGCTAAGGTCATTACTGCTCTCAATACTTAACTTGCTACAGGGTATTCCAGAGTATACCACGAAATCAAGAAGATCAGGGATTTTTCTTGAATCGCTTGGCCAATATGTTGGCGTGCCTGCTGACAAAACGTAATAGTTTCTTTTAATTATACATCGTTGAAGCTCTTTTCCTTTTGGGTTAATAAGCCTAGAGCCCCACCAAGGGTGTTTTGCATTAAAGTCCCCACCTACAAAAAATTTGGAACCGAAATTCTTAAAAATATTTTCATATTGATCAGTTTTTATACTGAATCGTGGAGGAAAGTATACTGAGTATATAGGTAAATCGTGGGTGTCACATTTAATATTAACCCCAGCTGCTTGAAAGTATTTCTCTCTGACTCTTTCTAGAATTTTATATTTGATAGTAGATTTGATTAAGACGGCACTGCCCCCATGAGCTTTGTTGTGTGGATGGTTTGCACAAATAAGATCATAGCCGATAATTCTAAAATACGATTTATTCGTAAAGTGAGTTTCGCATATCAAGAAAATGTCAATATTGTTTAAATTGAGGAACATTTTTACTTCATCGGTATGATTACACAGACCATTGGCATTCCAGATAGCTATACGCAGGCTTACTTGCATAGTTTATCTAACAAAAGAGACATCATTTTGAATAAGCTTTGAGTCATTTCAAGTTGTTTAGAAAGTAGGTTTTCAATTTTTTCAAGAAGATTATTATTTTGATTTAAATCACTTTTTACACACTGAGCATAGGATATATTTGGGTTGAAATATTCATTTTTTGTCTGTATTGAATTATTCAATTGGGGGAAATTTTGAGCTGCATGAGAGTACGATGAGACATTGTATCTTCTATCTGATATGTTTGGTTTTTTGGCAAGGCTTTGGTAAATCTTGCATCCCTTATAGTTCGCTGGGTGGCTTTGTAAACAGTTAATGCATTTTGCCGGTGTATCTTTGCTTTTCATACATTCAGCTGTAGCGTGATCTAGACCACACTTAACACACCTATAAGGTTTTGTGCAATACGATTTTGTGTGTCCGAACTCTTGACATCGATGACACTGTACAATGTCTGTTACCCTCTTAGGAGGGTCAACCTTTACGATGGCATTACCAAGATATTTTAAGTTAAAAATACTTTGATTGTTTTTGTTTGGCTCTAGGTCAACAAAATGCATACATAGGGGCATATTTGTAAATCTACTTCGTATATTGCTTACATTTCTAACCTGAAAACCCAATGCTTCTATTTCTTTCCTTATTTCATCTACTGGAGTAGAGAAGTGTAAATTTTTTATAACAATTCTATATGCACGCTCTTGTTTAAGCTGATATGTATGGAAGTTAATTTCTTTTTTTTTAATTTCTGCAATTAAAGTTCTGTATGAATCTATAGACTTGATCATTACTCGAATTTGACCATCTCGCAAAGCTTTATAACTAAACTCAGACTTATTTATAATACTTTCAAAATACTTAATCATACCACTTATGTCACTAACATTCGGTATAACAATTGGTGGTGGTTTTGGTAAAGTTTCATCGATGTTGTGATCCGTTACGTTATTGTTGTCCATCTCGTCTTCTAAACCCGCGAACATGTTTGAGCCATTGTTGCTGTTTTTAGTAGTACTATGAGTTTCTACTATGTTCATGTTGCTGTCTGACTTTTTTCTCTTACGATCGATAGAAGGAGAGCCCAACTGTCGTCTTTTGCTTGTTACAGTTTGCCATTCCACTTTATTGTCACTTTCGTTGTTCATTTCAAGAACCTCATTTGCAGAATTAATATTCTGCGTGCCCAAAGTTGTTGTATTGGCTGAGTTATATTGTAGAACAGAACTTATGTTTGTTGTTTGTGCTAAGTATAGATTAGTCAGAGTATTTAACTCATAATCAATGTCTGCTGTTCTCTGCAGCGAGTGACCCTGCTCTAAAGGTGAGCGCTGGTCACTCATTTATTCACGTGGTATTTTCACTTCAATAGTTTTATTAATAAAACTTCAATTTTGAAAAATAACACTGTATAGCTTTTACTTAGCTTTAAAAACTATTTTTTTTTTATATATTGTTTTTAATGTATATTTAGTTTTAGAATGTACAATTATGAAATGTTTTTTTTTTTTTTTTTTGTTCAATAAACTAGAACTTTTTTGCGTTTGCAATCCACATGTGCACTTGTTCACTCTCTCAATCGAACTGATTTCATATCTTTAAATAAAAATTTGTGATTAATGGCAGCAGTGGTTTTACTCCAAAACCGCAAACCAAATCACTACAACAACCAAGGATTGCATCTAAAATATATGCACACAAAACGTCGTGCCCTCCACTGAGATATGAACTATTAAGTCTAGAATTAAACTGTGTGCTCGTACATAGTCATATGACCTACTATAGGTATTACAATAATAAATATTTAACACAATTACCTACCAACAGGTAATCATTAATCACACCAGTCATTAATTGATAACACCAGTTAAACGTTTTGTGCTGTACCGTTAGTGCTCATCCATCTAGTGTTTATTACCCACAATTGCTGTTCGCGTAATGTTACCGTCAATAGTGCACGGAAGTCGTATTAAACGGAAATCGCAGAAAATACGACCTTTCTTCTTCGGTCCAATTGGTCAACACACAACGGGCGATGTGTTAGAGACGGACTTGTATCGCGCAGTTCGGCATTTTTTATTACTTTCAGTGTTTTTTGTCTGTCTGCCTTATGGCGCCCACCAATATATACCGGCCAACAGAAGCAGCGATCAACTCTTACTCTTCCTACATATCGTTTGGTGTATTTGTATTTACGGCTGCCTCGTTTTCGCAGTATATGGGGAATATACGGAAACCCTTATGAGCTTGCCAACAATTCAGAAACCGCTTTATTTTGCCGAATATCTAATCTACTTAATCCATATATTTCACATTGCTTTTATGGGTTATTTGGCACGTGACAAGTGTCGACGCTTTTTGCGCACCATCGCTGAATTCGATCGGGCGCTAATCAGTTTTGGTAAAAAACCGAAATATCAACGATTGAAACATTTTATTGAAGCGCATCTGCTTTTGATATTTATATTCTTAATAATCACTGCTGTTGTTGACTATTACTACAGGGATTGTGTTGTGGCGTCCTCTATTCGCAGTCTCGCCGTTTATCTCATGCCAAATTTAATATTATGCATTTCGCTAGTACAATACTATACACTTTTATATGCTATAGCCCAACGTTCAATTAGGCTGAATGAAATCCTTCACGAGGAGATATCGCGCCAGAAGTGCCCAAGAACGCTTCAACGCATCCGTTTGCTCTACTCGGCGCTGCAAGTCTTCACAAAGGATGTGAACAGTGCTTTTGCGCCCTCTATGGTATTGGTATATGTTGGCTCTTTCACGAATGCGTCGGTGAATATATTTTTGATTTACAAATATGTGGACGATATGCAAGCGGTGGCCGTCTGGTGGATTTTATATTCAGTTGTTTGGACAATCATGCATATGACGAAAATGTTTCTAATACTTTTCTACAATTACGATGTCCAGAGGAAGGTAATATAAGATTAAAGTGTGTAATTGTTTTTTGAGAATCTATGTATTTAAAATATGTAAATATGTAGCCTATTTCCACCAAACACTTAAATACATTTAAGGCTTCTGTTATGTGAATGAAATGTCAAACGTTTCCACTTAAATGCATTTAAGGCTTCTGTTAAGTGAATGAAATGTCAAACGTTTCCACCGAGGGGTTGAGTTAACTCACTTTAAAAATTGAATTAACACACTTTTATACAACAACAAACACATGGGAATTTAGCATTGAAATGCGATGTTTAACTGCATTTAAGCTAAAATGCATTTAACGTCCGGTGGAAATAGGCTAATAGTTTCCTTTGTTTCGATTTTCGACTTTGATCAATATTAACGATCATAACGCTATTGTGAACTTGGCTTGTTTGGGATGCTCACAATAGTATATTTTTTATTGATTTTAACTGAATTTACCATAAATTTAATCAAATAAAAAAATTAAAAAGGAAAAGAGTTAAAATACAGTAGAGGGATCTACAGTTTATTCTCAACCGCCCCCGAATAGCTGATGGACTTTTATGAGGAGCTTTTATTTCATGTCAGAAATACACTCTCTACTATGATATCCTGTCATCGAAGACTCTTTTTTATACTTTCATTGAAATTATCCAACGCAATCGTACATTCACCATACAATTTTCGAAATTTGTATTCGATTAATCTTGATTAGCATGGAGATTCAGATTGAATTAGCAAATCACGTTGATTCAGTACTTAATTAGGCTGTCAATTGCGAATGAGGGAACAAATTACGTATAGAATCAAGCGACGTGGAAACATACATGTATGTATTTAATAGCATTATTTTGTTTTTATTTCAGAAAAATAGTACAATACTAATCATAAATGAGATCGGAAGAACACAGAACAAAGAAGTGGAAGAAACGGTACGCACACCTTTTTCTTAATTATTTAAACAGTTCCAATCCTTTGCTCTTTTGTAGGTCACCCATTTTGTGTTACAATTAACAATAAATACTAGAACTAATGTTGTTTGTGGTGTTGCAGAATTGAATCTCAACTTTATCACAACAGTAAGAAAGAACTCTAGTTGAAGGCAGTTGGCTAAATGCTATATACTAAATAATAATGATTATGATTTTTTACAGCTACTCATGGCCATGTCAACTATTTTCATATTTTTATTGCAATATGACATCACATATGAGGCGCTTACATTGACCCGCATCTCGGCCGGTCCTATTCGAATCAATTAAATTTACTGTATGCATATTATTTAATAAAAAAAAAATTAAAATAAAAAAATTAAAAATTATTAAAACGCGTTTTTTTTTCAATTTTCTTTCTCAGAAGTGTACATAGCTCAATGAGAATTCAAATATAAAAGCGCGCAACTGATTCTTCGCGATAAAAATCTCGTGAACGAAATAATGTTCGTTAGCATTTAGCATGCCATAGATCTTTCAATTCAATTAACAAACTGGCAACACTCAAACAGCTGTTTGATAAACATTAAAATTTAATTAAAAACTGGTATTTCACGTGGAGTCTGAAGATTTTCTGATATTTTGGCAAATAATAACAAAATAGCTTGAATTATTTTGCGAAAACCAATTGCTGAATCATGTGTGAAGTAGATACAATAACAAAAATCGCCAACTCCCTCGGAGTGCCAGCTGGTGAAGTGAAACTGAATTCTGAAAAGGTAAACTCAAAAGAAAATATTCATTCGAATGTAAATTTATAAATCGGTAACATTTCAGATAATCACACGTACAAACAACAGCAAAACTGTTTCAGGCTTTGCCACTATACTTAACACCCTGGCACAGGAATCAAAATCGGAAATAGCACGCAACAGCACAGCTAGTCGAGAAATAAGTGCTGATGTCTATCAATGGATAGAATTTGCAGTATTGTATGCAGCGCCAGGTTCTAAAGACAAGCATGTTTCTCAACAACTACTACGGGATTTTAATAAACTTTTCTCGACTAAATCGTATTTAGTAGGCTACTTTATTACATTAGCCGATTTGGCCATCTTCTACTCGATATACAATTTAGTGGTATGTTTTTAGTCTGAATTCAGTTTACCATCATCGTTATACCTAAAAATTTTCTTTATTACAGAAATCGCTTTCGCCCGTAGACAAGGAAAACTATTTAAACCTTTCTCGCTGGTTTGATCACCTACAACAAAGACCAGAAATACGCCAAGGTGGCAATGTTCTAAATTTCACTACCATCTACTTGCACGGTTGGGCGACTGGTACACATATATAAATTTCGTCGTATTAAATTTGTTTAAAGCAAGAAAAAAACACGAATGTTACCAAGTAGGAAAATGTGTACGTATTTATTTGAAATCACTTATTGTATTACATACTAAAATATGCTCAACCCTGTCCGTTCATTTTTTAAGTAAAAAGCAATTTGAAAATTAAATTCAGTATTTTGCCAGCTACTTAATATCTCAAATGAAGTAAATGTTATTTAATACAAACATATGTATACTATATGAATTTTTACTTAAAAAAAATACTCGAATTTCTTATCAAAACTTTCCAAAAATCATTTACTCAAAAAATTGTTTTATGATATAAAATAGTTTTGCAAAATAATTGATTTTCATAAATTAATGAAATCAGATTTAAAGTAGGATCAGAACCGCTTCACTCTTGATGCCGATTGGACTTGAATTACCCCACAATCACCTGCTCACATCAATTAACAAATACGAATCTAGTTAGCATGTACTTCGCGTGGTGAATTCATTGAGTTATTCAATTCTCCCGGTTCGGTGCACTTCCACAGACCATAAGTCTTGCCGACAGTTGTCTGCCAAAGACGTAATGTACCGTCTTCAGAACCACTAGCATATAATTCACCATCTGGACTAAACTTAACTGAGTGCACTGGACCAAAATGACCTTTGAAAGATTCTGTAAAAGAAAAAATAGCAAAACTTTATTTAACATTCTTCTCACAATAATGATGTTTACTCACCTATTTCATTACCAGTAATGTAATCAAATTTGTACATTTTAAAATCCTCTCCACCACACACAAATACATGTTTATCTGGATGTAAACTAGCCGACGACACATTAGTCGGAACTTTAACTTCCTTCAGCTTTTTCAAAGTGTCCACCTCCCAGAAACTAATTGTTGATCCATGGGTTATGGTGAGAATGTGATTATCAGCCGATATTTCCAAACTATTTGGATTATGTGGAAATTGTAGTCGTTGTACCTCATTGCCAGTTAAACGATCCCATAAACGTACGGTTTTGTCTTCAGCTGCCGATAATATACATTTATCGTCACGACAGAAGAGTGCCCGCTTTAAAGCACCAGTATGACCAGCGTACATTTCCGGTTCAGCATTTGGTTGCTCCAAGTTAAATACGCGCACCAATTTCTCATTACTGCCGGTGACGATATTCTCTGAGTTCGTATCGAATGCAACTGATTTCACAATATGCTTATGTTGAAAACTATGGATTTCACCGCCCGTTACGGCATTCCACACTTTTCCAGTAAAGTCCGCAGCACCAGATGCGGCCAAAGTGGCGCTCTTATTTAGCGCTACACCCCAAACAGCACCTTTATGTCCTTCGAATGTGCCAACCCAATCACCGGTATCACCTTGCCGCAGCATGGGACTGCCATCTGGAATAATAATTTAAATAACGAACTATTGGTAAGTATTTTTCGGCCATTTGTATATATAGTTAATAGTGAAGAGTTGTAGAAAGAAAATTATAAAAAAATAAACTTTTAAATTTCTTTCAAAAAAACAAAAAAGGTCCACAGTTCTTTTACACAGAATCAAATTAAGTTTTCAGTACGTGTGAAAAAGCATTCTACTGAAAAAAAAAAATCAGAATATCTTTCGAAAATACCTTGAACATTGCTCTCTTTACAATCTATAAAGGAAAACACGTCAAGGTAAACGTTAACGTTGAAATCCTGTCCAGCAGCGTTTGTCTCAAAATAAATAAACACAAAAAAATACCCACATGAATAAACATAAATAACTAAAAATTTAAATGCACTGGCGTATGTATGTACATATGTATGTATGTTTGTACATATGTACATGTATGGAAATGCACATTACAAAAGTGGTAATGTTGATATAAAATAAAACCAAAAACAACCAGCCGAATGTAAACTACAGCGTTGGCGAACAAAAAAAAAAAGCGGAAGCAACCTTGACTCAATGACTGCATCAATGCCAACGACCTGAGTGCGACTCACTGGCTGGTGAGTCGATTAGCGCGACTGCTATGGCAGACATGCATTTTCACATACATACATACATACATATGTATGTGCACACACGCGCACTTATAGTTGTAGATATACGAGCGTCGCATGTTGCAATGCATGGCGAATCTATCGCGCCTTTGATAAGATTGGCGCTTTTGACCCACGTTGCTGTTGCAGCAAAATAAAAAAAAAAATGGTTTACAAACAAGATGTTGATTAAAACATTCTAAAACGTTTAGTTATGTAAGTTTAAGTGGAAAAAATAAAGCAATGAAGACGTAAAAAACATAAATAGCGTTTTATAATTCCTTTAGTGCCACGATTCACTTCCGATTTTTTGGTGTGCGTTTTGCTGGTTTCGCGTACAAGTTATATTTGTAAATTAAGCAGGATTTCCTAATGTATTCAAAGCTTTTATCGAAGAAGAAAAATTCATAAAATATTAAAAAAAACTGAAAATTTCTTCTTAGATCACGAGTTTCGGTCTCGTAAGCAAACCTACATATATGTTGTCCACTTCCATGCTGAATCTGCATTGAAAACTCTTATGAAATTTACTCGATATACAAACAGGCAACCAAAAATTTTATAAAAAAATATATGTATATGTAAGTATGTATCAAAAACTTATGACCTTTATCCCACTCAGTTTTGTGCGGCAACAAATAACCGTTATATTTTTTTATATTCATAAATCCATTAGATGCCCTGTATACACGCCCCTAAGTTGATTACGTTATGCACTTTCGCCGTTTTTATTTCATATAATTACAATTGTTGTCTATGAAAAAGCTTTATGCAGCTGCTCACTCGTCAATTGCTGCTATTTTGCTCGCTGTCGCATTGCAATCGTTGCACTTTGTTAATCGTGTAGACATTCTAAATCAAGGTGAACAGGCGTTTTTATAATAAATTCTCTATATTAATTTATCTCGCTACATCTACCTGATTATCGGTTGTTTAATTGCAATTATTTACATACATATAGCTAAATGCATACATACATATGTACGTATATATGCATTTATCTGTTACATTGCACGCATAACTGTTACGCATAACAAAGGAACAAGTTTTGGCAGAACAGTTGAACGAGTAGCGAGAATAATTAGGAAATGCGTACGAAAGCTTATTTGGAGTTGACTACTTACATACGTACATACATTACGCCTAAAGCAGAATGAGCAGGGATTGATTTATTTCAACCAGATGATAATGCTAACTGTAAAAGCAATATTTAACCTCTAAATGCAATTTTAATAAATATGTACATACACGTATGTTTGTATACTTGTTCGAATAACTATTTAATAATTAGCGTTATATGTACTGTCAGTTTTTATCAATTTAAACAAATGAATAGAAAACCAACAACAAAACGTAGAAAATTTGTATATTAGATACGTATAAAATAATTAAAATTGATTACATGTAAAGAAAACAATACAAAACAAACACAAGTGTATAACAACAAAAATGGCAAAGCGAAAAAAGCAAGCGACAGCTTCAAGGTGCTTCCCGTATGAGCGAAACATGCAGCAAGCGCTACATGTATGTAGGTACATACAAATGTATAACAGCAACAAGCGATCGAGAAACGAAACAAGTTGCAGCGAAAAGTTTTGCAGCAAAGCTTATAGCGTGAGCAATAAAAAACTATTTCGTAAAATATTTATAAACTTTGCGCACCAGGGAAGTCAGAGGATCGACTGAGGCCACGAACAGCGAGTGATTTTTTCAGCTATTCATTTTGCAACACATACCTACATATTGCTTGCTAGCCAACAAACTACCGGCTGGGCGAAATTCACGCAATTAGCACATATCAGAGAACGTCAAATAACGAGAAGGACCGATTGCGGACAGGCGTGTGAACTGCCGGAATCGACGAAAGAAATAAGAGACTATTTCACCACTGCCGCCAAAATTTAACAGAATTGGCTCTGTTTGTCAACATTTCTGAGCAAGACAATAATAAACTTGCTCAGAAATGTAAGCTTCTGTATGTAAACTAACATTGCTGTATGTTAATATTGAAAACAAAATACGAAAACGAAAAAATATTTTTCAAAATAATAGACAATTTTTTGATAACTTTGAAATATTGCATTGAAATTATGAAAAATTCATAGTTTTTTCGAGATTTTGTGTTATTTGACATCAAAAATTAAAACTTACTCTAGGGATGTGTTGTTTTGCCGTCGGCATTTGGTATTTGTCTTTTTTACCAGTAGATGAATATCTTTTCATTGATATTTTTATGATTTCTAAGATATTAAAAATTTTTTAAAAATAATAAAAAAAAAAATTTGTACAATATTCTAAGTATTATTAATAAAATTGGGATTTCAGCACCTTTTCATATTATCATCTGATTAATGTAGAAGTGAAAATACAAGTTACCCGCATCTGTTTGTTTGTATTGGAAAAATTGAAGATTTTGTGGTAATGAGGGGTTGGTCTCTTTGGAGTGGTTTCTTTTGCCCAGGTTCGCACCCCAGCGAGCACACACACTAACTTAATTTGTTTTTTTTTTTATTTAACTAAAAACAATTATTTTTGCTGACCATAAATTTCAACTTTTTGGCAAATTTTTTAAATGTTAAAATAAGTAAACAAGTCAAAATTCATTCATTCATTTAAACGTATGAGCGTACGTACATACATATGTACATATTATATATATATATAAGTGTATTAAGAAGAAGCAAAATCGTACACATCCAGCAAAAAAAAATACCACGCCATCACCATGACAACACCATTTGAATGGCCGCTGCAAGTTCAATTGCAAAAACAATCCTTCTCAAGACGAACGCTGGCGCGCCGTCTACTATACGAGCTGCGCAAGCAGCACACATCTCCCCGCATGCGACTCGCCTACAAACCAAAGTGCCAAAATTTGGAAATTGAACAAATTTGTGTCTTCTTCGACAACAGCAAATCGGGCTCTTGATAGAGTGAACTTTTTCTTTAGAATTATAAAACGTATTTTAAATGAATTCAAAACAAATGTTTAGAAAAAGTCTCATTATTTTTAAACATGATTTTTTTTTATTTAATTTAGGTTTAGTAATTCGAAAATATGTAAAATTTAATAGAAACTTAAAATCTATGAGGAATTAATTATAATATATACAAATGACTCCTATAACTTCTAAAACTTCTTCGATTATTAAATTCATACATATTTTAATTATAAAAAATATAGGAATATTATTTAAAAATGTTTATTAACTTAGAACAGTTAAAGATTTTAATAAAATTTTCAAATCTATGAAGTTATATAAGAATCACTCCTATAGCTGTTGATAAGTGATTGATATATTCGTGGTATACAAAGTTTACTGTACCTGAATACGTACACCAAAATGCCAAAAATATGAAATCTAGCAAAAATTTTGTGATCGTTATTAAGATTGTGTGCGTTTTGCGTATACATATTAAATTGCTTGCATGTATGGGTTTTCACTTTGTCCTGAGTTCGACATCAATTTTTAGATTTTTGCTAAAATTTGACTTTGACTTGAGGAAGAGTTGCTTTTATGCTTCGTCTACTTTTCTTCATTGAAATCAAATATTCTAGAATATTCTAGAACATTCTAGAATTTTCTGGAACTTTTAGAATATTTTACAATGTTAGCACATAATCCTCGCCACAACAAGGTGCATGCGGGAAGGCAAGGAAATTGCTTGCTGTGCTATATGAAGTAATAGGCGAACAGCAAATTTAGTAGCACGATGCCGATTTGCTTCATTTTTGCTGATGGTGATTGAATTTTTGTCAGTAGCAAGAATTTGAAGCAATGCTTTTAGACGCAATATGAATGTTACGGGTTGAAGAGAAAGGGTATGCTAGTGTACTCGTATGTTGTTGTTGCTGCACTTTTCGCGACCATGGTGATTTTGGGTATTTGTGTTCTTTGACACTGTCGCGAAGAAGCAACTTGTTGGCATGGCTTTGCTTTGTTGTAGGGCGCAGGCGTCTATGAATGAATATGTTATTGTTGTAATATATTATTTCAGTTCTGCGCTTTTGTGCGACAGAAGTCTTTAGCGAGATGGAGTAGTTTCCACGCAAATAATATGTTTGTATGTTTTTGGCATATTTGTATACATATGCCTATGAATATATGTACATATGTATGTATGTATACATTTATTTCTTGAGGCAGGTCAGCTTTTGTATAGGTATATGTATGTACATACGTTCATATGTACAAATAAATGTACATATTTCAGATTTAAGTTAATTAAAATCTCATTAATATGTTAAAAACACTATTCATGAATAAATAACAGTATACATTTTTGTGGGAAAATGAAAAAGAAAAAACTTATACTAAGTTTTCTCATAAATAGAATATTGAATAAAATTTTTATAAAGTAATTTTTAACAAAGTACTGAACATAGTATATTATGATTAGTAACTCGCGTGGACAACATATTCTTTTATATAAGATTTTTTCGCTTAGAAGAAGTTACAGTCGTTTACTTGCTTGTATCGGCATATCTAAATGCAGATTATGCAGACACCTTTATTATAAAGATGTGGTAGAGTCAGTAGACGTGTAAGCCGAATTTATTTTCGATGTTTTTGCTTTTGACGCAGGTTCAAATTCCGTTCGAAGAAGTGCATATTATTTATTATTCATATTTTTTTATTTTATTTTTGTTTTATTTAATTTTTTTTTATATTTTTATTGTTATTTACATTGTATGCTAATATTTTTTGTACATTTATACATATTTTAATCAAATGCTACAAGAATTACTAAAAGGCAATAAATGTGTAACGCTTATTTTAACCTACATTTTCATTTACAGAAATTGTCTCCCAAATATCATTCTTCTGTAAATAATTTGTCAGTCTCTGGTAGTTCGCTGTTAACCAGCGGTGAAATAGTCTCTTACTAATATCGTATAAAGGTGAAATAGTCTCTTAGTAATCCCGTAGGAGGAACAAGTGCCAATCGGCACGCCCCGGTCCTTCTCTTTAATATACGTTCTCTGCACATATAGATAGGACAGAACAAAAGTGTAAAACTGGTTTCGTTTGGAGCAGTACACATTTCATCTCAAATAATTTTGCGAACTTTATTCGTGATCTGTGATCACTTGAAACGTCATCAAAAGATGTAGGTCAAGGCTTGCCTTGGGCAATGAAATTAACGAAAAGGTCTACAATTAATTTACGCGTACATATTGTATTGACTGTTTTCAGAATTATTTTATGGTATATTTTTACGCATGCTTGGCTAAGCGCTTAATAAAAACCCTAACGGCTAAAAAATTAGCGGATCAAACTATTTAACCAATTTGGACTGCAAGATACTGAATTATTTCCAATATGAAATCTCAAACAAAAAAATATAATGCTTTACAACTTTGGATTTACATCTCCAGGTACGCATGTTGCAGTGACTTTGTATTTTTGTAAGAAATCAGAATAATAATTACCTTTACAAGCCGAAATGAGAAAGTAACCGCTCTCGCAAATGTCACTAAAATCCAAATGCACTACGGGACGTGTATGGCCGCTGCAAGTCAACGGGATTTGACGCAAATTAGAGGTCATCCTTTCAATTTTTTTCGCTGTTGCGCTCAGCGCTTAGTTTGTATCAAATTTAATTAATTTTATTTATTTTTGTAAAATTGTACGAAAGTATGTATTTTTTCAATTTATCCTTCAACTCGACGCTGGCAGCGCTGTTTGAACAGTGCACGCGTAGCTAAACGTTGAAGCTTTCCACGCCGCCGTTGCTATTTCTTTCGTTTTGCTGCCGTAATTTTAATTCCTTCGTTTTCAATTTTTCTACAATATATGCGTATATTTCTATATTACTTTAAGGTTTTGCGTTCACTGTCTCCTTTTTAAAATATAATATAATTTTTGTATGTACACGTATAGTAGGTATTTTTTAGGTCTTGATTTTTTTAGTGAACTTAAATTTTTTCACACGAACACAACTTGGTTGAATAAAAATAGTAATTGATTAATGGCATGGAATTAAAATACGCGTTGATTTGGCTTTTTCTCCTCTACTAATTTACTAGAAAAATTTAGTTTCCGTTTGCTCGGAATTATTGGATTTTTATATTTAGCGAGATGCAATGAAAAACAAAGACTGAATGAATGAACGAAAAATTTCTGACAATCCAATCGGTTTTATGCGTTTATCAGTTTTTTGTCGTTTTGTTTTTGTTCTCTTGTCTATCTAACAAGGAGTTGCCATCATTTGAAAATATAAGAGTTAATGATTCTAGTAATAATTATTTACAACTAAATGCCCTTTTCCAAGGCGTTCATCCTATGATTCCGTTTTATTTTGTTTTATTTAAAACAAGCAACTAACGCAAAATATTTAATAATTAAATATTACAGAACATAATTTCCAGTTGAAGTTTTTAAGTCTTTAACTGAACAGACGTCTTCAGAATTTACAAGGCGTGTCCACCACCGATAGTCATTGATTGCTGAACTCAAAAAGTTGAGCACTAAAATTTGATTGAATCAATGTTTCAATAACTTTCACACTTTACATAAATAAATTTGAAGTTATAGAAAAAAGTACCAAATGCGCGGGTACATGCTCAAAAGTTTCCGAGTGCTGCTTGAAAATGCACGAGCAAACTCTTGAGCTCCAATTAAATATAAAAAAATTTATTTAGACCTATGTACATTAAAAGGTGATGTCTACATTTATAATTGTATTAAATAATAAACAAATATATTACCTGGTATGTATATGCGTATTTTATTAGTGAATAAATATACATTTTTGTGTTACATAACATTATTAACAATACAAAAAAAAAAATTACAAACATTAATTTACACCTCCCATTAGATTTACCACACGATTTTTGTAACGTTTGGATATATCGTTTTCAATATTTAATTGGAGCTTTTTAGTCTGTGCCACCAACTCAGCTAGAACAGGATTCAAATCAACACGCTGCTGTTTAAACTCAAGCGAGCGTTTTTTGAGGACTTCCTTAGTGTCACGAATTTTATCCACAGCCTTGGTCATTTGTTTTAACTTATTCGCCAGCAAATCGGCATATTTTGGGGAATGTTTAAGTTGAAAGAGATGACGAGTTTGTTCATTGCATACTTCACATAAAACTTTTTCTATATTTGTTAACATTTTTCGAATGCTGTCTGCGTCGTAGGTGGAAATAGTATCCATTAGTGAGAACATTATATTACTTGATGCGTCCAACTGATTAAGTTCATATAAACGCATACGCAAAAATGCTTCTAACTCGTAAATTTCATCCAAAAATCTATCACGATAAGTTGGTGAATCTAAAATTGTGTAAGCTTGATCCCCTAAATAAAAAATACATATATTATGATTTGTGATTTTTCCATTATCTAACGCTTTACCTTTTGCTACTCCTCCGTCCAGACCAGCACCTTCTATAACAATACCATATTCCTCAATTGGTATGTCCAAATCTATCTCTACAACATCAGTCGAAGTACTTTCAATACCCCAGTCAATATCACCGCCGTTGGGATCCGAGTCATTTGCGACGTTGTTTCCATCTAAACTTAATTCACCAAAATCAATCATCTCCGCTGATATTGTGGACGACGTGCCGCCATTATCGTCACCGCCAAAATCAATTTCGTTGTCATCAGCACTCGCCATAGTGTTATCTTCACTTAAGTTTAATTTAACTGGTGGTTCTTCAACTGACAAAGGCGCTTCTTTGTTCACATACTGATAAACCGTTGTATTTCCAAACTCAACGAGATGTCGCAATAGTGGTAAACACTGCTTATCACTTCCTTCAGAGAAAAGGTTAACTGCCTCTTCTAACTTTCCAATATCACGTATTGAATTCGCATACATATCTGGTAATTTTGCTAAAACTTCTAGAAATTCATCCCGCAAGTGGTCACCTTTGACGCCCAGTTGTTGCAAAAGAGCCGCATGTTCGGCCAATAATTGTGTTTCCGGCTTGCCAAGATCTTGTACACGCTTTAGACATTCATCACTTTGTTGTTCCAGTTTGGTCATTTGCTTTCGAACACCAGGTACCTCATAGTTTACATTTCGCACATATATCTGCGCAGCCTCAGCAAGGTATACGTTTTCTTTTTCATACAAACGAAGTATCTCTAGCCAATCCTTCATTCTCTGACTACCATAAGTACCAAAAACACTTTTAGTCTCTTTTTCTGTTTGTTTGAGTATTTCAACTATTTCCTTACAATGATAGTAGTTTATGTCTATGATCGATATTGTATACAGCAAAAAAAAATATTATTTATTTTATTTACATATAAATTAAATCCATTATACTCACTTGTACCAGACAGTAATTTTATTAGTTGGTCGTTTGCTGGCATATCCTGGAGTGCATTTGAAATTTTTGAACGGATCTCCTTGATATTTTTCTGAATTGTTTTTGGTACAATTCGTCTGCTTATCAGCCAATCCTGCAGCTTTAGCGTATGAATATCAATTGGAATATCCGCTTCCTACAATGATGGAAATAATTAGTGGAATACAGTGATAATATGGTAAGGAATGACTTACGTTCATTTTTATAGCCGAAAATATTTATATTCCTTAACAATGTTTAACTATTTGTCCACGCAAACAAAATTTATATTACTTTCTGCTTCTTCTTCATCATCAGTCACAATACATTTATTTACTATTTAGCTTATCGTTATATCGATATATTTACTCAACAAACCGTATTTGCAGCAGAGAACGTATATTATTCTACGTTCTCTGGTATATAATTCCAGAGAACGTATATTATTATTATATACGTTCATTGTCTACACTTTCTTGTCAGACATTACAGAGGAATATTTTAAGGTTACAACAACAAAACATTATTTACCATTTTGGATTAAATATCATTGCATTTTTCTTAAGCATATCTTTCAATAAAATTTGTTCATATTTCCATAATTATAAAAAGGTTTTCTTTTCTTGCTATTTATAAAATTTTTATTTATATTATAACATTTTATTTAAGTCAATCAGCAATATTTATTTTATATATTTATGGAACTCTGGATACCACCATGGATAGGCTTTAACACTCATAACTTTGGGATATTTCACAGTAGTTATTACTTTACTTGACGTGTCTCCAAAATCTAATTCAAGGTTTGTGCCCCGCATATCTTTAGCAAGCATTTGTCGTATCCCCAAGAGCAGTATTCGTGATTCTCCACTTTCATAAAGCAATTGATTGGGAAACGGAATATAACGTTCACAGCGTATTACTAATAAACGTACACCTTCATTCAAATGATTCAGCGGACCAGTGTAATGAGTTTTGAACAAAGATTTGTTCTCGGCCAATGTTTCCCAATCATCAGGTTCATTTTCATTAGGAAAGAAATCAGTTAAATCGACGCCTTGTTTACAGCCGTGCATATTTTTCTGTTGAAATTTATAACACATAACCCAAGCACAATTTTCCTGCTCATGCCAGGAGGCTACGTAGGTATACCCGAGCAACTTATCGAGAGAATATATTTGGGCAGTACGTTCTGATAATGGTAGATATGTTAGAAAGAGCGACTCAACAACTCGTGCACGCAAAGTAACTTTATCGCAGCTGCGCAAACTATGCACCTGTAAGTGTTCAGGCAGTGTAAGTATCCAATTAAAATTACCATTCGATTTAAGGCAATAATTTTTATATAGTTGATTCCAAAATCTTCGGGTATTGACAAGATCTGCAGTTTGGCGACAAATTAAAGCAAAAGTTTGAACATATTCTGGTGGAATGTGAACCGCAACATGATACCATATTTCATTTGGTATGTTGTTATGTGCGACAGTTGAATTGCCATTATTTCGTTCCATTGCAATACTGACATCCAAACTATCCAAGTGACCAGCGCCCCTACATTTACCGACACGATTTCTTGATTTTAGTTCAAGATATATATCATTAGTCCTCAAATGAACTTCTGTAAGCATGAACAAAGTTTATTAAAAAATAAAGGTTAGCAATGAGCACCTACTACATTTTCCTTTGGTTCTTATAAATTTTTCTTGAATCACAGTTGTTTCTTCTTCATTATCTTCAATATCATCTGCAAACATTTTTCATATAAAACAAAAAGTGGGGATATCGTAGGAGAACTGTTTTCCCAATTGTAATTAATTTATTCGTGTTTGTTTATAAATTTACTTTGTTATTGGTTCTAAATGATCAGCTGTTGTTATGATGTGAGGATATCTTAGAGATGCCAGGTCCATTTATAAAATGTGAATAAAATTTACTACCAAGCCTCTCCAATTGGCACACGAAGAATACAAAGAGGTTTTTAGTTGATATATTTTAAAATCTTATTCAGTTAACCAATGGCAAATCAAATTAAATTCATTTTAACCTTTTGAAAGTGCATGTTTTTATGCAAAGTGCAACTTCTAGCTTCACCTTGAAACTTCCACTGTGAATGTGAGCCCATGAAGCGAAGAAGCACTTGTGTGACGAATTGATAAATTGATTCAGTAAAAAGTTACGTCAAAATATAAATTTTCACATTCTCCCTAATTAATTATTTCAATCGTAACAAAATCGTTATAATATTAGCATTGTCCATAGTGTCGGGAAAAAATTAATCACACAGTACTAATCGGCTATGGCGGAATCAATTGTACAGGATTGGCTAGCAGATTACCGCCGTATACAAAACCAGCCAGCTGAGGTGTCATCCTTCGCAGTGGATCATGAGACGGACCCTGAAATTGCAGAAGCCATTTATACAATATTCAGTGAACGACATCGCCATGAAATCCTTGTACATGAGATTTGTCAACAATTTCTAGCTTTTTATAGAGCACCTGAAGACTCGCTGAAAAAATTTCCTTTACAATTCATTCCAGTATTGATCTATACGTACCTGCACGCCGTCGCCGCTGGTGACAAAAAGGGTGCTCGTAGTATAGAAACCTTGCTTATTTGCATTTATAATGCGGAAATATCCACTGAAGATGGCGGTCAACACGTAGTCACCTTCCGCATGCCAATACTAGCACAAGCGTCAGTCTATCATGAAGAAAAAAATTTGCCAATGACAGATTTGCGTCGTTGGGAAGAGAATTGTAACCGAGAAATTAAATGGGGTCCACATGCGCAGATTGAGGCAATTACTGCTCAAAATAGGCTACGTATAATGACCGCACTAATGTTCTGTTATAATCAGCAAGTTAGCCTCACACAAAAATCAGCATTAATACATCTTTGTCGGGTGGCTTCGCAGTTGGTCAATCAAGGGTTCTCAAAGCAACATGCACACCGAATCTCTTATGGGTGAGTTCATTAAACATGTGGAATTTAATATAGTAAATAATTAATTTTTTTTTTAGTTCCGATTCAGGTGGGACACTTCTTCCCAAGTCAATAACCCCGCGCATTCCACTTTCCTCATCATTCCTAGTAGAGTTGGTTCATGCTATATATTTTGCGATGTTTAACGGCTTTGGAACTGTGGCCATACAGACGTTGGACGATATTCATCATCGCGCATGTTTCGAAATGTATACCGAACTTATACTAGTTACTAGCGCTGTTCGAAATTCATTACATGCAAATCCTTCAGGTCAGCCAAGTGATGGTCCAATGGGATTAAGTGTTGCGCTTACTCCTGCTACGAATACTGTAACCACCGCCATATCCAAGTCAATGATTACAAACGCATCATTCCGTACTAAAAAGTTGCCTGACGATATACCTATACAGGTGCAAGACCTCACAATGCCGCAGGCACCCCCAATGTTGGCCAGTGTCACTGAAGAAGCCGATCCCAAAGATCAACAGCAAACACAAAATACATCATCACGAAACTCGATTATACGTCCCAGCATGGAAGGAATTAAAGCCCAGGCGCATAAGGCCTTAATAGCGGGTTTCAAAAAATCTAAAGATAAGGAAAAGGATAAAGATAAAGACAAAGACAAAGAGAAGGAAAAGGAAAAAGATGGTAAAGGAAGTGGGATTGGTGGAGCGGGTGAACCACCAAAGCCGCCACTTCGGAAGTTCGAAAAGCACACACAGCGCAATTCTTTGTTGCAATTACAAGCTGAAGGCACTAACATGGCTTTGGCTGATTTCGAAAAGAGTCCATCTTCAGCCGGTTTAAAGGGAAAAACATACGACACTATGGATGCAAGTGAAATGTTACCAATGCAGTCTTTGCTAAGTAATGAGAATGGTAGCGGTAGCTTTAGTATCGATAGTGAATTAAATGGTGGTGGTGCCAGTAGCAATGTAGTAAACAATAGCAGTGTAGCTAGCAATACAAACTCAATTACAAGCAGTGACTTGATAACAAAAAGCTTTGATTCAAGTATTGAAATTCCGCAACTGATAGGCGGTGCTGCCGTAGGAAGCGGTACTAAGATAGGAGATGTGAGTATGGATTAATGGGTTAATCTTCCGAATATTTAGTTTTATTTATTCAGATATGAAAGCAATAAAAATTGTTGCATGTGTGCCAAATGTTGGGGAGCACTTCCAACATTTAATTTTATTGAGCAACAATTTTGCTTAAAGTTGTTAAATATTATACGAATATATTTGCAATTAGTGTTTAATTGAAGCGTAAATAATACTATATGTACATGTATAAATAATTGTTACTAGGTATAAATGAAATGAATGAATACTGGTGGTTAGGTGTTTAATAGGATTAAGAAAACCCTATGAGAATTTAATATTGCACTAATATGAACTCTGAGCATTAATTTTTTTTTATCATTGACCAAAAAAAAATAAATATTAAAAAAGACACATGAAATTGAAAAACAAAAGCGATTGAAAAGATGCTACTAACGAGTAATTCAACAAATGTGTACTTAATATTAGTATTAGTTACGAAAATCTTAAAACCTAATTATCTACAAAAATTATCACACTTAATATTGTGGCATCGTAAATTTTTCAGTAAACTTTCGACAATCTATCGAATTATTATTTATCATTTCCGAAATATATAGTACAATTTAATGGCAATTTAAAATATTTTATGTATGCATACTTACATACATACACGTACATCTAGATGGAAGTGGGTTACCAATGAGTGTAATAACAAGAATTATTACTATATAATTAAATTAGAAAAATATTCTGATTATTCCTTGTTTATTTTTTCCAAATAGCTCTTCAATCATATACCTTCCATATAACACTAATAAGTGTATGTATGTTTGTATCGTCACTTATTTTGCAGTTCCACTTTAGCAGTAAACCAGTAGTCGCTAAGTCACTTACAAATTGTAATTTTTTTTTTAGAATTTATTACTCCATTCACGACACATATAATTAGATATATTTAATTAAATGTATTTATTCAATGTTACCTAACAAAATGTTATCTATTATTAAATTTAATTAATATAATTAATAAATTACTCCCATTGAATGCAAAAACATTAGTTATCTCTTTCGTAATTTCGATTGGAGAAAAATGCGGGGCACATCAATGCCTTCTTTAATATTTAGAGTACGTCTGTGTACATAGGAATTCTCAATAATCTCGAATCTATCAGAATGTGTAAACAATGCAGCCAATTCCTTTTCGGCAAAGAAATAACTTCTGGTGCCATCTTGGCGCATGTAAAAGTTTTCAGCTATCTTATTGCCAGGTTTGAAACGTAATTGTGCCATATCATAACGCCCGTAGTCTCTAAATAAAATTACACCACCGGGTTTTAGGAGGCGATAAATGTTTTCTACAACAGTAGAAAATTTGTCAGGATGAATGGCGGATAGTACGAATATCATTGTAACAATATCCAAAGAGGACGCAGATATATGGGCGTGTATTTGATCCGTGGTTATATCACATTGGAAGGCTTTTATACGGCGTTCATCATATAGTGGATTTGAGCAAACAAACTCTATAGCGCGTGGTGAAAAATCACAAGCGTAATAAAACCAAGAAGTATCTGAACCTGAATTTCTCTCATGTTTTTCTTCGATTAGAGGAAATATTAAATTGCCCACGCCGCAGCCGGCTTCAAGTAAACGTCGTTGTTTTTCACCACTTTCGATACCGCCTTCTTGATGGTTTTCGTGTGGTTTATCCAATAATTCTTCAAACTCACGTGTGGTCCAGCGTCGGTCTTTGAAAAAATGTGTTTCATTGCGTTTGTAGAAAATATCCCAATGACGTTGTGCTTGCTCTTCAAGTTTCTTAGCTTTGAACTCGGGAACAATACGCCTGTTTTGTGCCTCCAATCTACACTTTTCCTCATCCGTAAGGCTTTTTTCTGCTTTGGTAAAGATATCTTTGGGAGGCACAACCGAATCCTGATCACTTTCCATATTCCTTCGACCAAAGAACATAAATTAAAATTACTATTAAAATTCCAGCTGATTTTTGTATTCTATTGTTAATGAATCATTATTATTGTGAACTATCTATTACAAAATTCTCAATCTAGCATGCAATGAAATAAGGCAATGATGTGTGTTCAGTTGTCATTTGTAACCATTGTTTGTAACTTTCGTTGGAATCGATTGAGCATACCTTAAGAAAATAGCAATAAAAAAAACTACTGTGAGTTTTTGTATATTTTGTCCCATTACAAATTTTATTAATTAAATAGTGAGAGTTTGCTCAATTCATTTCAAAAGTAATGGATTCAGAGCTTCCTTCAAGTACAATTTTTTGCTACCCCGCCGATGTGAAAGAAAACTCCAATATTGAGGTACTTAATGTAAATAATGTCGATTCTTCAGGCGGCGCAGTGTTAAACGACGAAAAACTTTTGGAGCTGATACAATTATATCCATTCCTATACAATCCACGGGTGCGCCCGTTTCAAGATCCTGATTATGATGATTGGGCGTGGAACCGCATTACCTCGGCATTCAATGCAAACTATATAGGGCTACTACCACCGGTGCTATTCAACAAAGATGAACTGCAACGTCGTTGGAAAAAATTACAACCAATTATAAAGAAAATGGCGAAAATGCTTGATTTGTCTGCTATTCCAGAACCTTTACGCCAGATAATAGTAAAAATAAGTATTCAACTTGAAGATCAAACCACAGACGTGCGTGTCAATAAATTATCAAGTGCGCAACAAATCATATGCAATAACATGCCTATGGTCGAGAAGTTACCACTAAATAAACGTTTGCAGTTGGAAGCTGAAATGATGGATCTCATACTAAAAACGGAATTGGAGGCAAAGGCCACTGTTAAGCTAACACAAACACATGTAAAAGATATCGTAGAAGAATATGAGGAGTTACTCAATGTTATGGGACTCAAAGAAATAATTGTGTTAAAATCTCCAGATATAACGTGTACGAGTGAGACAAAAGACAATGCACAAGAACAAACAGTGACCAGTACCACGTCGAACGGGTCATATGAAATAAATTTGACAAGCGATAGTAGTTCAGATGCCAAATATGAATCGCTAAATACTATAGACTTTGAAGTTGAAATGGGCAAAGGTGCTCAAATATTTAAAAATTATACACCCAAAGCACAATGGGTACCGCTAAAAGAAGCCCCCAGATATGTAAAACGATGTGCTGTACGATTGAAACGTACCAATATGGAAGACTATATACCACTATCTTTTATAAAACAACAGCGCAAGAGCACATAAATTTTGTATGAAAAATTTATCTTGTTCGATGAAAGTATAATTTAGTAACACTATTCACTGTATAAGTAATTTATTAAATAAGTTTACAAAGTAAAATATATAAAGCAACATTTGGAAGCATAAGTATAAAAGTAAAATAATTTGATATTTACGATACACAATCTATTATTAAAAATGTGTTTATTGAAAATCACATGCATTAATGTATTATAAATAGAATAAAACAAAATTGTTTGTGATTCATATTCATCTCGTCTTTTATTTTATATTTATTTTTAATGTCGTTCGATTTTTGAAATTACATTCGCTTAAATTTATATTTATAAGTAATTTCTCTTTTTTTTCGCATAAATCGTATATAAAAAAGAGAAGAATAAAAACGGGAGGGAAATGCACACACTAATATATTTTAATATCAAAATTTCATATCAAAATTACAAAATAGTGCGGCGGCAGCGTCAATGTTTTTACTCAGTGACCTTTGACATAACGTAAAATTCAATAAGTCGTAATTAAAAAATGCGTACCGTTCGATATATGTATGTACATACAATAAAGTAGAAAGAACACTTAAAACGCAGTGTAAAACTGTAATTTTTTTTTTTTTTGTAATTTATAAACAAACATACATTGTAAAAGCTTTGTAGTGATTGGAACTTAAATGTAAAATGCAAAAAAATAGCAAACCCAATTTGATTTCTTTTAGAATATATATATATACACATACATATGCACTTAATGCTATAAATTAAAGCAATTGCCAGTCTAACGACGACGATACGCACTCGAACAATTATATTCTAGAGTTTTCGTTTTTAAGGAAAGTGTTTGGCTTAGTTTAACGGTTTCATTATACAAACCTAACCGTTATCGTACATATGAAGCGAATACAATAATATTGTTTTGTGTCATCAATTAAAAAGACATAATTTTTTAAACTTTGAACAAACCGTTATACATTGAAAATCAAAATTGACCAAAATTGACATTTAAACGAAGTAACAATTCATTTCATAAAATTAAAAAAAAAAACAATTAAGTAGTATGCTTATCAATTGTTTTACTCTCATTAAGATTAAAAATACCACATGAATTTTCCAAAATAACCTAATATTTGTTGATAACAGAAGTCGTAAATTGCAGTTCGACCATTATATAATTTATATCTATATTAAAAAATTTTTTTTTTCAATTTTCACGAAAATAACACCTTTGTGAGAATAAAAATAAATGTTAATTTTAAAATTGTTGTTGTGTGTGTAAATGTGTGTGTTTTGTATGTGCGTGCACATGATTCATGCCGCTTGTCATGTTGCATACTTTCTCTTTAGAATAGTGTTCCAATAAACGTGCCAATACTTAAGCCGGAACCATCTCTCAATTTCAATCCCACACCTTTGCCATAGGTGCGTATTAATAGCGCACGCACAGAGTTCAAACGTTTCTCACGCCTAAAACATATACAAATTCAAGTTTAGATTTTGTCAACATTCCTTACAACTTTTACATTTATGAACTCACTCTGTAGCTTCTCTTTTGCCATTCGATGAAGGCTCTGAATCACCGGTATTAGGACTGCAGCCACACTGGGTACCTTCAGCTGTGTTTGGAGTTGGAAGTGCACCATTGTTTCCGCTATTGGGATCGCTCAAAGCACTACTGAAACTTTCACCACTACTTCGGCTGTTGCCACTACCACCACTCGTATTATGTGGGCTTACACTACAATCAAGTGTATCACTACCACTGTTCCCATTACTACCGGAACTAGAGCGATTACTCGAAGGAATGCTGTTATTTGAAGTCACCGAATTATTCTCCGAACGTTCGGCCAGATGATTACGCATATAACTGCCAGCTATGACGGAGTCTATGGAGCCAGTCTCTGTCACCACATGCCAACTGCTGTTCGATGAGACTGATTCATGGCGTTGACGAGACGCATTTGCGCCAGGCACGGGCATGGGGCTAGTCCTTGAGCTATGAAAGAAATGTGTGACACTGAAATATTATATACCATTTTTAGAGATAAAAATCATAAGATAAAACATACCGTCTAGAATTTGGCGAACGACTAGTGAGTGTATTATTACAACCCTCATTTGTTTGTGTTGATGCACAAGGCAATGTCATAGCGCTTAATGCCTCAGTAAAATTCACATAACAGTTGGAAGTACCAGGCAAACTATCGTTATTATCTTGTTCGCAGGCGGCCGCATATAGGTCTCTGTTGCGAAAAGAAAATAATTTACTTTAATCAGAAAATCTTCTCAAAAACAAATTCTCTTCCACTTACTCTCTCAACTTCGCATCATCTTCTGGTTTTGGTATTAAGCCGACACTGCTGCTACTACTAGTCGTTTTTGTTCGTTTCCTTAAAAAGTCATAATAATAATCAGTTGATGCATTTTCCTACACACACACACACACTTACCTATGCTCCACCAAACTAAACTCGTCGCTGACGAGAAATTTCAGCATGTGAAAGCAGAAGAGTATTATATCTTCGCCTTTCCTCTCACGATCAGGCAATTGATGACCAAACAAATACCAATCATAGGCCACAGTAAGGTATGTGATTTCTAGAACATTTAGAGATTTATGTATAAGACCGTCCGCCCAAAGCGATAGGCGTAGTAAAGAAATGAAGAGTGGTGTGCGATCCCAACCGCTGATGCAGTGCACCAGCAAGCCACTAGTCTCTTCCTGCACATATTTAAGTATTGCTTTGAGGTAATTTTGTGTGATTTCCACCAAATCCCATTTTCGATATTCATCCCAATTTATATCAAGATCCAATGCAGGTCCTGCGGGTATTCTAATATCGGCATCATTAAATGATTTCTCCCAATTGTAGTATAAATTGCTTGCAATATAATTGTGATCGCGGAATTTCTTGTAGAACTCGCAACCCGGATATGGCAGGGAGAGCAAGTTGAATTGATCGTACTGTTCGGGATCGGCTTTCTCCGATGAAGATATGCTAAGGTTAAGAAATAAAAACAAATGTTTTTATTGTAATCGATTTACTACAAATATAATTACTAATAATTATTTTCGATATTTTTATTAAAGTTACATTATGTAAAAGTAACTAACTTCGGTTCCAATACATATAGACATAAACAAATAAACAAAGAATAAAAGTAGTAAGGGTCTTGAGAAATCAGAGTTTGACTGCACGGAAATTAAGGTGCACCAGCTCCTCACCATTTCATTTAACTGCTCTCGATTAGCAATTTAGCTTCGATACAGAATCGATATTTCATTCCTATTACCCCCTCTGTTCTGTAGCTACCATACACCTCGTGGTGTCAGCACTGGCAGATCATTCCCGCCCACTAGTGGAATTTATGGAATTTAAAAGCACATACAAGAATTTAATGATCCATTGGTAGTTTCTGGAGCGACTGACATGCCTGTCTCAGCCGACGACAAAAACCTTCGTCAGATAACCTTAATTGTTGGTTTAAAATTAATTTGAATAATTTTTGAATTTGAAATTTCTTTCTCTCCCTGTCTCTTTCTCTCTCTCCCTCTCTTTCCCTACTCCCGCTCTCTTTCTTCTCTCTCCTTCTCTTTCTCTCTCCCTCTCTTTCTCTTTCTCTCTCCCTCTCTTTCTCTTTCTTTTTCTCTTTCTCTTTCTCTTTCTCTTTCTCTTTCTCTTTCTCTCTCTCTCCCTCTCTCTCTCTCTCTCCCTCTCTCTCTCTCTCTCCCTCTCTTTCTCTTTCTCTATCTCTCCCTCTCTTTCTCTATCTCTCTCTCTCTCCCTCTCTTTCTCTATCTCTCTCTCTCTCCCTCTCTTTCTCTATCTCTCTCTCTCTCCCTCTCTTTCTCTATCTCTCTCTCTCTCCCTCTCTTTCTCTATCTCTCTCTCTCTCCCTCTCTTTCTCTATCTCTCTCTCTCTCCCTCTCTTTCTCTATCTCTCTCTCTCTCCCTCTCTTTCTCTATCTCTCTCTCTCTCCCTCTCTTTCTCTATCTCTCTCTCTCTCCCTCTCTTTCTCTATCTCTCTCTCTCTCCCTCTCTTTCTCTATCTCTCTCTCTCTCCCTCTCTTTCTCTATCTCTCTCTCTCTCCCAAATGTTTGGTATCAAAAATATAAAATACTTACGCAACAAAAAATTTGACCTTCCGTATTTCGACCATCAAATCCACGATAGTTTTGATATTGAGCGCATTTAACAGACCAATGTCGTTTTTAATCACCTCTTTGTAGGAAAAAGGCGAAGGTGGATCGTTAATTGAGTTGCTCAGGGATTCATTTTCTACGTCAATTGTTCGTTGTTGTGTTTCATTACCATTGCCCGACAGGTAATCGAGGCCAAAGGTTAAGTAAGTTTCACGTGCCATAGAGACTGTGGCTGAGCGACAAATAAATTTGCCACGGTAAAGGATAACAGGCACCACAAAACGTTGACGACAACGTGCATAGCGAGCACGT
This sequence comes from Ceratitis rosa, assembly GCA_037013455.1. Taxonomy (NCBI): domain Eukaryota; kingdom Metazoa; phylum Arthropoda; class Insecta; order Diptera; family Tephritidae; genus Ceratitis; species Ceratitis rosa. The sequence continues at coordinate 1,429,818 of JAWMAG010000001.1, read as the reverse complement.
GTAATGAATTCACGCATTTTATTCGCATCATACATCTCCTCGTAGATGGTTTTTTGTTGACATTGCGGTCGTGCCGGCTTCGGTGCAACTCTAACAAATGATTGTACGCCACTATCGCCGTCACTGCTATTTTCTGGGCATGTGTCAAGTCCATTGCCGTTACTATTACCGTTGCTGTTGCCATTCGTTTTTTCATTATCTTCATTCACTGGGGTCGTTGATGTACTACTGCTCCTCTCACACGTTTGTTGTTGTATCGATGTATCGCCGCCGCCGCTGCTGCCGTTAGTATTGGAGCCATTGGAGCTACCATTTTGTCTGTTCATTGTATTGGCAGTATGTGTTTTGGCATACTCGTATTCAGGCACGAGGATGCGTGGTGGATAACAGCTGCTAAGTACGCCGCCAGTGTTGTCTATTTCGAAAAGACTGTAGTCCTCTTGCATCAGAGTTTCCACTTTTTGCATCGTGAATATGTCCTGCAAAAAAAAGACATTTTTGTTTAGTATTATTATTTTTTATTTTTTTTTTTCAAAATAAACACCCTGCAATACATATGATGAAGGTTTGGACTAAGGTTGACTAAGTAGTAACTAAGTCGATCACAATATGCAGATCTTATTTGCGTTAGTATTGCTCACGCCCATCGAGACAGCTCAAACTCTTCGCCTCCAATAGGTGGTGATTGGATTCTAAGAACGCCGTTCACTAGAAGAGAGTTCGAGACCGTGGGTACGCCGTTTTGTCCAGCGTTTCATGTCCATGGTATTGAATGAAGCCGATATAGTGTAATACTCCCATATTGATGTGCCTAGATAGAGGTTCAGCCTAGGGTAAATAACGGTTTTCGCTTCTGAGTAACGCACCTATATCAGGACGATTTTCAATTGGACAACAAGTGACAGGAGAAATGTATATAATGAATATTTCTAGCTCGACACTGCCTAACCTAGGCTAACATCCCTGCGGTCAATGACGCCATTGATAAGACGATACCGCACGTGGTATGTGTAAGGAATATAATTAAAGTGGTAGCAGAGAAACAAGTTCGACTCAGTTGAGCTCTGGCGACCATTGTCGTGGTCTAACTACTTTAGGCTAAGAGACAAAAAAGCGTTAATTCTAAGATGGAAATCTCTTGCCATACCCGACTGCATTCAAACCGTAACAGAAACAAGTTTTTCCAAGAAACCATCATGAAATGTGCTACGGCAATGTGGGGGAAGTGTCAAGTGTCAGTCACACCAAGGCTAGACAGGGTGAAAATTCGAAACCTACCGTGTAAAGCCCAGACTGTCGTAAGAGAACCCGAAAACAAAAGAGATGTCTTTCATCATAGCCTGGATATAACACTCGAAGCATGGGCAGCCCTTGCTGAATCGCTTGAAGATCTGTCGCATTATTGGAAATAGATTGATCGCCTCACATACGAGTACATATGTATGTACATATACAAGTCATCAGAACCGCTAACTAATTAAAATTTCGATTGGGAGAAAATAAAGATATGGTATGTATGTACAGTGCGTTCAAACATGCATTCGTATGTATGTATGTAAGCATGAGTATACCTATGTATGTACAAACCAGAAAAACTGCAGCACTGTCAACGAGGTCAATGAAATGTTGTTGACTTTGAGATGCGACAACATTCCGGAATGTAAACAAATAAACAACAACTCCAATCAGGTAGTTTAGAAAGCTGATATATTTAGAAAGGTATTCAGATACATACATACATACATACATACAAATACTTTAGGGAATGAATTTTAGGTAAAGCCTAATTTATCCCTCACGTCTATGGAAATCGAGATAAAAGAAAGCTATATTTCTCAATTGTTTTTATTATTCTTCTTTTCATTGACCGACCAAAGTTATAGAGTTTTCTGAAAACACTAGGTTCTGCCATAAGACTTCTTTTAACATGAGGGTCTGGGCGGGCGCTTGAAAAACGCAACGTTCTGGAAGAACCAAAAGTAAAGGTAAAACTTTGAGATATTTAAACGACAATTAGGACATTCACTAGTTCGAACGGCTGAGCAGTGTGTGTACGAGTATTTGTATATACATGCATATGTAACGCGTGATCCAAGCATTCCAAAAAGATTCGAAGTTAACGCGTGATCCAAGCATTCCAAAAAGATCCGACGTTTCGAGCCAACTTTTATTCAGCTATGAGGCCCATTTCTGGCTCAATGGATATGTAAGCAAGCAAAATTGCCGCATTTGGGACGAAGAGCAATCTGTAGAGATTCAAGGGCTGCCATTTAATCCACAAAAACTAACTGTTTGGTGTGGTTCGTGAGCCGATGAGAATGTAACCGTCAATGGCGACCGTTATCGCGCCATGATAACTGACTATTTGATGCCTGAAATTGAAAGCTCTTGATCTCGACGACAATTGGTTTCAACAAGACAGCGCCACTTCCCACACAGCGCATCAATCAATTGATTTATTGAGAGAACACTTCGGTGAGCAGATAATTTCCCGTTTTGGGCCGGTCGATTGGCCACCAAGATGTCGTGATATCACACCGTTGCGGACAATATCGCTTTGATTCAGGCCTTGGAGCGAAACATCACGCGTATCATTCGCCAGTTACCAATCGAAATGCTCGAACGAATCATCGAAAATTGGTCTCAACTGATGGACCATCTGAGACGTAGCCACGGCCAACATTTGAAAGAGATAATCTTCAAAAAATAAATGCTAAAGAATGTTCTTTCGAATGATAATAAATATTCCCCATTAAATTTTAGTTTTCCGTGTTTTTTCTATAAAAAAAAGTGAGAAACCTCGAAATGGATCAGCCTAGGTATGAAAGCTGCATACAAACGATTTTTTGGATTTGAGTTACAGCGGGAGCGAGACTAAGCTCGTATTAGAACCGTAACATGTTCCGTAACTCATTTCATCGATATTAAACAATTAACCTTTAAGCTATCGTCAATATAATTGGGAAAAAATCGGTTATCGTGCCATTATAAAGTTCCTTCCCAGCAAGGAAAATCAGTTGCGAGACATACCATAGTGAATGAGATGTCATTGGTTTACAGCGAGTTTTGCCTGGGAAAAACTATAATGCAAAAGTGGCAGATTTTTTTAGCCAAGTGATCACGCCAAAACCAAAAACATTGAAGAAACAGTCCTCGACGATGCTCGACTACAGCAGAACCAACTCGCAGATATGGTTTGAGTATCCGATAAAACCGATTTTAAAATCCTGCACGATCATCTTGGCATGACTAAAGTCAACGCAAGTTGGGTGCGAAGTATGCTCACGCCTCTTAAAAAAAGCAAAACAGCCGCGTTGCCTTGATTGCCCGGCATAAATTGATCTACGATATTATGAATCACCTAGCCAACAGCCCAGATCTGGTTCCGAGTGATTATAGCCTGTTTCCAAAAATGAAAAAGAGGAGTGAGGGGTAAAAAATGTATCACCCAGAATGAAGTCAAGGAGGGTGTTTTCGGCGTATTTTAAGGATAAAGACAAAAAAAAAGTTTAGGAGAGTATGAATGAAGTAAAAATTCAAAGATCTGAAAAATGTAACCGTTTTGAAGGTGAATATGTTGAAGAGGAAAAATAATTTTGCTTTTTTATTTCCACCCTTTATCTCCCATTCCGCGAACATGAAAATGATCCCCTGTATTTTGCATGAAATTTTTACACTAAAAATCATTGAGATTGCTTAGTTACGAGCTAAAATTTTATAAAAACTAAATCGCCTACCTCGTCATAATGCTATTAAAATAATTTGCCACTATACATACATATACATATGTATGTATATATATACATATGTACATATTTATGTAGGTAATTTAGCTTAGTGCCGGTAAAAATCAAGCTAAACCGGTTTTAATGTTTAAAATTTTAAATACATACATATGTACATAGATATGTATGTACACAGATATGTATGTATGTATAGTTGCTGTAAATGCCATGAGAGAGAAGCATAAAAAATACTCCAAAAGTACGAGGCAGACAGCTAAATGGTAAAAGGTAATAGTAGCAGACACGTGTTGCATTGGTCGCCAAAAATATATACATACATACATATGTGTGTAAATATGTACGTATTATAGTAGCATGCATTCATACAATAAATGTTTGTTTGTTTGTATGTCTAATGCAACAATTTTCGATTGCAACTATGAACAGTGTGCAAAAAAATTAGCAGAAATTAGCTTAAAAAAAACCTACAATAGTTCTAAATCAAAAACTTACATACATACATATGTACATGCATTAAAATCAAAACAGCAATCAAAGCCGCGCCCAACCCTGTGGCTTGCATCACAACAAACATTGTATTGTATTGAATTTGTTACACTCGTACGTACATACAGAGCCATAGATACATACTTCTATATACATACATATACATATGTATATATAAGTATTTTAGTAAGGCCATCGCCTCAAGTCTAACAAATCTAAAAATAACAAAGAAAAATGTGATATACCCACTCAGGCATCCATACACATACATACCTACATACATATTATATAAATACATACATACACAGATATGTATATCTACATATAGTGCCATCACACGATGAACTGGGTAGTAAACTTGCCGAATCCAAAGAAAAACACAAACAACATTTGTTGATAAGACCACAAAAGCTCAGGCGCAAGGCGTCTACAAGAGCGAGGGCGGGCGCACTACGACAACCAGTTCGAAAGTGGCGGTGTTCGCTTTTTTGCTTTGTTTTGTTTTGTTTTTCCTGCTAAACACGACAACGACTAAATGACGCCGTTCAATGTGCGAGAAGTAATGCAATAAAAATACGAGGAAGGGAATTATAATAAAAATAAGGAAAAAGAAAAATTATACGCATATGTATGTATGTATTTATTAATGAAAAAACAAAAAAAAATTTTTTTTTGTTGTCCCAACAAAATTGCAGCACAGTGAAGCAGAGTGAACTACAAGCTTCTCTGAATTTTTGAACGGACAAAATGAGACAAACCATACAAAAAAATTTATAAATAATTAAAAACAATATTGCTATAATACGTACATACATTTTTACTATTTTGCGTGAATAATTATTTTTCTATAAATAAATAAAAATATTACTCAAACACCATATATAGGGGTTTCCAAAAAGAAGTGCAATTTTGAATAGCTTTTCCGATAGATGTCACTCTTGAAGTTGTCAATTTTTGACATTTGACAAATAAAAACTAAGCCAGTAATAAAAATGGAACGATACGGAAAAATTATCTTGACTGATGAGGCCCATTTCCATCTCGATAGCTACGTTAATTAGCAAAACTGTCGCATCTGGGGCTCGGAAAACCCAACATCTATTTTAGAAAAGCTTCGCCATCCTCAACATGTAACTGTTTGGTGCGGGTTATGGTCCGGCGAGGAAAAATTACGATGTTTTAGCCAAGTGATCACGGGAGAACCAAAAAAATTGAAGAAATTGTTCTCGACGATGCTCGACTATAGCAGAAACAACTCGCAGAAATGGTTGGTCATTGGATGGTATTGATCTGGACAACGTTTACTTTTAACAAGACACACAAGCAACAAAACCATCGATCTTTTAAAGGAAAAGTTTCTTTGAATATCAAAATAACACCTCTTATTAGATAAAAAAAATATATTTATGTAAGTACGAGTATGTATATACCAAATACATTTTTTTAACCAGCCCTGTCATAGAATTCATTGCAGCCTGTATTTTCGGAGATATTCCGAAATAGCTTTCACTCAATTCAAACTCTTTTTTGTGGAGTGTAATGAGGTGTACTCGTAGTCCTGTTTCTAATAAATCCTACACTTGCCTTTTCGTCGTACACCCTGGAACGTGAGCAATACATGAGCGAGACGCGAGAGTCAACATGTCTGGAGCCTTGAGTCACGACTTAAAGCTAGGAAACTTATCTTATTTCATTTAAGGTTGAGGTTGAGGGTTGGCCCAGCTCCAAATGAAGAAGAAAACAATGCCTCGAATGAGAGAAATTCAATTTGACATAAGGCAAAAATTCCAAAGACGTGAAAGACAAATTGAACTTACTTCTTCACGATATATCAAGAACAGTAACTGCATTTATTGAACGAAAATTTTTTTTTAAATATTAGATCAAATGTCATCTATTATTTTTACATTAAATTGAATTGAAGAGTTAGAACTGTCCGATTTCAGTCATTATGCCTCTCTCATAGAAGCCCTTGACCACCCTATCGGAAAAAAAATGTTGACAATCGATTTTCAAAGGTTTCTCTTACCCAGCCGAATCATTCGCCATAGACAAGAACAGATCGTACGAGGTCCCAACTATAAGAACCTCTTAAACCAAGTTCTCGCAGCTTCTGGCGAGTCGCTACCGATGTTGTGCTCTGGCATTGTCCTGATGAAACACAATTCTCTTCTCTTCAATTAACTACTGGGCGCTTGCTTCCTTCAGACGGGCGAATTAAGAGTTTGGCCGTGGGGAAGTAGACCCATATAGCTCATCCAGCCAAAAAGGTATCGACCCAGCTGAAACGATCTATCTTATGAGAGCGTCATGTAAATGAAAAGTTATCACCGCTCGACTTTCAAGTTTCTGAAGCTCGTAATACAGATCCAAGTGCGATTTTATTATTTTTGAAAAACCTACTCAGTTGATTACACGCTTTTGTTGAAGACCGTCAGGATATACTTTTATGAATAAATTATAAATAAACTAATTATACGGACCGATCCAATCCAATCAATAACAAATACTTCAGAACATGGAATCCGCGTAAAGGAAAATAAGACAGAATAATTACCACACTCCGGTAGGCAGCCTGAAAATATACACGGATGGATCAAAGCTTGAGGGGAGAGTCAACGGAGGTGTTTCATAAGGGACGCTCCTATGCAACTATTACGGAGGTAGCTAAGCAAACCGAGGTCAGTAGCAATAAAAGCATTCGGCACGCTTAAACTATATACCAAAATTTTGCTGAACTGTCGCCGATCTCTACAGGAGATAGCTAAACAAAGCAAACTGTCTCCCAGCTAGGCGATGGAACTTGCTAGGCAAGGTAAACCCAAGCGGGTTCTTCTCCATAAATAATGCATTGGTAAGCCTTCTGCGACATGCAACCTGCTTCAAATCCGGGCACACGTAGCCAAGATGGGATAACAAGGGTTCAGGTACAGATATGGACTCCTTAAAAATAGGGGAGATTACTGGGAGTCCTGACAGGCCATTGTCTGGTAAAGCGACATTCAAAGAGACTGTGAGCTCCCTATAGGAGATGCTAAAGAAGCTACAGAAGTTGTGGATCTAATGAGGTAATGAGGTAAGTGTAATCGATGAGATATATCGATAGCCACTACAACCTAACCTAACTTCATTTATTCATTTATTTTTGTGGTTACATTGGATTGAGCCCACTGTAAATATTGTTTATTGTGCTTGGGACTATTACAAAGTGCATATGTATGGTATATACGCACACTCTTACACTTGTATGTGTGAATGTGTGAATGTACATTTGTAATATAAATAAACGTCATACAAGCGACACGTCATCAACGACAGAGAACTGCATGAGTGCAAAACTTAAAAACATCAACAAAGCGCACATCACACACACACACACACACACACACAATAAGCAATAAGATTGTGCAGCACAGCACAAGCTCGCGATGCCTTGCTCACTTACAATTGCAAACAAAAGTGCCAACTGTTTACGAGTATTTTATTTAATTATGTGTGTGTATGTAATTGACATCGTTGCACTGCAATGCGCCCCGCCTTAAGTGAACAATGCAATCGCGTTGCCACGTTCCATCCAACTTGAAATGAGCATGCGGCGAACGTTTCTGGTAGCCTGTTACCACGTCTGAGCGATAGTCAGCAAAAATGTGCGCGCACTACTTTGGCTTTGGAGGTCTGTAGTAGATGTGGATGTCTTGTTGTTGCTGCTGCTGCTGCTTCTGGCGAACGAACGCAAGTAGTTTTGATAGTTTCGTGCAAACAGCAGGCCGGCGGTTGAGCTGATTAACTATTTGTATGTACATACACATATTATACATATGCATGTCTGTAGATAACTTGACTTCTCTGTGCCTGTTCATTTTTTACTCTTCGAGGACTGGCACTGCAGTCGCTGGTGTTTACCATCACCGTCATCAACATTCCCAAATGTAGTGTTGTTGTAATGTAGTGTGGTTAAAGCAAAATCAAAAATGTAACAAAAAAGTTGTAGTTGGATTGGCACAGTTGCACTGTTCGTTGTTGCTGCACAAGGCGTCAGTTGTGCAAAACCCGGATTTTAAAGACTTTTCAACTGCTGGGTTAACAGCAGCAGTAGACGCGTGCGCCTGCTACCACAACAACGCTTCGATGGGCAACTACAATACTTTTATGAAGCTCATCGACCGATACGATTCTTCGCTTAGCTTAGATTCGTGGCGTTTGCCCGGCTGCCCCGGCTTGCTTGTTGTTGTCGTGCAGTCCACACCCACCCAGCCAAGTACACAAGCAGACAAGCAGACAAGCAGCCAAGTCGACAGAGCACGTTTCGTAAAGAGATATCTGAAGCTGGCTGTAGTTGCATACATATGTATATGTGTATGCATAAGAGTATGTACCAGCTAAGTACCGTGGAGCTGCTGTGCTTGCGCTACCATTTACTGCCGTCACACTGCAAAGCGTGTTGTCTATAGTTAAGAGTTGCTCGATTCAATTCATTCCTTCTTTTCTGCGGCTTCAACTGTGGCGCTGAGATTTGTCGGAGAGTTGAATGGCGACACACTTTTGAAAAATGCAACGATGCAGAGAATTTGAAGTCATTGTCGGTCTTATTTTTATTTCCTTACCGGTGAGGCCGCCAACTATGAATGAAAGACAAATGTATTCATACATATCTATGTTTGTTTGTGCTATAAACATGCATGTACATATGTATGTACGGCTACTTGATGGCCAAATTTGTTATGCATCAAACCGGTTGAATATTTTATTTCATTCTTTTTCAACTATGCAGTTAGTTTTCTCAAGTTTTGCCATTGGCTATGCGCTATTTCTTAGCTACAAATGTATGTACGAATACATATGTATGTACGCATGCACATAAAGATGCCTAGACTTAAACTCCCTGACCAAATATGGTTACAAAACTCATATAATTTAGTTAAATCTAAGCGCGATTCTTCAATGGAAAAAAGTTGTAACGCGAGTAGAAAAAAAAATTAAAATATTTAATTTAAATACCACGAATATTTCATTTATCAGAAAAGGTTAATGTACTTTTCGTAATATCTCGTCGACAATATGCTTTGAAGTGTTTTTGTTTATTTAAATTATGTAAGTTCTGACCTGTTGAGCAGTGCATTGATTTATATGTAAATATTTACATTTGTATATATGTATATACCAGGTGTGTTTGTTGAAGTGTGCCGGTTTTGACTAGTAGATGTCGCTAGCAATATGTATAAATTTTTATAATTTGGCATGTATGTAATTTTTTTCTATTGACATTAACTACAAAAATACGCAAGTCACATTCCGCCAAAATAATAGTGTCATATTTGTTTACCTCAGTGAATATGTCGAGTTTCCTTCCAAGTAAATCGCATTTGCGACATTCGTTGCTTTTCTTATTCATCAAAAGAAAAAAGCAGCTGAAGCTCACCGGTTGCTGGTAGAAACTTATGGTGAACATGCCCCAGTGATTAGAACATGTGAGACATGGTTTCGTCAATTTAAAAGTGGAGATTTCGATTTAACAGACAATGAACATCCTGGTGCAGCGAAAAAGTTCGAAGACGAGGAATTGCATGTTGATCCGACCCAATCGCAACAAAAATTGACAGAAACACTACATCTGACTCGAAGAGCAATTTGCCAATGTTTAAAAGCCATGGGAAAGATCCAGAAGTATGGAAAATGGGTGCCACACCAGCTGAACGATAGACAAATTGAAAATCGAAAAACCGTGTCTGAAATGCTGCTTCAACGATTCGAAAGGAAATCTTTTCTGCATCGAATTGTCACGGGGGACGAAAAATGGATTTGTTTTGAGAACCCGAAGCGAAAAAAATCATGGCTTTCCCCTGGTGAAGCTGGCCCATCGACTGCAAGGCCAAATCGCTTTGGCCGTAAGACAATGCTCTGTGTTTGGTGGTACCAGTGTGGTGTGGTGTACTACGAGTTGTTAAAACCTGGCGAAACGGTGAACACGGATCGCTACCGACAACAAATGATCAATTTGAATCATGCGTTGATCGAAAAACGGTCGGAATGGGCCCGAAGACATGGCAAAGTTATCTTGTAACATGACAACGCGCCGTTTCATACCGCTAAACTGATGAAAAACACATTAAAAACACTTAATTGGGAAATATTATCGCACCCGTCGTACTCTCCAGACCTCGCCTCGTCCGACTATCACCTTTTCGCATCGATGGGACACTCCCTTGCAGAGCAGCGCTTCGCTAATTTTGAATAAGTCGAAAAACGGCTCGTCGAATGGTTTGCCTCGAAAGAGATAAAGTTTTTTTGGAATGGTATCCATAATTTGCCTGAGAGATGGGGGAAATGTGTTGAAAGCAATAGTTAATACTTTGAATAAAAAAATTTTGAGATTCCTCTGAAAATTAAGTGTTTTCTTTATCGAAAAAAAAACCGGCAAATTTCAACTAACACACCTGGTACATGTATGTTTTTATTAAAAAGTCAAACAAATAAAAATAAAAATAAAAAAATAAAAATCAACAACAACCAAAAAAAATTAAAGAAATGAAAATTCAAACGAATCAAAAAAAGAAAATAATCTTAAAAAATTGGTTTTTAAAGACGGCGCACATTGGTGTAAAAGTGCTTAAAACACGCGCATTGCTTATCTTATGCTGTAATTTCTATATTATTCGTGAATGGATCACAAATTTAAGACATTTGATTTAAAATTGTTCAGGGAATCGAATGGTATAAAAAATTGTATTAGGTTAAGTAAAAAGTTAGTTCGGTTTTTTTAATGATTTTTCAAAATATGATAACTTTGTATACATTTGTCCGATTTAAGTCAAATATGCGCCGTTTTTTTCGTAAACTTGTTGCCAACGAGATGCCAACTTCATTATATCCCTCTCGTAAAAGGCTGTGTCCTTATTGGCAAAAAAACTCGGAGAGCCAATTTTCACAGGCCTCTCTTGAGGCCAACTTCGCCATGGCCAGGAACAGATGGTAATCACTTGTTGCCAGGTCCGGACTATAAGGTGGGTGCATTAGGACCTCCCATCCGAGCTCCTGGAGCTTCTGGCGCGTCACCAAAGGCGTTTGTGGCCTGGCGTTGTCCTGATGGAACACGAATCGGCCTCTGTTGATCAAAGATGGCCTCTTCTGGATGAGTGCTGCCTTCAAGCGGTCGAGTTGTTGGCAGTAGATGGCCGAATTGAGCGTTTGGCCATAGGGGAGCAGCTTGTAGTAGATGATTCCTTGCCAATCCCACCAAGCACACAGCAAAACCTTCCTGGCCGTCAATCCTGGCTTAGCCACTATTTCCGCCGGCTCACTTTTCATCGCCAGTCACCAAACGCTTCAGAAATGGGTCGATTTTGTTGTGATTCAGCAGCGATTCGCAGATGAAAATTCGGTCCATCATGTTTTTTGCGTTAGTTCGTTTGGCACCCAAACATCGAACTTCTTTTTAAATCCAAGGTTATGCAAATGGTTCCAAACGGTTTTCTGGCTTATCTTTAGTTCCTCAGCAATTAAATAAGTGCACACGTGACGGTCTGCTTCCACTATTTCCATGATTTTATCGCAATTTTCGACGACAGGCCACCCGACGCGTGGTGCGTCTTTGACATCGAAATGACCGGAACGGAACCAGCAAACCACTTTTGTGCTACACGTTCGTTTACAGTATCGGGCACATAAACTAAGTTAAATTTTTCAGCCGCTTTGGTTGCTTTTTCGCCTTGATCGAAGAAAAATTGTAAAATATAGCGAATTTTCTCTTTGCTGGTGTCCATCTTTGATGAGCGCTCGCAACGTGCTGAGTCAATAAATCGAAAAACTGTCAAAGACAAACTTTTAGCGCGAATAAACACGTTTACAGCGCCGTATAATATGATATAATGCGACACGTAACACTAGTACTATGGACAATAACGCCATCTCTTAGATAAAAACCGAACGAACTTTTTACTTGACCTAATATATCGGAAAATAAGGACTACTTTGCGTGCAAACAGACGGATAAACGGACATGGTTAAATCAATCTATCTCTATCTATCCATCGCTTCTCTTTCTGGTACTTACATACATACTTCGGCACAAAGTTCATGTACATGAAAGGTATGACAAAAAATTAAAATTTCACAAAAACCTAAAATTTAAAAGATCTCAAGAACATATTAGGTATATAAGAACTGCTCCAGGAATTAAAAAACAAACGCCGGCGCAAGTGCATTATACTATCTAAAGAAAACTTCTTTGTAAGCAACAAAACAAAAATTTATAAATAATTTATAATTTATATAACATAAAATTCATCTCACTTTTCGAACACGTTTGGTATATTCTCAATATACCTACTTCTCTTTTTTTGATTTTTTGCTCGCATATGTATAATGTTGATATACACACATAAATACATATGTACATATGGTATGTATGTGTGTAGGCACTATGATTTCAAAATAAGATCCATGCCTTTAAGTTGACGTGCCACATTACATTAAAATGCACATACAAACACACAAGCATTTTTCCTTCGTATTTTTTAAGTAAACATACCAACATAAATTGATAAAGAAATTGGAACAAAATTTTGTTGATAACAGATAGTGACAGTTGTAAAATGCCTGGCTTTCGATATACCAGAGATCGGTATGCGTTATGTATTGTATGTAGTACATATGTATATTCATACATAAAATATTTAGTTTGGAAAACAACTTAAATCTTTAAATTTTGGCTAAATATATGTATGTACTTATATACATATTATATACGTGTATGTACGAGTATTTATTACATAGTTTTTTTTTTAATTAGAAAGAGAAAATTGTTGAATAATTTCTGTTTAGTTGAATAACTGTAACTGATTAATGTTTAAAATTTCTTCTTTTTATCGATAAGCTTTTTATAAATTTTTTGAAATTATTGAATTTATAATTTAATTGTCTTTTCCAGTACTCATTTGAAGCGTAAATTAATTAATTATTAGTAATTTTCTTTTTTCACTAAAATATGTCGAATTTTGTGGTTGAAAAGTGTGAATTCTTCTTCGTATTTCGGTGGAATTTTATAATGAACATGTTCTAGTCTAGCCAAGCGAATGTGTCAAATGTGGTTTGCATGATTTAAAAGTGGTGATCTTGACTTGAATCCAATGCAGAAACAATCTTACCAACAGGTAGTACTTTGGACTCAGTAGGCAATTGAAAAGTAAAGTCCTCTCCCGACGAATGAATATCTAACTCTACAAGTCCCTTATTATACCCGTCCTACTACCAGGTGTGTTTGTTGAAATGTGCCGGTTTTACTAGTTGATGGACGAAATGTGTAGAAACCAATGGTCCATACTTTGAATAAAAAAATTTTGAGATTCCTCTGAAAATTAAGTGTTTTCTTTATCGAAAAAACCGGCAAATTTCAACTAACACACCAGTTATATGGCGCAGAAGCGTGCGAACGATTTATGGTGCTTTGCACATTAGCAACGACGAATATTGCAAGACCGCATTCTTTCTGTGAAACTTTCCATCACCAAATCGCAAAGTGGTTACTTTATGCCCTCAATAGCGTCACGAATTCTATCTTTGAGGTCTTAAATCGACGTTGGTTTGTTGGCGTAGATCTTGTCTTTCACTTGGCTCCAAAGAAATAAGTCTCAAGGGTTAAATCACAAGATCTCGGTGGACAATGGCAAACTTTTCCTTTAAAGGATCGATGGTTTTGTTGTTTGTGCGACCATTAATCATCTCTCCATAGTTCAATCCATTCATTTTCGAATAAATAAGTAAGGTCTAATGACCCCGCCGGACCATAAACCAATAAATCTTGGGTTTTCCGAGCCCCAGATGCGACAGTTTCGATTATTGACTTAGCCATCAGATAAGACATCTTATTGGAAACCCTTTATAAACGTTAAAATTTTAGAGAAAAACGCACGAATTAAGTTATTTTTTACTTTAAGTAGTAGTACCAAGTAGTAGTGATTTAGTGCTAGAAACGGCAGGCCTCTTTAATTGTATTGAAAAACCTACGTTTCATAATTTCCATAAGACAGGCGAACAGAAGGCCCAACATGTAGAAGACATGTAGAAAATTAAAAACAAAAACCAAATTACACATACAAAAATACATACGAGCATGGATAAGTATGTGCATTTCGATAGTTTTTGGGGCACAAAATTCAATACATAAGAAATTTTAATTTTTACTAACAAAAAAGCTTAATACATACATATAGTGGCACATACATATGTAGGTATATGTGCGTATGTATTTATTTTGGTTTCATTTTTTTATTCCGACTTGACAAAATGCTAGGAGAACAGCATTTTCTATGCATGAGTAATGAAAATAATGCAACCCACATACATTTGTTGTAGTTTTTGTAGTTGCATATGTATGTACATTCCTACATACATTTGTTTGATCGAAATTGTAATTCAATTCGCCTTAAGTAGTGCATATCAACACCCACAAACGACGGAATTTCCTATGCAATAAATACATCTCTGTGGACATCGTTTAGTGAAAACAACATAAGTCGACTTAGCAGCATATTTCTTTAAATAACTTGCGTTTTCATATTTCTATCGTACATGTATGTAAGTACTTAATTTCACATGTAAGCATACAAGTTTCTGCCGAAAATCAGAGTCAGGAGTAAAAATAATTGAAATTTAATACAAAAAAAATATATGAGAAAAAGTGCTATCTTCGACGTTCTGCCACATACCAGGTGTGTTTGTTGAATTGTGCCGGTTTTGACTAGTAGATGTCGCTAGCAATATGTATAAATTTCTATGTTTTGGCATGTATGTAATTTTTTTATATTGACTTTAACCTACAAAAATACGCAAGTCACATTTCGCAAAAATAATAGCGTCATATTTGTTTACCTCAGTGAATATGTCGAGTTTCGTTCCAAGTAAATCGCATTTGCGGCATTCGTTGCTTTTCTTATTTCATCAAAAGAAAAAAGCAGCTGAAGCTCACCGGTTGCTGGTAGAAACTTATGGTGAACATGCTCCAGTGATTAGAACATGTGAGACATGGTTTCGTCAATTTAAAAGTGGATATTTCGATTCGACAGACAATGAACATCCTGGTGCAGCGAAAAAGTTCGAAGACGAGGAATTGCAGGCGTTATTGGATATTGATCCAACCCAATCGCAACAAAAATTGGCAGAAACACTACATGTGACTCGAGGAGCAATTTGCCAACGTTTAAAAGCCATAGGAAAGATCCAGAAGTATGGAAAATGGGTGCCACACCAGCTGAACGATAGACAAATGGAAAATCGAAAAACCGTTTGTGAAATGCTGCTTCAACGATTCGAAAGGAAATCTTTTCTGCATCGAATTGTCACGGGGGACGAAAAATAGATTTATTTTGAGAACCCGAAGTGAAAAAAATCATGGCTTTCCCCTGGTGAAGCTAGCCCATCGACTATGCTCTGTATTTGGTGGAACTAGTGTGGTGTGGTGTACTACGAGTTGTTAAAACGTGGTGAAACGGTGAACACGGATCGCTACCGACAACTAATGATCACTTTGAATCATGCGTTGATCGAAAAACGGACGGAATGGGCCCGAAGACATGGCAAAGTTATCTTGCAATATGACAACTCACCGTCTCATCCCGCTAAACTGGTGAAAGACACATTAAAAACACTTAATTGGGAAATATTATCGCACCCGCCGTACTCTCCAGACCTCGCCCCGTCCGACTATCACCTTTTCGCATCGATGGGACACTCCCTTGCAGAGCAGTGTTTTGCTAATTTTGAAGAAGTCAAAAAATGGCTCGTAGAATGGTTTGCCTCGAAAGAGAAAGTTTTTTTTTGGAATGGTATCCATAATTTGCCTGAGAGATGGGTCAATACTTTGAAAAAAAAAAATTTTGAGATTCCTCTGAAAATTAAGTGTTTTCTTTATCGAAAAAAACCGGCAAACTTCAACTAATACACCTGGTACATACGTATTTATTCTTTAAGCCATACCATCGATCTTCGGTTCATTCATTCAAACAGGTGGATTTCATCGAATTAAAAGCAAGTTGACCGAAATTCGGTAATACATATACATATGTACATACATACACGTACATACATCTGTGCATTTGCACAATTTTTGTATATTTGTGTAAATATAATTGCAACGCGTGTCCTTATTTAATCTTAAACTTTTTTGTATATCTAAATACATATGTATGGTATTTATGTATGCATGTAAGCACATATTTATGTACATGTGTATGTATGATACATATGTATATAAAGACAGCTAGACAAAAGAAATTTACAAAATCAAAAGTTTATTTATTTAAGTTTTACTTGCCTATAAATATGTATGTCCAAACATATGTACATACAATACGTAGATTAACGAAGCAAAACAAAGAAAATACCTTCAGCAAGATAAAAAATTTTAATTGATAATGCCAGTATGTTGGTACAAACATACACAATTCGCACATACATATGCATATACGAAAACAAAAACAAAAACAAAATAAATATGTATGTATATACCCATGCATGTATGCACATTAAAACATCTACTTATGCATGTATGTTAAAAAAAGTTATATATGTATACATACATACTTGTGCAGTTGTTTACATGATTTTTTTTTTCCTCTTATTTTATTTTTTGAAAATTTATCAACAATTAAATGAACCGACCCGCCGCAGCGTCAACACACTGGCCCCATCACCAGACAACCACCAAAGCGCTGTGCGAATCTGTGGGACTCTGCAGCAAACTATTTATAACTCCGTTAGCGACGCGATAGGATTGGGCTGTCTATGTCTAGCGAGCTTCTGTGGTCAAAATATATATATATACATATTTACATATATACATACATACATACAACACATGTAGAATTGTTTATTTTTAAACGTTCTCAAGCACATTTTTTGTATATTTTGTATATCGGTATGTATGTATGCATGAAAATGCATTAGAAAACACACCGAAGCATAAAAGTATGTGAACACACGGCAAAAAAATTTCAACAACCGGCGCATCCGACAGGTATTTAAACTCAATTTGCGTATGCTACATGTTATTTTTATAGGTTAGATCATTTAGTGGTGTTTCAATTTTGAAAAATATTTTTTATTAAATAATTTTCTTAACATTTTCATTGGATAATGGATTAACTACTTTTTTTAAAGTTAGTTAACATTAAGGGCCGTTTTCACCATCTCCGGTTAAGCACTTAATCAGAACTTAATCGGAAAGTAGCAAAAAATTCGTTTTCACAATGTCCGGTTAAGGCGCATCTGTCAATTAAGTTGCGGTTAACTTAACGCCAACATCGAGTGACGATTAGCTCTTAACCAGAAGATAATTTGACAACTGCAAATCGTAAAATAATAAAGAAAATAGTATTCCGACATTGGCTTTAAAATAAATTGTATTATGGAAAATTTGGAACGCGCTGCCTATCTGTCTGCGTTGATTCAGATGCGTTTTATAGGGAAAGAACGTGCCGTACATAAATTGAGTAAATAAATGTTGTTAATTTATTTAATTTTGCAGGAATAAAGCAGCGGAAATTTTGCTTTTAACATTCCGCTTTTATGCATCGGGAAGTTTTTTAATTTGTGTTTCGGTGTTGGGCGGAATAAAAGTGGTGACTGCCAATCGGGTGGTAAATATTATCTATTGTTACCGCAGCACTTGATCACTCATTCATCAGAATACCGAAAAAGCAGGGAAATTGAGAGCACAATGCGGGCATAATGGATTTTGTTTGCAAGTGACCTGGTTCTGGACATGACAGCATTATTTTTAATAATAGCTGTCTGAATCACCGGTTCGAGCAAATCGTATTTCGGGACATTTTTAAATGTGTGGCAGTAGTTATGGAGTCAGCAACTACATGATGTGTCTTTTACATCCCAATCTTCTCAGAACGTTTTTACAATAAATCTGAAATCCGTACTCGAAATTGCATATCCAGGAGCTATGGATTGAGAGTTTCGCTCAGCACAACTATGAACATCATTGTTGCTTATAGAGTGTTGCACAATTTTGCTATCCAGAATGACTCTAACTTGGATGAGGTAGAAGCTCAAGTGGCATCCGTTGATGCTGACGAAAACATAGCTCAGATGCAAGGAAACCTTATACATACATATATTATATAAATTTTATACATGTAATTTAAAACCTTTTTCCAAATAAAAATACATGAAATAAATTTTATTAAATCACATTTTTTTCCATAACCAAAAAATAAATTAAAAAAAATAAAAAATAACACGGAAGATCTTAAAAATTACTCAACCAAAGCGTGTAGAAAAATGTAAGCAGATAGCAGCTGTCATGCAGTTTTGTTGTTTTCACAACGTAAATTTTTGTGAATCTACCTTAAAACATTCACAATGATCAAACTAACCAGAAGTTAAGTAACCAGAACTTGGTGAAAACGGAAGTGTCATATCAGCAAAAAGCTAGTGAAAATTTCACTGACAGCACATTTTGACATTTAGCTTAGAGATGAAGTTGGAAACTCCTGCTGGGAAATTTGAGTATATTTAATAAAAATTAAATAGTAAAGATAACCGTTAAAAGAAAATAAGGTAACAATGGAATGGATATGTTGAAGGCATATAATTAATGTTCGCTGATTTTTGACTTCTCTAATTTACTAGAAAGCAGCATCGGCAAAATGAAGAAAGATGCTTAAGCCTCCTAAGATTAATTACACATAGAATTGGCACTTCGTAACCGCTAAAGCGATTTTCGGCTGAACCCTTTTCCAAATTATAGTTTTTGCGACTTGATGATATTCCAACAAATGGTGGGATCTACAGTTTAAATCAAGCCGCCTCCGAACGGCCGATGTATTTTTATGAGATGCTTTAATTTCATGTTATAAAAATACACTCGGAGGACTTGAAATTCCCTGCCGGGGAGCGACCGCAATTAGAAAAATTCGTTTTTTTATAAATTTTTAATCTTGGTCGAACCAAGACTCGAACCCTGGCCTTCCGAACGGGAGTACGCCAGCTAACCACTCGGCTATTGCGCCCGCCGATTAATTAAGATTATTAAATTATCTGTAATTTGATTTAATGCCTATTAAAAATATTTGCAGCATTGAGCCTAAATTGAAATTGATTCACGTGTTTGCCCCATTACTCAATAATACGCTTTAATTTAAGAAACAGGCAATTTACCTGCATTTCTTAGGTATTTAGTCTTTAGAAAGTTAAAACCTGAAAAAACTCAATCCGTGAACTTAAAACTTTATGGGATTTTTTCGATTAAATTACCCCGATAAATCGAAATACAAAACCCGAAATTAATTGAATAATCGCGCATAGATGCCGATAAATAAAGTCCGATAGGATTTCGGAGCGTGATTATGTAATGCCAATCGAAATCAAATTTCAGAACAGTCCTCTATAATTCAATCCAATGAAGAAATAAATGTTTACATATACCATATTTTTCCTTTACCAAACTCGTATGTACGTACACTTTTGTGACAGACTGCATTTATATACATACTTGCACCATTTAAATATTTACAAATTTCTACATATTTATCTATTTTTTGTATATTTGATTGCGAGACCAAACAGCTGTCCTTGAATAGTGAAAGTGGTTGCGATAAATTGTATGCACATGCATAGATAATCTATAAATTCCCACTTAGAATTTTGTGTTTTTCTTTAAAGTTGACGCGTTTTAAAACAAAATAATCGATTTTGTCATGTTTGCACGCTTGAACTCATGTTGTTTTTGCCATTTAAAATCAGCCTCTTAGCAGTTATCAGTGACCAGAATAGAAGATCTGAAAGGCTCATTCGTACATATTAAATTCCTCCTTTGAGCCCAGGCCTAGTGTACCTCTCCGAGTGCATTTCTGACATGAAATAAAAGTTCCTCATAAAAAACCATCAGCCATTCGTAGGCGGCTTAGTATAAACTGTAGGTACCTCCATTTGTTGGAAAAAAACATCAAGACCCAAAACTACAAATTGGAGGAGGAGCTCGGCCGAAAATCGATCCAGCGGTTACAAAGCGCCAATTATATAGTAAAGAGTTTAACCACCTGCTGTTGTTGCAACTATTCGACCTGCTTTGTGTTTGTTGAAATAATCCGGTCACAGCAATGTAGCCTGCTGAATTTTCCTTTGCTGGAATCTAGGATCCATCATTTTTGGGAATATTTAGTCAAGAGGGAAGATAAATTCTTTACCCAATACTGGTCTGGGTAGCTCACATAGGTGCGTTTTAGGTACTCAGAGATTTCATCTTTAGTCACATGGTTCTATCGTCGAGTTGTAGGTGGAAATCAGCGGAATGAATGCCAGGATTCGGCAACGTGGTATCTCTTCCACCGCAAACCCAATACGAAATTTGCGCTCCAAGATATGGTTGCGGCAGCATTTTTAAAAAAATTCCTCTTTATTCTACCAGCTGAACTGTGGGATCTACTCAATTAAAGGACCTAACATTCCAGATCAACACCCCCAAATGTTCCGATCCAATTTTTGAGTTAAGACTGACGAAATGACGATATTGGTTGTACAATGCAACAATTAATAGAGATTATACAAAGAATCAAGTCCTTGCAAAAGATTGAATTTAGTAGAAAATAAGTTCTTAAAAAAGATGCTCTAAAAAAGAATATGAATATTTAGATTTATATAGACTTCGGAAAAAAAGCTCTACTCTAACTCAAGGCTATGAATATGACACTATATAATTTGCTGGGTTTTGTAAGATTTAACTCTTGTACCATCGAAAGGCAATGAACCTCACTTTAACCACTTCATTTATTCATTCGCGCCTCATACAAATGATTAATTATAACAATCAACAGTTAATGCAATTAATTTGAAATGGCAAATATATTTAAATATTAAAATTTAATGCCGGTTGAATACAATAAGCGCCACTGATAACCCTCGGCCTATTCGCTCGAGCAATGCAAGGTGGCTTCTTACCGTGTGACTTGTTGTTAAATACTTTTAAATATGCAATTTCACATATACATACATATGTATGTATTATATACATATGTATGTATGTATATACCTACATTTGTACGAATATATAATTAACTGTTTATTATTTACAAATATTCATGGGCAACGGTTTCTGTGCTTGTAAGTAAATGTAAGGTCTAAGCAAATATACATATATTTTTGTATGTACATAGGTATGTACCTTTAATCAAACTCATACATATGCATGTATGTATGTATGTACATTAGTACTCGGGTGCATGACGACAGTAAGTGATGAAACAGTTAATAGGCGCCATATAAAACCGAAATTTTATATCTGTTTAGCTAGCAGCAGCTAGGTTATGAATTTCTAGGACAAACATCATACTTGATAACTGTAGAAAGACAAGCTCTACTTCGCTTATCTACATTGTGCATATGTATGTGCATATGTACGTACAAAGGTATGAGTTATTTGCTATGCATTGCTGATATACATACATACATACTGCCGTTACTTGCACGACCTTTAATTACAATGTTAGGAATTTTTTCTTTTTCTTAAGGAGAATAAATATTTTGTATTTATATATGTACGTACGGTACATATGCACTAGTTCATAAAGTAACAATTACTTCTTTTCTTCCAGTGTATAAAAATGATATTTGCTATACATACGAGTACATACATAATTTAATAAATTTAAATCTACCAGATTATTGCGGCTATAGTGAAAAAAAACTAAAACAAATACAACGAGTATGCATATAAATTAAAGATTTTTCAACATACATATGCCGAGTGTTTATCATTGCATACTGCCCTTCTAAAGACCAGGGTTCTGCTTCGAACAAAATCCAAAACTATAGAAATTTAATTTTTCTAATTACGGTCGCCCTCGGCAGGGAATGTCTAGCACTCCGAGTGTATGTATTTCTGACATGAAAATCAAAGTGGCCGTTTGAAGTCGGCTTAGAATACACTGATTGGAGCATACTCCGTCTCGGCAGAAAATCGCTTCAGCGGTTACAAAGTTACATTGAAATATATATGTATGTACATATACATATTTAAATATTATAATATTTCAGTTTATCATTTGAATAAATAAATGAGGTTCGCACAAATATTTGAAGTAGATACTTTATAAAATACCGTTATTGAGAGTGCACAATCCAACTTGCATATTTACATATGTATATACATACATGTATGTATGTATACAGGTAAAAAGCTGATGTGCTTTCTCAACACAAAATGCTTACAGATGTCCACTAAATATACAAATACACATGCTTTCATAGTTTACACCCCAAAAGTGGGTTGTTTAGTCGGCATCAATGACGTATGCGACTAAGCGGCGCCAACACGAACGTAAACGAGGTATAATATGCCGGTTGCCGAACAAAAACGAGTCACGATGTGCATTAGTGCAAAAACGTGACTCTTAAATGGCGTAGTTGGATGTATATGTATATGTGAATGATGTGGCTTTTACGCCTAAAAGCGTGCCAGGCTGCTGCTTAACTTTTCGCATCAATACACATCATGTTAGGTACATCCCAGACGTAAAATAGCCAATCACCATTAATGCTAGCAGACGATGATAATAATGCGTGGCAAACGTTTGTATCGTATGTATATACATATGTACATATAGAGTTGTTGCCCACGTTTATTAAATATGTATGTATGCTGTACTAAAATTTATAAATCAATGTTACATTAAAGAGTGTTTGAAAAAAGTTACAGATACTTACTAATTGACTTGGCTCAGTTGTACAAGCATCGAATGCTTTTTTCGCGAAAGCCGACAGCAATTCAGTCAACATGTCTTCTTGAATAATAACTCTTTTTTCAGTTTCCATTTTAAATAAATACTTTTTCTTTGCTGCATTCACTATTACTTTTTAATAAACTTGCTGCTTTAGTTATAAGCTTCAATAATTTATGTATATAGATAAATGGTGCACGAGTTTTAGTGGTCACTATATGTTGTATGTTATATGAAATTTGAATAATTTTCTGCAGCACATAAAATACGTCTGCAATCAGCGGTAATTGGGAAGTGATTGTTTTCAACGCCACTAACTACCACTATACAAAACTGTACCGATGCATGCGAAATATTAAAAATAACTGCTATTTATTATTTAAGTTGCGGAATTATGCACCAAGCATGTTAAAAGTGTACATAAGTATATATCCATACTTCGTATGTATGTAATTTTTAATATTTTTGTTGTCCTGTGTATATTGGCACCGTTAACTTTTATGTTTCTTCACAAAATTTTTTTTGCACATCTGTGTACATTTATCTCTACAGCCATGTATTTGTTTTTAAGCTTTTTTGTTGACGTAATGAAAAATAATTTATTTCATTTTGTATTGCTATTCTTCGCACATACAGCCAGAAAGCGAACGTCGCGTTTTCCCACAAATAGAGCGTAGAAACTCGACAGATCTGGTTAGAGGAATTTTCAATGTAATGTGTATTTCACTGACACTGTATTTTTCCTATTCACAGATAAAGCTTGTGATTAAAATATTTATTTTATTTCACACAACTTTTTTGCGTTTCTAATTAAAAACAACAAGGGGTAAGTGTACTTTCGAACAAGTTTCGTTGGCAAAAGCGTAAACCAGAATGACATCGAATAAAAGAGGGGAAACGTAGGCAAAGATATAGACAGGGGCGGTATAAAAATGCTATTGACGACGCAGTAGCGAATGTCATGTACAATTGGAATGTAAAATAGTAGTGCCATTCAAAAACTTGGAAACAATAACATTAGGTCTGATATCTAAGGAAAGCGAAAAATTGTATTACCTAATTAGATCTTGGTTTTTGACATAGTTGTTAGCTTGGAATATAATATTTTACAAAGTAAAATCCAACTTATATGAAAAGCATGTTTTCAAAAAATTATAAAATTTTAACATATTTGTCCCCACGTTGTCAAATAAGTTATATGAATAAGAAGCAACACGGTTTTTAACGTTGTAAATTATCCTTTATTCGAGTGTTCGCCATTCGCCTTGACTTTTAAATGTACATAACTAATAGTAAGCAAGAAGAAATGTTTAATCCAAAAAACGATAAACCATTTTTATTTTTCCCCAATTAAAATTGTTAACGCCGTTAAAATGAACCAAAAAAATTTTGTTATCTATCATGTTCGTTTCTAAGCATGTATTATATAATAGGCAAACTAAAAACATATATTTGTTAACTTTTGATGCTTATGAAATGCAATTTCTTAGTAAGATTCGTTCAAGTTTTTGTGGTAATTATTTGAAAACTTCCGGATTTAAACCACTCTTTTTCATTTCCACACAAATTTCGAAGAGATAATCATAACATTCCGACCTAAAAATATAAGTTAGTTTAAATTTATAAGTGTAATAACGACTAATATTACATTGTTTTCGCCTTTTCCCAGCTTTTGCCCCAAACATATACACCATGACGGCGAACTAGCACAGCGCTGCATCCAGGATATTTAAGCATTGCGCTATACATGCTATCTGCTAGATCTCGTTCAAAAGGTGTATTTTCTATAATCGGCACCACAAGCTCTTCATCGTAACGTAGATATCGTTTCATGTCGTCATCATAAACACCCTGTTTATGAAAATACAAGTACATACATATGTGTAAATAGTAAAATAATTAATAATATATGTACGTACTTTAATCATTTCCAAATGAGTACAACGAAAAACTTCTCCTGGCCACAACAAAGTGGCCATTACGGCATGTTGCGAGTGAGTGTGTATTACAGCTTGCGCACCTCGATGACGATAGGCTAGCATAAATAATGGTGTACATTGACTTTTCGTTAGCCTAGAGAAAGAAGAGATTATTTCATCTAACACCATTTAAATAAATATGTATTTAAATTCCATGCATTTTATAATCCGGTGGCAGCTGTATATCCTTCCCTTCGTCATCCTGCACAAATAAATCCTCTGGTTCCATTCGCTCCTTTTGCACTCCTGATGGCGCAATGTAGATTTCATTGCTGTAAAATATATTAATTGCACTCGATACTTTTTTATCAACTTTAAAAAATGTTACTTATATTTGATGCTCATGCCACCGCCAGTGCCTGTTACCCAACTATAATTAATTACATTATTAATTAAATATTGCAATATTTGTTTATATCCCTCTCTTACCCAAGATGATAGAACTGCCGACATAGTTCCGGTATTAACTTCCTGGGATGATCCTACAAAGAGATTTTATTATTCATGTATTGAAATTAAAGAAAGGATACATATACCTGCGGCAAGTCTTTATATAAAGACATTTTTCAGTAACCCTTCAACTTGTACGATAATAAATCTGATAAGAACTGACAAAGCGATAAGATGTCTTTGAAATAAGTAAACAAGAGCATTTATGTTTTTGTAAAGTTTAACAATTTTCAGTGCTTACAAACAGTAGAGTAATGTGGAAGATGGCTGGAAGTTGCCATATTGATGCCACTTTAGCTAGAGCGAATATTGACGTCCATTTCATTTACGTCTCAAGACACGTTTTTGAAGTCATCAACGTATACGGCTAAATAACATAGTACCGGGAATTGTAATTCATGGAGAACCAATTAGTCTCGAAGAGAAGAAATTAATAAAAAAATTAATCAGTTCATTTGGAAATATTTCTCACAAAATTCTTAAAAGTTTTCAATTTCGTTTCAGACAAAAAATTTTTTTTTGGTGGCAACTCAAGTGGCAGCACCGACAGCTGGGACGAGCTGAAATATGAACAAAAATCCAATTGGACAATTTCAATTTCGACAATTTCGATTCGACATTTGCTTGCGTTCGTTTGTCAAAGACGTGTTTATAATAAATTAAAACCATTACATCGGTTTACATTTGGAAATTAAATTGTTTTGGAGATTGCTCCTCAGCGGAAATTCAAGCAGTAAGTGATCATGTATATCATTTATAGAAAAAGGGTATAAAACTGCTATTAGTAATTAAAACATGACAAACTTTGGAGGAATCTATGTACATAACATATTTTGCCGGGGCCTAATTGAATGACGTGCCATTCAAGCTACGTCAGAGGAAAAGGGAAGGAGGATTTGTAAAATTGTTGCTATTTAGCAAACGGGCATTTCTTGTGAGTGATAAATTTTTTGCTAAACCTTGCTTGTATGGTGCATGGTTTTTCAGCAAAGAGTCAAAATAATATCATCATATATCATATAAAGCAAGCGAATGTTATATGGTGAAATGGTATAGTAAAGTATTATGGCGGTCAGCAACAAAAAACAAAGTTCAGCTAACTAATGCCTAATTCATTAAGGGGGCCGTAGGGGTGCACCGAATGGTTTATATACAAAAGCCATTAAATTCACTTTGCTCAGAGCAGCGTATAAAGCTCACAAATTGCGAATAGGGAACGTTTTTGTGTTCTGGTTTAGTATGAAACAAGAATTCTGGAAGTACATAAATTAGAGTAGAACTCCGATTATCACGACCTCCTTCTTTTTGTTTTTTTTTTTTTTGCTTCTTTACCTATCTACTTAACATTATTTGGAATGTAATGATTACGCCACATCTAGTTGCGTTGCTTTGTAGTTCAAAAAAAAACTTGTTTTATCGTTGCTGTTGTTATTGATTTTACCCACTTTCTCTTTCCTTTGCATTGCATGCAGTTTCTCAAAACGTTATTGGATAACACACACTCCATAGCAGGTGTAATAAAAAAAGACAAATATTACTTAATAAACAGGTATGCTATTTATTGTTGTTCCTAAATATTGTATGTATGTATGTATGTATGTTGACTTTGGTAAGTTTTGATTTTGGTAAGCCTTGGTCAACAATCAAAGCGATACCATATACCGCATATTGCTTTAAATTTCATTTTACTATGCTTTGTGTGTGCTAACTGTAAAAAAATTAAAACAAAAAATAAAATTGGCAGTGAAATGTTTTTTATAAATGTATATTTAGATATACAAAGTTTGGACGCCAATGACTCGGCAGCTTCGATATTATTTTGCTACCGTAATATACTCCAAAACGGAAATACTCATTTAAGATCATAAGTACTTTCATTTGACTTATTGATCAGAAAAATTAATTTTGAATAATAATTATAAAACAACTTAACGAGAAACTAAATTTGAAGAATAAATACCATATTAATTTATTCCTATGATATACATAAGAAATCCTTTCACAATTTATTTTGTAAATACAAATTCCAATTTATATTAATTAAAAAATATACATTAAATTGATAAGAAACGGCAATTAATAATAAATCATTTTTATATAGAAAATTTTGTAATTAAACTAGTTCCATAAGTAATTATATTTGCTATGTCAAACATTTCTACTAAAAATAAAGAGGAGGTAAATTAATGAAAATGTAAGAAATCCGTAAATAATTTATAACGTGTAAAGTTAAAGTTTAACAAGTTTACTTAGAGTACTGTCCTCAACACTACTAGATGTATAAGTCATAAAATGAAGGCGACATATCTTTTTATTTATGAAATGTACATACTATGTAACACCTTTGAGCAAAAAACTGCGCTAAGTTAACCAATCAATTTGCTGATTAATTTGAATGAAATTTCGATTGTTATCTTTTATTCATAATTCAATTTATTATTTGTAAGAAGAAATCATTTGTGCTACGTGATCGCTATTCTATAAAAATTTAAATACACAATTATATGGACTAGGTGCATATACTTGTACAAATGTATACTTGTGTATGCTTTGAATATTTCTGTTTCAAGTCGTTGATAAGAATATACATACTACATACATATATGAGTAAGGAACATTTGAAGGTTGTAGCAAGCCTTAACGCAGGAAGCATCTGTCTTTGGAAACCATGGTAGAACCAAACATATTCTTATGTACATACATATGTAAACAATTTGTTTGCTTAAAGCTCGAGCATATACTTGTACAAAAATAGTATAGTGCCTACAAGCATACTACATACGTGTACATAGCCAGGCACGTACATAGTTATAGTTATGCTAAAAATTGAAATTTGTTAAGTTTCTGAAGTGTCAAGTCTCTTGACATTCCGCAGCTTAGTCTTTTCAGCCTCTACAGGCATATGTTACAGTTTTTATACATACACTTTTAAGAAAGCATTGTTGTGCCCTTAAAAGTTTATTTAGAGTGTCTTACATAGGTAGAGAGGAGAAAGAAAAAACATTCAACAGATTTAAAAATATACCTGATGAAATTCTTTGACAAATTCACGCTTTTTATAAAATTTTTGTGATTGTAAACTGGTATCTATATTAATTTGTATGTATGCATTCACACATGGATGTATGGATAAAAGAGCAGTTAATTGTATTATCTTTTATTTACAGTATTATCACAAAAACAGCATTTGAAAATCATACATTCAGTTTGTTGTTTGATAGGGTCATACGATCGAAGTATTATAGCGCTATATGCAAAGTTTAATAGAAGAAAAAGTGTTAAATTGAATGATTGTTGAAAATATTTAAATGTTTTTATTAAAGAGGTTAAAATAAAAGAAAATTAATTAATATTATCATGTCATAAATGCATATGTTGTTTCTTGGCAATTATGATAACCTAAGTGGGGGAAAAATTATATTATATACATATTTAAGTTTTCGAAATCATTTAAATACAAAAGTAAATTTTTATCAAAAATCACTTGCTGAAGTGGTGATTATTAAATTTATTTGAAATATTTGTCAACTAAAAGTTTTTTTTTTTTTTGAAAATATAGGCAAACTTAATTTTAGAGTAATAAATTAATTAATTAAAAAAAAAAATTTAATGCTAATTTGTTGTTTTGATTAAAAAACTTCTTTTTGATGTGATTTAAAAAAAAACCATTTGAAAAACTTATTTCCGAAGTAACGAGAAGATTTTTTTTAATAAATATTAATACAATACTATATATAAATACTTAGTTTTTTTTTGTTTTTTTTTGTTTTTTTTTTTTTTTTTGTTTTGATAAAGATTAAAACGAATAAATTGTAGCAACATCTGGCGCTTTGTAAGCGCTATATAGACTTTTGATCGAGCTTCTCCTGATGTTGGTTGATGTTGATATTGACATTTTTTCAACAAACAGCCGATCGATTTGTATAAGGACTTTTTTATTTTATGACAGAAATACACTTGAAGACCTTGACATTCCCAGCTGAGATGTGGTTACCATTAGAAAAATGAATTTTCCTTTGTTTTCTAAGTTTGGTCGGTCTAGTACTGGAACCCTGGTCTACCAAATGGTTGTACGCACTGCTAACCACGGCCGCCAAATATATTTATTAATCCGAAGTTGATTCGAAAAACGTACGTACAAAAAAAAAGTAGTTTTCGAATATACTGAAAAACGTATCAAAGGGAAAACAGTTCTCGGATGTTATATCGAAACTCGGTTACAATTTCATCCACTTTGCTGGCTAGGTACATATATGTAGATACTTACGTACGTACATATGTATATGTAGATATGCATATGGGAATTCAATATGTTTAATAATTTTGGGCGCACATATTTCGGAGTTCATAATGTCAAATCGATCACACTTTTGCCAAGCGCCTATTCGTTTATACTAATCCGTTTCATTTCGACACCACGCCATCATTTAAACTAATATAAATATACATACATACATATGTATAAGCGTGGTATGAGTACCCTGACTTAGCCAATTAACCGCGTGCCGGCATCTCTCTCAGAATACATCACGCCATATACATAAGTACATATAGTGGCCACAGAGAATTTATGTGCATATGTACATATATGTATATTTTTACTAATTTCATATTGATTTTTTAATTAGAACACAAAAGTATGAAGTTAGACAGCAACAATTTGTTTTGTGTATGTACATATGTACGTACATATATTTCAATATGCATTTCCAATTCGAATCAATCTAATCAAAGTGAAATAAAAATCTGTGCTCATATACACATATGCAAATACATATCTACATACATACGTACATATACATGCTGCTGATATCAATATACAACACAATCAGAATGATCGCTAGCGATCATTCGCCGGCATGCAAGCCGGCTATGTCGTGGACAAATTCTTACGCTCTCGCGACAGTGTTAACAACAGCAACAGTTGTCTTCATTGTACCTGTTACTTTCTGTTGATTTTAGTTCTCGCTTAACGCGCTCGTGAAACGGTTGATTGGTGGCTCTAGCATTAAATACAATATTATAAATATTTGCAATTCCGCTGTGCCATATATAATATATACATAGTTGTAATTGCTATTAAACGGGCACCGGTTTCGTTTAAAGAAATAAAAAAATTAAAATTGTTGAAAAAAAAGAAAATAATATCAGCAAAGTATGTGTGTTGCGAATCCATTTGACAATTTTATTTTTTCAATTCAATATTTGTTCATATTAATAAACTGGTTCTTATATGATTTTAAAGCATGACTCTGTGGATAAATGGGGTATTTTATTACAAAATAAATTCATTTTTTTTTTAGTGCTATGTTACAAATATGAAGGCTGTTCCAGTCATGAAATTCTAGCAAAAATATTATAAAGAACATTAAAAATAAGCGTTGAGCCAAAAACATACGAAAAGTGAACTTAATACAATTAAAAATGTTTTAGCAATTTTTTTTCTTTTTTTTTTTTTGTAATGTTTTGCATTTAAATTATGCATAGTCACGACAGATGTATGGCAAATTCCAAGTAGAGAGAATGTATTTCGTAAATTCGTAAAAAAATAAAAATATATATTTATCAGAGTGAAGATCTTGACTGTTATACAAAAATTAAAATATTGAAAGTAAAAAAGCGTATTATTAATAAGCGTTAATAATTTTCCTAAAAATAAGCGTAAATAATGGACATTATCAATACTTTATGCTTTAATAAGTTATTATTTTTATAACTAATTTACCACATTTTCCTTTTTTTTAGTTAATAATATAGAGCTACTTACTGTGCATACTAAACAGAGAACTTTCCCAAACGCAAAGTCACAAACATGTCAGCCAAAGCCATCTCTGAAGCCACCGGCAAAGATATTTTGAATCGGTTTTTAAATGTGAATGGCCCATCTGGTGCAGCACAATCCCGCTTCGCAACTGTCAACACAGAAACGGACTGGTCACAACTGACCGTACAAAATCCCTGGCTTTTGGATACTGTAAGTACTCATGCATATAATAAATATTATTAATTTTTTTATATTTCAAACTAACATAAACTATACTCCATAGCAACTTCATCCATCGAAAAAACACATTTAAAGACATACATATTTTTTATTAAAATACTGGACGAAGTATCTTGTCAAAATTTATAATTTCGTATCAAAAGTATTGGATTTCTTCATTATTTGCTAAAACAAATATTTTTTATTGAACTTGACCGTCAATTTGTTTGAAAATTCAAGGATAAGATAGCTGAGTGTTTGTTTCCTGTTTTGAGACCACACCTTATGTCATTAAAGAGTTTATGATTGCATTTTACCATCTGATACTGTGAAAAATACTTAACTACCATTATCTTGATTGGGAAATTTAAAAATAACGCATTATTAATATAATATTAAAACTTGTTTATTGATTGTGCGATTTGTTAATTGCCAGATTTTTTTTTTGATAATTTGTACTAATAATGTTATTTATATATTATATATGCACATATATATGTATGCACACGCTGGGTGATAACTATAATCATTAATCATTAAGTGTTTATGCTAAGCACAAGCATTTATTTGTTTGATCATACATAGGTACATACAAACTAAACAGCATCTACTATAGATTTTAACTCTTATCATGCGGGCAGTACTTAGTCATAGATTAGAAATCTTTAAGTGATTTTTAGTAATCACGTGGTATTTTAAATGCGTAATTGCATTTGTTGTTTTCGTCATTTATGGAAGATTTTAAAAACTAATTATATTTAGTGAACGAATTTTGCAAAAATTTGACTTTTATAAGTGGCAGAGGACATTTTAAAATAAATACATTGGAAACTCATTACTCAAATAGTGCGCCAAGAGGCTTAATCAAGTATAATAATAATGTTTCTTTCAATTTTAAATTTCAAAAAGTAAATAAAAGAACGAACGTTGATCTAATTATAAAAGACGTTAAGTGTCCTATATTATGTAGTTGCATAAGTTTTGTGATAATAATACCTGTATCATAAACATATTTAAAACTCAAGGAGCTCAAGGAACTTGTGTATAAAACACCTTCGACATACAAACATTAGGTTACAACGTTGATAAGTAACCGTTTTGGCGCGCTCACTGGATGACACAGCGACATCTCCCACAATACATCGCCAAGTGAGCGCATAGATGTGCTTAAAAAAGGGAAAATAAATAAACAGTATGTTTGAATGTATGTAGATGCACACAAATACGTCATACATCATGCAATATAGACGTTTTCGTTATACATATATCTATACACATACATATATATTTAAACTTCAACGTGATCGTTTAAGCGTCAGATTTCTCTTTCTCTCTTTGTTAAATTATTATCAGTTTACTCACTCGAATAGTAATAATATTCATATACATATAAACAACTGCTGATGTGGGAATTGTTAAAAATTATATATATTTTTTGTTAAGTTTGTATATGCCGAGGTGGCCTGATGTTGTTTACGTTATGACGTCAGGTACAATTGCAATAACCACTCCAGCGTGCGATAATACATAGTTTACGTTTTACAAAACAATTGTGTACGCTATTGAGTGAGGAAATGTATTTTTATTTATATGCTTTGCTTTAAACAATATGAATGATCGTAAATTTAATTTAACAAGCAAAGTTAATATTATTAAGTAAATTTTAATGACTTATTTGTTTTATTTGTTCCCTTAGGTCAGTGTATTTTTTTTATTATTTATTTATACACATACTTGGTATGCATAAGTATGTCAATATATAAGTGTAGAAACGATAATTTGAAGAGATAATTTAAGATAATGCCTGAAATTATATATATTATCATATTATGTTATTATATATATTATTATATATATTATTATATATATTATTATATATTATATATACCTTTTGCAACGTTATTTCAACTTTATAATTTGTTTCTTTTTACTTGAAAAATTGGTATTATACTGCACGTGCATTCATATGCAAATGCCTATAATGTAAAATCTACATATCTACATATCTACATAAGTACATACAACAGCTAATATTTTTTTCATGTACTTATGAATATTTCAAATTTGCTATGCCATATTAGCAATTGTTCTCCAGCTGCCCTATACCTACATACCATACTCGTACATAAATGAGTTCAAAGGCTATGCTCAATAACTAAAATAACCTTTGTTTCCAACTGAAATTATATTTATACATACATACATATAATGCAGCAAAAACTCAACACATTTCATACATGACAAACTTCCGTATTTAACCTAGACACTCACTTTCACCTGACTGTCGGCAATATTCGATTCTGTCTCAAGCAAAATAACCACAATTTAGTCTCATATACCAAAACTTTGTATAATAATTAAATAAATGTGTGTATAATTGTTATACATTTGCAGCCATTAGTTGTTAAACCGGATCAATTGATTAAGCGTCGCGGCAAATTGGGTCTAATTGGTGTTAAGAAGAATTTCGAGCAATGCAAACAATGGATTGGCGAACGCATTAATAAGGACCAAAAAATTGGCAATGCTGTTGGTAAATTGCGTAATTTCATTATTGAGCCATTCGTGCCACATGAGGAGGTAAGTAAAAATATTTATGCTTTGTACAGAAAAATTGATGTAAAAAATAATATTTTCAATAATTCTAGTCTGAAGAGATGTACGTCTGCATCTATTCGCACCGCAGCGCCGATACGATACTTTTCTATCACCAAGGTGGTGTGGATATTGGTGATGTAGATGCAAAAGCCTTGAAACTGGACGTGCTGGTGAACAATCAGACTTCTGTTGAGGAAATTACAACGAAATTGCTGGTGCATGTCGCTGACGCTGCCACAAAGAAACGTATTGCCAATTTCATCTTCGCCTTGTACAATGCTTATGTTGACCTGTACTTCACCTATTTGGAAATCAATCCTTTGGTTGTGACCAAGGACAACATGTATATTTTGGATTTGGCTGCTAAACTCGACACTACCGCCGATTTCATTTGCCGTCCTAAATGGGGCGATATTTCTTATCCACCACCATTCGGTCGTGATGCCTATCCTGAAGAGGCTTATATAGCCGATTTGGATGCTAAGAGTGGCGCTTCACTAAAGGTATACATATATTCCACGCTACCAATTAACCTAGTATTTGGTATGTATGGTATATTATATGTAGTAATTTTCTTTTCTTATTCATTGAACAGCTCACCATATTGAATCGTAATGGTCGCATTTGGACAATGGTTGCTGGTGGTGGTGCTAGTGTTATTTATTCAGATACAATTTGTGATTTGGGTGGTGCTACTGAATTGGCCAATTATGGCGAGTACAGTGGTGCACCTTCTGAGCAGCAAACTTACGAATATGCCAAAACTATTTTGACACTAATGACATCATCGCCAAAACATCCTGATGGCAAGGTGCTCATCACAGGCGGTGGCATTGCCAATTTCACAAATGTTGCTGCCACCTTCCGCGGCATAATAACGGCTCTGCGTGAATTCCAACCGAAACTGGCCGAACATAATGTGTCGATTTTCGTGCGTCGTGCCGGCCCCAATTATCAAGAAGGTTTGCGCAAGATGCGCGAATTCGGCTCTACACTCGGCATTCCATTGCATGTGTTCGGTCCAGAGACACATATGACAGCGATCTGTGGTATGGCGCTGGGTAAGCGTGCCATACCACAAACCGCTACCGCTGAATTCTCCACGGCCAACTTTTTATTGCCCGGTGGTCAGCAAGCACAATCGGAATTAAAGGCAGCCGAAACTGAAGAGAGCAACAATGGCGGTAAGTTTGTCAAATTTCACCTATTTCATTAAATTATGATAATTGAACAAAAGTCTACCAATTCCTACTTTGTTGAGTGTTCTTGGTAGGTTTTGCATGGTTCAATGAAGAACAAATTGGTGTTTCCTCGTTTATTTGTTTTCATGAAAAGCTTTATTTTGGCATGAAAATATTTGTGGGTGCATTATTTTTTAAACATGAAGTATTTTATTTTCCAAAAACACATAATTTAATTGAATTGGGAAGACATTCAGGGGACTTTCAAGCTTTGTCCTCGAGATAAATACCTATATCGATATTGCAATGCAGAAAATACTTAGTCTAATAAATAATACTATTCCTTCAATTTAAGTTTGACTTTCATTAAATCAGCAAGCTAATTTAATTTAGTTAATTTTCATGAGAATTCAATCAATTCAGAATTATTTAATACGTCTTAGACTTTTCTTATAAATATGTTAAATATAAAAATGAAAATTTTCAAAAATTTTAATATTTGAATCTAAAAAAGCAGTTAATTTCATAGGATTATTTAGTAAATTAGTAACTATTTAGAGCAGTAATATATCATTTCATATACAGTCAAACTATCTCTTGATGCAAAGCTGAAAGTCTTCTTTGGATGATTAAAATTATTAAAAAAAAATAGATTAAATAATTTTTCACTTTAAAATCACCTTTTTCTAATTTTAAATTAAATTTATTGTTTTTTCTTCAATTTTAACTTACAAATGTAGGATATGTAGTAGAATAATCCTTATATCTAACAATATCCTATAAAAGCTACCAACTAATAATGTATTTTATAAATTATTTTCTATATTTTCGTATGTATCCTCTACGTCCGTCCTCATGTTTGTATGTAATTGGTTATCCTGCTCGACATCACCACCACAAATTCCGAAACCACAACCACTCCACCACCACCACCACCATTTCTGCCTCAACATATGCCTTGAAAAAAAAAAACCAAAAAACATAAAATTATTACTTTGGCAAAAATTCTCGTTTTATAAAATTGTTTGGCGTTATAAATTAAATAATTTCATATTCTTATTGTTTTTTTTTTTTTTTGTTAATGTTGTTAATGCTTCTCAATTTAAATTGTCACGAAATATGTATAAACGTGGCTGGAACATTAAAAACGTACATGCCATTACCGTTATATGATATAATCTAACGTATCCAATGCTATATGTTTGTGCTCGTGTGTTTTACCTGTTTTCGTACATCTATCTTGTTCGCCTCACGTTCATGTCTCAAAAATCAAAAATCAATACAAAAAAATCGTCTTGACACGGTCTCTATCCTGCTCGAAATCTACTGCAATATACATTCAAATCGTTATCGAAATCAAAACAAAAATCGTAAATCATTTGGGAACACATTTAAGGTATAGGTTCATCACCACAATCGATTAAACTACCACCTATTTCGGCAGATGATTCTTTAACAAACGACGCTGTGCACAACAAAGTCGCAAATGCGCATTCGCGCAAATTTTTCAGCAATAAAACGAAAGCCATCGTTTGGGGCATGCAACAGCGGGCCGTACAGTCGATGCTCGACTTTGATTTTATTTGCAGGTAAGCAAGCCTTTGTGTATTAATTTACAAAAAATTTACAAAAAAAAAAAAAAACAAAAATCATTAAATTTTGCTTTTATTATTTGTCTAGACGCGATGAGCCGTCCGTTGTCGCCATGGTATATCCCTTCACTGGTGATCACAAGCAAAAATACTACTGGGGTCACAAAGAGATTCTCATTCCAGTGTATAAGAAGATGTCAGACGCTGTTAGGAACCATAAAGATGTTGATGTGTTGGTGAATTTCGCTTCATTGCGTTCGGCATACGATTCCACATTGGAGGTATTTGAGTTTCCACAAATACGCACTGTAGCTATTATTGCCGAGGGCATACCTGAGAATATGACCCGCAAATTGATTGTTGCCGCCGACAAAAAGGGTGTCTCAATTATTGGCCCCGCCACTGTGGGTGGTGTTAAGCCCGGTTGTTTCAAAATCGGCAACACCGGTGGCATGTTGGACAACATTTTGCACTCGAAACTCTACCGTCCCGGCAGTGTGGCCTATGTTTCGCGTTCCGGCGGTATGTCGAACGAATTGAACAACATTGTCTCAAAAGCCACCGATGGAGTTGTGGAGGGTATTGCAATTGGTGGTGATCGCTATCCAGGCTCAACATTTATGGATCACATTTTGCGCTACCAAGCCGACCCAGAAGCCAAATTGATTGTGTTGTTGGGTGAGGTCGGTGGCGCCGAAGAGTACGAAGTTTGCGCCGCACTTAAAGATGGACGTATTACAAAGCCATTAGTAGCGTGGTGTATCGGTACTTGCGCAAGTATGTTCACTTCTGAGGTACAATTCGGTCATGCAGGTTCATGTGCCAACTCAGATCGCGAGACAGCATCCGCTAAAAATAAGGCTTTGCGTGAAGCTGGTGCTTACGTGCCAGACTCCTTCGACACATTTGGTGACCTCATTCAGCAAGTGTATGCTGAATTGGTGAAATCGGGACGTATTGTACCCAAGGAAGAAGTACCACCACCCACCGTACCAATGGATTACTCTTGGGCCCGTGAATTGGGTCTAATTCGTAAACCCGCTTCATTTATGACATCCATTTGTGATGAACGTGGCCAGGAGTTGATGTACGCCGGCATGCCTATTAGTGAAGTGCTCAGCAAGGATGTGGGTATTGGAGGTGTGGTCTCGCTGTTGTGGTTCCAGCGCAGTCTGCCGCCATATGTTTGCAAATTCTTCGAAATGTGTCTAATGGTGACCGCTGACCATGGACCGGCTGTTTCGGGTGCGCACAACACCATTGTGTGCGCGCGTGCTGGCAAAGACTTGGTTTCGTCTGTCGTCAGTGGTTTGCTTACCATCGTGAGTTGCAAGATTTTATGCAGGCTTTGTATGTTTTATTAATTACTTCTCCATTGCTTAGGGTGATCGTTTCGGTGGTGCTTTGGATGGTTCTGCACGACAATTCTCCGAGGCCTACGATTCTAACTTGCATCCTATGGAATTTGTCAACCAAATGCGCAAAGAAGGCAGACTTATTTTGGGTATTGGTCACCGTGTAAAATCAATCAATAATCCAGATGTGCGTGTGAAAATCATCAAAGAATTCGTTTTGGAGAACTTCCCATCTGCGCCACTATTGAGATATGCTTTGGAAGTGGAGAAGATCACAACAAGCAAAAAGCCAAACTTGATTTTAAATGTTGATGGTGTGATCGCAACCAGTTTCGTAGATATGTTGCGCAATTGTGGTTCGTTCACAAAGTGAGTGTGCAAAAAAACAAAATTATAATAATTTTCTTATAATTAATATATATATATATGCATAATTTTCAGTGAGGAGGCGCAGGAATACATCAATATCGGAGCGATCAACTCTCTATTCGTGCTGGGACGCAGCATAGGCTTCATCGGTCACTACATGGACCAAAAGCGATTGAAGCAGGGTCTATATCGTCATCCATGGGACGATATCTCATACGTTATGCCCGAACAATTCAACTAAATACCTTAGAGGATTATTATTATTAGTTGAATGATATATACTTATGTCATATATTAAAAAAAATACATTTGTAATTGTGAAATCCCTCATTATCAAGAAGGACATGTACATACCTATACTTGGATAACTAACTACATTTACATATGTACACATATATATATATATATATAATATAAAGAAATATGTGGTAGGAATTTTCAGCACAATTACAAACCCATAAATATAAATACACACTCCAGTAAGTTTAACTTAAAGTTGTTAACGTTTAATGAAGATTAGTAAAACAAAAAATCAAATTTTCCATTATAATCCGTATTAAAACTGTTTAAGGTTTCGCATTTTTTGAACGCATTTTTTTTTCTACATTTTCTTCATTAATATGTATTTTGCTTAATATCCCCGCTTTGTTATTATAATTCTTTTTATATACATAATATTTAATTAGGAGCAAATATAAAAAGTTAGTGGTTGAGCACAATAGTTGTGTTAAATAAATTTGTTTTGGAATTTTCGGTATCATATTTTCAGATTGTACTATAATTTTAAAAATTATATATAAAAATTGTGGGAACACAATAAAATTATCTACAAATGATTAATGAATAAATAAACTGCTTAGACTAAATAAAAATAATGTCAATGGCTTAATGTAAATTAAATTAAAAAAAAACTCTGATTGAATAACTATTCTAAAAAAAACAAAAAACGGTATTCATAACAGCATATGCAAATTGTTACATATCGTTATTTGTATAACGAGATTGTTTGTATGTAGTGAATGCACCATGCACTTGTTTAAATTATGTATGTATGTATTTAATTCAATACTGTCAAGTGTGAAGAAAACTATACCAATGGGTAGAAATTAATTAGGAAATACAAAAGCGATTGGTACTTGTTAGGAAGTTCAACTGAGAGAAACCTGCATAACTATAAGAGCTACTAGCGTAGCTTCAATTGAATTAAATTGCAAAATACGAAAATATTATGAAATAAAATTTAATTTTTCTTTTGCACGGATTTTATGCACACAAATAAAGAATAGAATTGTTAATCATAAAAGCGCTTTTAAATTCTTTTTGTTTTTTGTGTAAAAATTATGAATGAAAATTTAAACTTAACTTGCAGTATACGTTATACTATAATTTTCACCAAGAACTATGCCGGCTGTCAAAACATTTCCTTAACTAAAAACAGTAATAAAAACTATAATTTTTCGTTTATCTAATCTCAAACCTTGTTTTTTATTATAATTGTTTGTCAGTTGTATTCAAAAACCTTATCTTAAAATATATTTACACAAAAAAGCGAACCTGCACCATAACACAACAGTGCCAGTTGTAAAAGTAAATTACTGCGACTCTTGGCGTAAATGCTAAAGTGACAACTTAATTTAAGATGAATATCGTCTTTAACGTCTGATGAATGGCGTTTGAATTAAATCCGCTATGGATTTATGCATTACATTATTGACTTAGAGCGCCTCATTGGGCTAAGCTTATGCCAATGACTATTTGGCTTATTAATGTCTTCATCTCATGCGTCGCATTTTGCGTTCGAGTTTTCGTTGTTTCTTTTCATCCAACTCGGGTTCTTGTTCAGCTGCATTGCGTTGTGATAACCACGGCTGTATCACACTGCCCCATAACATCCAGAACGCTCTCAAAGGTGCCAGTAACAGCAGGTACCAGAAGTAATTTGACAACAATGATAAAAGGAGTGTGCCTGATGTTAAGATTATTAGATCCTTGACATTTCTATAAAAAAAAAGAAAGTCATATTACTTTTGTAATACATATTTTACATTTTTCAATATTCACTTACTCTGCTATACCACCCTCCATATTCAAGTCGTTTCCAGAGTCTAGCAGTGCACCACTTTCAGAGTATTTTGGTCGTGACATAAACGTCATGAACTGCACCGCTGCGGCCAGTATAAGTAAAGCTATGAAGCCCATAATCTTTAATGAAAGCAACAGTTTGTACATATGTATGTATATACCATACATGTAATATGAGTGTATAATCATTATTGGAAGATATAAAATTCGCTAGCCTTTACATACCACTGTCGCTTTGCTCAGTCCGAAAAATACCAAGTTAAGCAATACCATACCAGCCGCACTGCCAATGGCCATGTTCCTATAAAACTTCAGTGTGGCCTTATTCTCTTCCACAATCTGCTTTGCTCCTTTTGTACCTTGTTTTCCCTTTTGTTGCGGCTAAATAATGTAAAATTTTAACACACTGATGAATTGCTAACTTATATTAATAATTTTATACTCACCGCCATTGCTTTTCTATTAATATTACTTATTTTTCTATTAAAAATACTTTCAGCAATATTTGTTTGTACAATAATTATGCTTTCTTTATTTTTGGCTGGTTAAGTACAAAATAATATTCGTTTGGTTCACGAACGTTTGTGACGCGTCAACAATTAACCGAACGATGACAGCTGCCACTCGACAGCTGATTGAAATTTATAACAGATTTATTCAAGACTTGCCGTAACTTAACTTATCAATATAATTCCACAGAGGGTTGAGTTGTTAACTCTAATACGGTTGCTCCGCGAAATCCAAATTACATTATTCGCTCTCTTGATCGAATTACCAACTACCATGCAATTTTCGACCAGATAGTAGTATTCTCTAAATTTATCAGAAATATACCGAAATCAAAGAACGTATATAAATTCATATATGTTCTTTGCCGAAATCAGCTGACAACTGAAAATAAAAAAATTTATAGAATAAACAATAACGGAGATTTTTTTTGAAGCATGAAATATTTTATATATTGAGAAATAAAAATTAGAAATTATCAAAGAAAAAAATATATAATTTCAAGTCGTTTATTAAACTTGCTGAAATTACTTGAGGAGTTAATATAATTTTGTTTGAATATGTTGATTTAAATAAATATATATGCACATATATACAGGGTTTTGCAATAAAAAATATTATTTTGATATTCAAAAAAACGTTTATTATAATATAATTATATATTAATTAATCTACGTTTTTTGGTATTACTAAGCTTTTGTTATCGACTAAATAACTCGATAAATTTTTATTAGTAGTTCCGGTAATATTAACTTCCGTCTTCCGGTTGACATTTCATTTATTTCTTTAAATTGAATGTCAATAATATATTACTCAAGCCACATTTTAAGGGATTATAAAGCAACTCATGTACTTGAGCTTCTCTACATTTATACTAAAATACGTAACTGTAAACATTTGAAGGCTTTATTAGTCCTCGAGCGAAGATGCACATTTGCATTCCATGTAATTGGACACAGCTTCAATTATATGGCGCGATGAAATACCGAATTTATCAAGCAGCACTGCCGGCGGTCCGGAGCGAGGCACATGTGGTACATATAAATGTTTCACTTCCATATCGCGTTCCATGGCAAGCGCACTCAGAACAGCTTCGCCCAAGCCACCCTCTTGGTAATGATCTTCAATCACAATGATGCGTCCTTGACATACACGTGCATTTACCATTATCAAGCCAGCATCTAACGGTTTTATAGTGAAAGGATCTATAATACGCACTTTTATACCAACTTTTTCCAAATCATTCGCAGCAGACAAGCATTCATATAAGGTTACACCTGCGCCGATAAGTAGTACTCTATCTTTACGCGATTGTCTAATCACTTTACCTATACCCACCTGAAAGACCTCTTCGTTTTTGTAAATAACGGCTGTACTCGGTCTGGATGTGCGTATAAAACAAATACCGGGCGTATTTGCTGCCAACTCCACAGCACGTTCACAGCTGACGGCATCAGACGGGTAGAAGACAGTGCTGCCTGGTATGGCGCGAAACATGGCAATGTCTTCGAGTGCCATCTGCGAAGGGCCATCCTCACCTATGCTTACGCCACAGTGTGAACCACAAAAATTGGCGTTTGTCTGCGAAATGGCACCCATGCGTATCTGATCGAACGCACGACTTAGAAAAGCAGCAAACGTAGAAGCAAAAGCGATTGTGCGATTACGACATGTGGCACCGATGGTGACGCCAACCAGATTTTGCTCAGCAATGTAGCATTCAATGAAACGGTCTGGAAATTTTTGTTTCACCTTCTCTGAGTAGGTGGAGTTTTTCGTTTCACCGTCGAGCGCTATCACCCGATCACATCCGGCTGCCATTTTAGTCAGTGCAGTGCCGTAGGCTACACGCGTTGCTACTGGTTCTCCTAATTTGTATGACGGTGGTGTGTCCAATTTTACATTGCTAATATTAACCTCAGGTACTGTCATTCCGGCGTTTGTTCGCGGTTTGAGAGAGACTGGGCAAGGTGATCGATTGATGATTGAATATTCGAGCTTCCTTATGCAATCACAGGCTTTATCACCCAACGGCTTGCCATGCCAATTTTCTTGATCTTCTATTCCCGGAAATCCTTTGCCTTTCAATGTTCGCGCAAGAATCGCCGTCGGTTTGCCTTTGGTACTTGCCGCCGATTCAAAGGCATTGATTAGTTCTACGATATTATGACCGTCCACAACAAGAGCGTTGAAGCCGAAAGCGTCCAAACGTTTCTCATAAACATCCATATTATGCTGTAGCTGCGTGGGATCGGATTGACCCAACCGATTAATGTCGAATATAACGCAAAGATTATCTAACTTGTAGAAGCTGGCAAAATGTATAGATTCCCAAATGGAGCCCTCGGCTGATTCTCCATCGCCGACAATACAATAGGTCCTATTTGGTATTAATAAATGATAAATAAATGCGCACAGGTGTTCTACATACATACATCATACCTATAATCAGCTCTATCAATATTCTTTCCTATGTAAGCCATACCAGCCGAAACCGCTACACCTTGACCCAGGGAGCCGGTACCAACATCAATGAAATTCAGTCGTGGTGTAGGATGACCCTCAAGATCGGAATCGAATTTACGTAAATTTTGTAGATTATCCACTGGAAAGAGTCCAGCTTCTGCCCAAGCGGCATAGAGTATGGGTGCAGCGTGACCTTTCGAAAGCACCAGCCGATCACTAGCCGGATTGCGTGGTTCCTTCATATCCAAACGCATGACGTTAAAAAACAATACGGCCAATATGTCGGCGATAGATGAACAGGATGTGGGATGGCTATAGAATATGAGAAAATTGTAAATAAAGAGAAGAACTGACATTTGACAAGCAGTCTTCTTAACATATATACCCTGATTTGGATGCCTGCGTTGCTCGTATAGCATGAATCCGTAAACGATTCGCTATATCTTGCAGCTCCTGAATGCGATCCAAATGGATTGGTTCTTCGGTTGGAGCAAATGTCGTCTTAGTTTCTTGCGCATGCTCACTCATGACTTTGAATTTATTTTGTTTGAAATAATTTTGAACTTTTATTAAAAAATTTGGTAATAAAAATTTGTTAATTTTTTTTTTTTGTTTTTCTTTTGACATGTAACAACTCAGAAAGTCTAATATGATTGAAGTAAAAAAAAAGTTCATACAGGGTTCTTAAATGCACTAAAAAGTCACCAAAATTTATGTAAGAGTTTAAGCGGCTTTTGAATAAATTGCAGGAAAAAAACATTTGCCGGTTGCGACTTCAGCCCGTAGAAAATATTCTTACTGTAAGCAAAAACAGGTTTCCACCAAGTCGGCTCTTTGGTTCCGGTTCTGGCCTTGCAACCTTCTTGTTGCCAAATTGACAGTCTTCTTTCAATCCACTGTAGTTGTTGAAGAGAGCTCACGGTGAGCCGGTGTACAAGTGTATGAGAAAACCGATTGGCTGTCTCCTGATGAGATTGCAAAATTTTTTGCCGTCGAACCGTCTTTGTATATGTCGACGTTCTGCGCATATTCGACTCGTTATTTTTACTGCTACAAAATAACAAGCCGAGCTCATTTTAGGACATCGGGGCGTGCACACAACTAAAAAACCCTGAAAGAAATTTCAGATACGAAGTAAGCCATGTGGTTTGCTTAATTTCTTTGTGTGATTTAATACCAGTTAGTTCGCTAGGCGACCCAGGGTTCCTGTCCTGG
Organism: Ceratitis rosa; assembly: GCA_037013455.1. NCBI lineage: Eukaryota > Metazoa > Arthropoda > Insecta > Diptera > Tephritidae > Ceratitis > Ceratitis rosa. The sequence continues at coordinate 1,385,087 of JAWMAG010000001.1, read as the reverse complement.
TTCGACCAACTTCCAAAATTATAGAAAATTAATTGTTCTAATTGCGGTCGCTCCTCGGTAGGGAATGTCAAACCCTACGAGTGTATTTCTGACATGAACATCAAAGCTCCTCATGAAATTCCAGCGGCCGTTCGGAGGTGGCTTAGAATAAATTGCATGTGCCTCCATTTGTTGAAAAAACATCAGAACACATACCACAAATTGAAGGTGGAGCTCGGCCGAAAATCGCTTCAGCGTTATATACATATATACGAGGGGATTAACAAAAGTTCGGTAAGTTAACCAAAAAAAGAACAAAAATTCTTTTTGTATTTATTTGTAATCTTTGTCCTTTTTTATCTTCTATAACCTATAGATCCACTTCTGAAAACAGTCTTCAAAATCTTGCTTTTTAAGCTTATCAAACGCCGCAAATCCTCTTTCTTCCTGTTTTCCAACAAATTTTTGAAAACTTTTAGTAAGCACTCTACGATTTACCATTTTGCAGTTACCGTCTGACACTTTTCCAGTGGAATAGCAGCTACGATATTAGATCAGGTGAAGTAAACTGCCATCATTACTGACCACTTTCGAATTTCTTTAGGAAAAATTGAGCAAAATGCAATCGAGTCTCTTTTGGGGCCTCATTTAAAATTCGTGGCACTCATCAGGCAGATTTCTTCGTGTAGCTCAGATGATTACTACAGCGATGCCGCCATGGCATTCAAGCACTTCACTAGAGCTACAGTGACCGAAGATTTTGGTAGACCTTCTAGGGCCTCGATCTCTACGGAAAAATATTCGGTCTGGAATCTACGGAGCCACTTAGAAATAGTCTTTAAAGACGGTGGAATCGTTCCATATGCAAGTTAACATTCACTAAATATTTGTATTGGCTGTAAATTACGCCGAAACCCGAAGGGAATTTCTGTTTGCGTTCGTTCTAAAATTTGAAAGGAAGACCGATAAAGTAATTACAAAGGATTTGGTATTTTTAGGTTTAACAAAAACAAATTGGAAGTCATCAACTAACCCAACTTTTGTTAATCATCTCGTACTTTCTGCGATTGGATTTCCGCAAATCTCTTTCTTTCTTTCTCTCCCTCTCTCTCTTTCTTTCTATCTCCCTCTCTCTCTTTATTTCTCTCACCCTCTCTCTCTCTCTCTCTTTCTTTCTCTCTCCCTCTCCCTCTCTCTCTTTCTCTCTCGGAATACCCGCAAAAGAAATAAATATTTTTAAAACGTAGTTCGCATTTATTTCACTATATTTTTATTAAATATACAAATATTTTGTTTGTTTGTTGGTTTGTTTGTATTACAATACAAATCTTCAATTGTCACTTCACTTTCCATCCATTCATTTTTCATTTTTCATTTTTCATTTCTAACGATGTTATTATTTTACCACTTTACTTAATTTGTATGATTTAATTTGTAGGTTTGTGTTGTTGTTCTTAAGCATACTCTTGTATTATTTATTTAAAATATGATTTTTGCATTTTTTATTTATTTATTTATATTTTTTTTTTGTTATTTTATTTATTTTTATTTTTTGCTTTTTCATAAAACTAATTTTTCTTTTACAATTTACGTACTTTATTTTAAATATGTATGTGTATTTTGTGTTAATTTTATTGATATTGATTACTCAATATAAACATTCTCTCTTATGTTGAGTTCATCATTATTTATATGTATGTACGTGTATATATATATATAAAATTGCTTATAAGTTACAAGAAAGATGAATTAAAACAAAAACAAGTTTTTTTTATTATTTTATATTTTATATTGTATAAGTATAAGTATGTATATCATAATGTTTTTTTTTCTCTTCTTTTCTAATTTTACTTCTTTTTGCATTAACAAGAACAATGATTACATATTCATTATATGGGTGGTAGTAATGCATCATCTTATTTAAACCACATTTAATTTATATATGTATGTAGGTATATATATGCAAAGGAGAATACAAAATAAGTAGTTGAGTGTAAAATGTGTGAGCATGAAGAGGAGGAAGGAAGGAAGGGTTTTGGAACAAAAAGAAAAAAAAAAAAACTCGATATCTTTAGACAGGCCTCTATAACTAAGTTCGAACAACTTCATTAGATTCTTTTTTGTTTTTTTTTTTGTTTTTATGTTTTTTGCTGTTGGCTTAAACTACATACAGGCTAAATTACATAATAGATTAATAAAATTGTAAATATGTCGAGTGTGTGTTTGTGTTTGTGTGTAGTAGAGGGAAATAGGAAAAAAAGAGATTTCTAGCTTCTTTACTTCGCAAATCTTTTAGCTGTTGTTTCTTTAAGAAATCATAACAGCGCTTGCATACATACAAATGTACATATATAATATATTATTTTACATATATATATTATATGTTTTTCTGCAATCGCAACCAAATTACCTACCATACACGTATGTAAGTAGTTAAATAAGGGAAATATGTTAGGTAAGTTGCTACATATTATATAAAAATGTAGGGCATACGCACTTTCGTATATATACACGTATATATGTATGTATATACAAAATTAATTTAATTTGTTGTTTGTGTAAGGAATGAAATGGCTAATTTTATTCTACTTGTTTTGGATATGTGTACGCTGTGAGATTTTACTTTTCTGAATAGCAGAGTTGACTTGAGTGTGTGTGTTAATAAATAAATAATTAAATTATTAAACAACAATTTGATGCTGAAAAACTACATACAGTGTTGAAATACACGCTAAACATTCGAGTGGTGTTTAATTTTATTATATCTACAAGCACATAATTAATACATACATATATACAATTTATGTTTTTTTTTTACCAATGTAGTTTCAGCATCAAATTATGGTTAATAAATAATATGAAAAATTTGAGAAGTAAATGAAATGAACAATTTATAATAAATAAATTAACATAATATTGAGCAATATAAAGTGTTAGGGCAATGGACCTTTGTACCTGTTAGTGGAAATTTAAATAAAAAAAAAATTAAATAAAATAAAAAAATAAATATAAAATATGTTTGAGCTCGAGACCAAGTAATAGCATAATATAAAAGTATTGTGCAGAAGCAGATTTTGATTAACAAACATGGTTTTTCGATAAAAAATAATAATTTAAAGAATTAAATCTATATTGGAGTGGTTTTAGTAATATAAATTCATGCTGAATTGTGAACGTATATCGTTATTTTTATATAAAAAGGCCTTATGTGTTTGTTTTAATAGCTTTTTATATTAAGATAACAAATCTATTTCGAATTTTTTCTTATATAAATTAAAAAAATAGTAATTAATTTGCTGCAACAATAAAAAAAGTTCTTAACGCCGATGAAATATAGAATGGTCTGCATTAACATTTTAATGAAATTGAATTTTTAGCCTTTTAGAAACTTATAACAATATCTAAACTTGTTATAAATTTTAAAATTGTTCTTCAATAGTCACATTTGCAACCGCAAACTACCTATTTAAATAAGCAAATTGAAAGTTTTTGTGACTAAAACTGCGGGAAAATAAAATGTTGGGCCAAGATTTCTTTTTTTTTGATATTTTTGTAAATTTTAAAATTTAACAGCACCATTCTAGGTTTCATCAGCTTTATATATGTAGGTATATTGCTCAGAACTGTACGATTGCATGATTAATTAAATGAACATTTATTGTAAACGATGTAATTTGTAAATTATGACATAATTTCGTCTTAATAATGTTGTTGTTTTATTATGAATAATAACAGTGAGAGTCTAAAATGCAGTTTTAATATATGTACATATATATATAAAATATATATAAACACAGAAAAATAAATATTTGCATTAAAATGAAAATGATGTTTAAAATTAAAAATTCATGTTTATGATTTTAAAATTAATCATGAAATCATGCAATCGTGCAGTTCTAAAATTCTAAATTTAAACTGTTTACTTTTCGCTTAAGGGCAGAACGCAAAATGGTAAAAAAGACTTTTAAATGTTTATATATGTTTTTAATTAATTTAATATATTTAAGATATTTTGTGTAACTTTTGTTTAGTCAATTTCAAAATAACTTTTATAAAATAAAAATATGCCAATAATGTTCTATATGGTCAGCAAGCTCGAGTTTTGAGCGTGTATATTTATGTATATTTTTCACAATTTTTTTTTTAGCTTACGAGTTTTGTTATAGAGATAGAATATAGAGATTAACATATAGAATATAGAGATTAACAAAAAAAAAAAAAAAAAAAAAAAAAAAAAACAATGAAAAAGAATTTTACTGAGCTAAAAAAATTGTACACAATTACTGCAGCCACTTACATAAGACAGTATAAAGATATAATAAGAATTGAAATTTACTCAAAGGTGTTATAAATGGAAGTTGTGTGTGTGCATGTGTAAAATGTGTTTAGGGAATTGCATAATGTATTGATTCGAAAGAAAGTGAGTAATAAATTTTCAACAATAATCTGTTTCATTTCAAAACTTCAAAAATTAAATAAACATAAAGCTACATATGATTAAAGTATTTAAAAAAATTTTGTTCGAGTTTTTAAGCCACGAAATAATGTTTATTTACTAATATGTAAATTTCATTTCGCAGCTGATTAGTTTGCATACATAGCTATTATGTACAATATGTGCATATGTATATTTATAAAATTATTATAATTATTTGTTTGTATGTTCGTACATATAGAATATGTATAATTAAAAATAAACAAATTTAACTGTCTCTTATGTGTATGCATGTAAAAGATGCATAGAAAAAAATAAAAAAAAATTCAACTTAAATACTAAGGGTTTGTGTACTTGTGTAAACACCATTCATACACAATATAGGTGAATTGATGTAAATATTAACCGTTTTTCTATTACATTTTTTACGTTCGTTTAGCATGAATGGTGCACTATAAGCTGTTTTCCTTTTCAATTATAGTATCTATGATTGTGTATTGTGTATGTATTTAATATTTATATTATTTTTTTTCTTTAATATTTACATATTTATATAATTTATACTTTGTGATATATGAAGTGCGTAAATTTAAGTAATATCTATTCATATTGGTTGTGTATGCTTGAATTAACTCAAATCCTGTATGCACATACAAACATACATACACGTATATACATAAACGAAGCGAACTTGTTTCATCTTTGAAAGCGCTTAAATTCGACAACGTTTGCAAACACTCAGACCGTTACTGCCGTTGAAAATTGAAATTTCTATGGAACCACAGGGTACCGAATATCAATATGGAAGATTTTCACTTCACAAACTAAAAGTAATGTTAAATTTTCAGTTATATGTAAATAAAAATTAAATATCGAAATCGCGTCATTTTTTACATGCATTACGGAGCGTTTCAAAGGTTTATGTATAGGTATATGGCACAGCCAATCCAAAAAAGACCCAATTTATAATTTTCTTTAAATAGTTTTTAACAAGTCTTCAAGACCTGACCTTAAAGTTTCGAATTTTCAGAATCAACTATTGTATTGTACATACTTCGAATTGCGCCTTTCTTGAAGTGCGTGTGCTGCTATGTATGTATGTATGTATGTACATATATTATATTTTTGCTTCTGATGCATTGGATATGCCGCCTATATAATCCTAGCTACAATAATCTTGTATATCCATACAATTACTAGTTTTTTTTTTAAATTTATTTTTACGTTTTTTTTTTTACCTTCAGTTTAAAACTCTTTACAATTCCTAACTTGCGCTTAGAAGAAATGTTCGCCTCTTTTAGTTGAATTGGATGCATATACAGCTTGTGTTGCATTAACTTCTTCGCCACATACACCGCCCGCTGCAGCTGTGGCGTTCGCTGTCGCTGCCGCTGCCGTTGGTGCTATGGTGGGCGGTGCTGCGCCCAACGCTGTTACTGCATGCCACCAAGCATGCGGTGGCTGATGATGCGCAGCCGCATAATGTTGTAGATGATGTTGTAATTGCTGTTGTTGCACATGTGAATGGGCATCGCCGGCCTTTGGCTGGTTGTGATAATGTCTGAGCGGTAACAACGTTTGGTGTTGCTGTTGTTGTTGTTGTTGTTGGTGGTGGTGGGGGTGGTGAATTATGTGTTTATTGCCAGCGTAAGCATTTATGCCACTGCCATGGGATGTTGTGCTATAACGTTGATGTTCATCTACCATCGTCCTCCCACTCATCGCCACGCCCTACTTCAGATGTCAATCATTCTTCACTGGGTAGTAGACTAGGTCAGATTGTTGCGGGTGTTGTGACTGTAATTGTTGTTGTTGTATGTGATGCATATAATCACTGATTGGTGGTAGCACTGTTTTCTGTTCATCACCGCCACCGCCGCCGCTACTGCCCAATAACATCGCAGGATATCCACCACCAACGCCACGATCATAGATGCTTGCATGTGGTGGTGGTGGCAGGAGGTGTGGAGCGAGGGGATGATGCGCGGTTGGCGCAAGTGGATGGTGTCCGCTTAGCGTATGTGATGCCGCATGTGGATGATAGGGTTGGAAACTGTTCTTTTGCTGTTGCTCAGTTATATCCGCTAAACTGGGATGATGGGAAGGCAGATGGTGGTGATGATGAGCAGCTGCCGCAGCAGCTGCATTGGTTTCGTATAATGAGGCGCCACTTGGAGAGCCATACAAGCCGGGGTGTCGCATTAAACCGGCCGTACTATAACCTCCAGCCGCTGCAGCGGCTGCGGCGCTGTGATGTTGATGTGGATGCGACTGATGGTGTAGAACGGAGTGCGGATGCTGTGGTTGGGCTTGTTGCTGTTGCTGCTGAAGAGCTGAAAGAGAATTTTGTTGATGTTGTTGCGGTTGTTGCTGCTGTGGCTGAGATTGCGATTGAGATACGCCCATTTGTGTGGCACCTGGTTGCATTAAATCAAAGTTATATTCCATGGAAGCTGGGTTCGTATCAATGAGATTCGTTAGTATGCTGCCAATATTGTTGTAGTTGTGCGGATCTGCTCCCCCAACACCACCAACGCCTACGGCGCTGCTCTGACCACCTTGTGCATTACTCTGCGTTTGCTGTTGTTGTGCGTGCTGTTGCTGCTGCTGCTGCTGCTGTTGTTGTTGCTGCTGCGGTGCACCACTGCCGAACATCATTTGTGAGGCGGCAGACCCACCAGATGGCCACATATTCTGTATTGAGGAAAATGCATTAGTTTTAATTTTGAAAAGCTAAAATTTTTTAAGACCACCAAAGAGTTAATGAGCAAAGCCTACCTGAAAGCTGATTAGTTCACCACCAATTGTCGATTCCTGTTGTTTGTTGCTGACGCCACCACTCGTTCCAACTGCCGCTTGCTGTTGCTGTTGTTGTTGCTGTTGTTGTTGCTGCTGCTGCTGCTGTTGCTGAGTTAGTGAATTCGGCGTTGTGTTACCCGATGGACCGCCATTAGAGCCGACATTCATTGGAAGCCCGAGGAAATCTGGTGTGTCAACAATATAGTATTTGGCGGTGTTGTCTTTCAGTTCACCACCGCTAGGCGCGCCAACAACGCCTTGTTGCTGTTGTTGTTGTTGTTGTTGGGGTATTGCCTGTTGTTGTTGTGGTTGTGGCTGCTGTTGCTGCGCTTGTGGTTGGTGCGGATTAACACCACCAATTGAATTGGCACCGAAACCGAGATTTGCCCAAGGCGGCTCATTCGATTGCTGTTGCAGTGCGTACTGTTGTTGTTGCTGCTGTTGCAATTGCTGCTGCTGTTGGTGCTGCAACGGTGACTGCTGCGGCTGTGGCGATTGCAAACGTCCGCGTTGCGGTGAGTGTGATGGTTGGTGATGATGTTGCTGTTGCAATTGTTGAGTTGGTGTTGCGTGATGAAGTGGCGATCGCTGCTGATTGTGGCGATGTTGTTGTTGTTGTTGCTGCTGCATTTGGTGCTGATGATGGAGCATTTGTTGATGATGCAACTGCTGTTGGGTTGGTGGCATATGGTGCGGCGACGAGAAATGTTGCGGCTGTTGTTGTTGCTGAGGATGTGGTTGGTGCGGGCTTTGCGGTGTATGGCTGCGCAAATGTTGTTGTTGCTGCTGCTGCTGTTGTTGTTGTACCGCAGCTGCAGAGGACGCAGCCTGCTGCTGTTGATGGTGCTGCTGCTGGTATTGATTGATTAACTGATGCTGCTGATAAGCACTCGCGTTGCTTTGGCCGCCAGACACACCATGATTAGGGTCAAAGTGGAATTCAGGTCCACCAGGCATGCTACCGACGCCAGCTGCACTCGTTGGACCGAAATTATTCAGCCGTGACATGATATTATTGCCTGCCACATTCGCATTGCCGCCTACGCCGATAACTGGATTGCCACTATTGCCAACGCTGTCTGGTGTATTGGGAGTGCGGCGTTGCAGCTGTTGCTGTTGTTGTTGGGCTGGTGGTGGCGTTGGCCGTTGTTGTTGTAACTGTTGCTGCAATTGCTGTTGTTGTGCGTGATGCACGGATGTTGGTGTCAGTATTTGTTGTGGTCGTTGCGGCTGCGGCTGCGGCTGTTGTTGTGGTTGTTGCTGCTGTTGCGGTGGCTGTTGTTGTTGTGGTTGCTGCTGCTGTTGCTGAGCTTGAATTCCCATCAATTTATCGGCGTTAAAGCTTTGAGTATACATGGAATTCTGCTGAGATTCATTAGTTGATAGCGAATGCTGTGATGCCGACGCAGAAGCTGTTGAAGATTGAGAGCTGCTGTTGCTGATCATCGATGCATTGAATGGATCCTGCTGTGATGAGCCTGGCGTCGTCGAAAGCGGCGGTGGCGTTGAAACGTTACTCACGCTTCTTTGAAGCTGCTGTTGTTGCGGGTTCTGCTGCTGCTGCTGCTGCTGCTGCTGCTGCGTCTGCTGCTTTGGTTTACTCGAATTTGATTTTTTCGCAACTTTCGCGGGTGGAGGTCCCGGCATATCTGCAGTCGGGAGCATTTCTAAACGCAAAAACATAATTAGGTTCAGAATTTCTTTTAACTTAAAGTATGTTTTTTGTTTTATAATTGCGTTATATACCTATATAATAAGGATTTAAAAATTTTTGACCCCCCTAAGCAACTTTTTCATGGCGTTATGAGAAATAAGAACTAAATTGACGCTTTTACTATTTCAAGGTTATGAAAGGGCGGGAGGAAGCGGAAGTTGTAACTAAAAATTGTCCCCAAATTCGATGCGGGAAATGTTAAGAGAATGACAGTTCTTAGCTGTATACCACTGCCATGGTAACTATTGAATTTTACACGTTTCTCATGAGAGGCCTGATTTTCTGGAAATAGATTTTTAAAGCCTAAAGTCCTCAAGGATTTTATATATGAATGGACAATCGGTTGTATCAGTTGGTTTCGATAAATCATTAATAAGTTAAAAGGGAATAATTCTACACGTAAAAACTTTAAACTTTAAAACTTGAGAGGAAATTTAGCTTTCTAACAACCCTACATGACCAAAGCAATTCGGGACAAATATGGTATAGTAAGTTTATCTCTTCTGCTGACGATACGTAAATACTTTTGAACAGTACCAGTATAGAAATTCATGTCTAAAGAGGTACTTTACAATAGATCCACATGATTAGATAAACTCGATATAGTTTTTAATGGCTGTTGTTGTTCTTGTAATCGCAAAAATATTTCCCAAATCGGATTTCGATGAAAATTGCATGAGTGACAGTCCTTGGCTGGACGAAAATTCGGGTGATTTCGGTTCAAAGACTCTACTGTCGCGGGAGCTATTGGATTTTAGTCGCCTCTTATGATGGACATGCCTTAGCGCGGTTGAATTCTTGAATCCCTAGCTCGCAGGGTTTCTTTCTCCTTCATTTTGGTTCTTAGATAATTCGTAATAAAGCTTTGAAACCTTAATTTTTACTTTTTTTTCGATTAGATACTAACCATCATCCTTGGCGAAACGTTTCACTTTCTTCGGCGATGGTTGATTACCGTGAACGGTTTGTTTGTGACGCACCAAATGCGTTTTCCACTTGAAGGTCTATTTAAATAGAAAAAATATATATTAAAAAAATACACTAACTAATTGCATTTTATATTTTACCTGATCACAGTAACAGCAGCAGTGTGGCCGTTCCTCCGAATGTGATGGCAAGTGCCGTTGAAGTGATTTTACGGAGCCGAAACGTTTACCACACAAAGTACATTTACACTCCGACGCATCGGTGTGTGCATTGCTGTAGTGATCTTTCAGTGCCGGATATGTAAAATATGATGAGCCACAAATATCACAAACATATGTACGTTTCACTTCCGTATGCAACTGCACGTGGCGTTCCAAATTCGCTTTCAAAGTAAAACGATTCTGACAAATGTGGCACTCGAAAAAGTTGTCTTTCTTATGGACACGTATTATATGCTGGTACAGCGCATTCTTCGAGGGGAAGTCGGCACCACAAACCTCACAAATAGCACCGTCTGCCTTGTGGCCTGTGGTGTCCAAGTGTTGTTGATGTAATTTCTTGTGCGGAAACTTTTGTCCACATTCGACACACGAATATGCTAAAGATAAAATTGAAACATTAATAACTAGAAATGATATCATTTCGTGCTTCATTAGTAAAAATAAATTAATTAATATTATTAGAACTAAGCATTAAGAAATGAATGAAGAAAATATTAAGTTATTTAAATTATACATATGTAAACAGCAGTGCAATGTGAAAATAAATATTTATATACATTTACATATATAGCGTGAAAACCAATTTGGTTTTAAATAAAGCCACAAAAGATCGGTGAAGTACACATGGTTTAAATATGAATGAATTGTAGAAATTTACACTTCATTTACGGTTAAGGTACACTCTATACTTAGTAGTTTGTGTTAGTATTTCGAGAATTTTCAGGCACTCACACTCACACTCACTTTTGAATTCTTTCTTGCTGTGAGATTCAACATGGGCGTGGAATTGTTGGCGACGCGAATATGATTCGCCACAGGTGTCACAGACAAATGGGAATTCCTTCGCATGCACTGTCCGATTATGATGAATTATTTCCTAGAAGAGGGAAAAAAATATATTTTTTTTGAACGATTTTTAAACTCAAATTAATTAAAAGTTAAAATAACCTCTGACAAGGAAATCTCCAAAATTTCAGAACGTTCAAACAAAATATCGGTATTTTTTACTTCACATAACGCTTACCTCTAACGATGTACCATTCGGTTGGCCACAATCATGACAAAAGCCAGGATGTATTTTATAATGGTCCAGCAATGATTTGCGTTTTCGATATGACTTTGGGCACTGCAGGCATTGATAACTAGGTTTCGCCTTCTTCACACCAGTACCTGCACCGCCGCCTCCTCCAACACCACCCGGCGGTGCTTGAAGCGAAGTACTGCTACTACTACCACCATCAATAAGCTGCTGTTTCGATTCCATATCATCCAAATCATGTTCATCCAAATCATCATCTTCATCGTGTGATAAATCATTATCGTCCAGGCCTAAAGATATGTTCAAGGAAGCGGAGGAAATTGAACCTGAGGTTGAGGCGGATGTCGAAATGCCGCTCATCGCGTTGCTGCTGGGCGTAGCACATATAGAGAGCATATTCGCCATGGTTGGTGCCGAAGATGCGGTAGCTGGTGTTGGTGCCGTGCAAGCGGAAGACGTGTCGGCGTGTTGCTGCAGTTGTTGTTGTTGCTGCTGTTGCAAATTTAGCTGTTGCTGGTGTTGCTGCAGCGCATCTGCATGTTGTTGTTGGTTCATATGCAACATAGGCAGCGCGTGTTGCAATTGTTGGCGCTGCTGCTGTTGCTGCTGCTGCTGTTGTTGGTGTTGTTGCTGCATTTGCGCATGCGCCGCGACCGGAGACTGCTGTTGTCGCTGCTCCTGCAGTGTGGGTGACGAGTGCGACAGCAGCTCTGAATTAAAGTGCTGTTGGTTTTGCTTTTTTTGCATCATGGCGGACATGCCGCCACTCTCGAGTATATTGTCAATACTGTTTATGAACGCTGGGCCTTGTTGTTGCATGCGTTGTTGTTGCAGCTGCAATTGTTCCTGCAACTGCTGCTGCTGTTGCTGTTGTTGCTGCAATTGATGTTGTGCGTTCTCAGCCATGCCTCCCAACAAAGTTAACGGATGTGCTTGTTGTTGCAGGCTCCGCTGCGGCTGTGAAGTGTCTTGCTTTTGATTTTGCATTATTAGCCTCTGTTGCTCCTGTTGTTGTTGTTGTTGTTGTTGCTGGTGGTGGTGGTGCTGCTGCTGTTGCTGAATCGCCAGAAAATGCGACTGATTAGCATTCAGCACACTATTATTGAAATTCTCAGGCGTTCTATTCAACAATGTGGAATCCCCACTGGAACCACCCACACTGCTGCCACCACTGTTACTGCAATTATTCAGTCCTGGTAATAACATAGTGCCAACTTTGGCGTTCAGGCTGCCGCTGCCGCTGATGCCAACGCCCGCTGTGGCTGCATCTGGCTCATTTTTCCGCACCTCATCATCGTTAAGTGCAGCAAATGGTATCGAGTTCGCCTGCTGTTCGCTCTGGGCTTGTAGATATTGCTTTGAAAAGTTTTGTTGCTGTTGTTGCTGCTCTTGTTGTTGTTGTTGTAGTGGCAAAGTTCTACTTTGCTGTTCGCTCTGTGTGCTAATGCCATGCAGCGTTTCCACTTGCTGCTGCAGCTCCTTGGGAGCCAAACTCGGAAGATCACCAACAATATTCGCCAATTGCTGACTGCCTTTGCTAAGATTATTTATATTATTGCTTGCTGTAAGGCCATTTATCACAAGGTTGCTGTTTCTGTAAAGACGAACGTATGAAATGTACATTAATTGTTGTTGCGCGCAAATATAATATAATTAAAATAGCAAAATGTAAAAAAATTTAACATACCCTTGTTGTTGCAGAGGTTTACTGATACTATTCAAGCATTCACTTGCCGTACCTTCACCTTCGACTAACGCATCGGCTTCCGCATTATGCGTCGGCGCCGTCATCGCTGCCATGGTGGCGGATACACTTTCGGGTGTCGCGGCGACCAATGCTTGCAGATCTGTGTTGACGCCGCCATTGCTGCTATTACTATGGCCACTACCGCTGGCGCTACTACCGCCCAACACATCTTCGATATCAGAGCCCTCTTCCATGCCACGTACCAGTTGAGAAACGCCCACATCCTCATCGAGGATCTCCTCGAATTTCAACATATCTTGCGTTGCTACAGTAGACGACATTTGCGACTCAGACTCGGACTCCAGGTCAGAGTCAAATGAGATGGCAGGTAAAAGTTGACGCTTTTGCGATGCAGCAGCAGCCAATGCCAATTTGCGCAAACGCAACTGTTGCCATTCATCCAAACGTTGTTTGCGCAACTTTTCTAAAACATGTGAAGGCGGACAAGTGCCCAACAGCTGGCCAGATCGAATGAATTTCTTATAGAATTTTCTTAAAAAAGGCATATGCTCTTCAATTAATGCTGCATGTAGACGAAAACGAAATAGCTGTTTGTAGGCTCGCACATTGAATTCGCCTGTACTGTGATGGTAACGGATGGTCCATTCATTTTCACCGTGAAAGCAGTAGTCATCCTCAACATTTGTGGTTCGAATACTCTGTTCGCCAGTACTGAGCAAACATTTTTCGCTAAGCAATTTCGAGTAATGGTTGAGTTTATTGTTTTTGTTGTGGTGACGTGATAAACTTCGCACTTGCTCGTCACAACTCGTCAAGACATTCCAACTATTATTGCTGTCTTCACCAATTAGACTTACACTGGCGCCTATCGCTCTATCACGCGCGTTTGCTTGCTGCAATGAGCCACGGCAATTCGCTTTTATCGGATGTCTAGTGTTGATGATGGACGATGGTATCAGATCGAGCGGGTCTTGTTTAAGTGTACGATTACTGTTATTACATTTCAGACGTCTACTAGTGGAAGACGAATTTTCCGCATCTGCATCGGCATCGGCATCAACGTCCATGTGCACATCACCATCACCATCTCCATCCACATCCTCATCGTCCTCGTCGAGACACGTTATCTCCTCCTTGCACAGAATCTTTTCGAAATTTTGATTCAGATCTGTGGAGCCCTCATCCTCCGTTTTAATCTCTTCCTTTTTGGCAGTGAGCAACAGCTGCAGCTGCAACTGTTTCTTGTTTGCCGTTTTCGTCGAGCTGGCAAATTCATCGGTGATATGCGGGAAAAGTGATCTTGTTACACGTTCACAAGCTTCGGGATATCTACATTTCAACGTACGTAGAAGATAGTGCAGGGCATCGCACTGTGATGCTGCATCGAGACTGTCGAGCAGATTTAGCGACTGCCCTACCTGGAAACGACAGAAATAAGCAAGAAAAAAAGAAATATATTAGATTTAGTTTTGGAAATGTCTAGATAATGTGATCAATTTAGATAATTCTTAAAATAAAAAAAAGAATAGAATAAAATCTGAATAAGTCTCAAAACACATGAAAAACGGTAGACATTCTTCCACAATCTTCTTTAAGCCCGAATCGGTGTCCCCTAAATTGTTTTACATCCGTGGAGCACTGCCTGGAATATACGGCGGGTAGGGTGAGACTTCCCATTTCAGGTAGCTATTGCCCGTTACAGCCACGTGAGGTCGTTTTTCACGCAATGCATGGCTCAGTTTTACCAGCTTATGGTACACCGCACACCTATGGGCCGCTCGTTGTCTTCGACGGTAAAATCACCGCTTTTGAAGCTTCGAAACCACTCAATTCATGACTTCGCGTTCGACGCAGATTCACCATAAACTTCCATAAGCATACTATGATCTTCAGTTGCAGTTTTCTTCCAATTAATAAGGAAAATGAAAACTTCCCTGCAAATGCTGTTTTTATTTAACAAAAATTCGGACATTTTCGAAAAGGCAAAAAGCAAAAAGCTTCCGAGATCGGCCATAACTTGCAGGTGGAGCCATCTTTTGAGGTGTTTAAAAAAAAAAAAAAAAAAAAAACACCACGATATTTTTATATTTTTGAACCAAATATATTTTATTTAATCGTCTATATTGATGTTTTCTCTCTCAAAAAGGGCACCCCCGTTAGAGATCATATACTTCTTTCAATTTTTCTTTTAATCCCGAACTTTCTTTTAAACTACCAGCTGTTTAAGCCTAAATTAATCGATTAATCAGTATTATAGGAACTATATAACAATCGAAACAACTATGTACATATGGTAAATATGTATATGTATATGTATGTATATGAATTTCCTCCATGACTAGTTCTTGTTAAAACTAAAAAATCGATTTTTTATATACTCTTTCCACCATTTTTTGACTGTAGGTACTGCTAGCTAGCTAAAACAAATTAATTTTGCAAATGTAATCAATTTATTATACAAAAAAAAAAAATGGTGAAAATAAAAAGCGCGTTTATATAAGAAATACTAGCAAAAATAAATATGTATGTACTACAATACATATATACATAGTGTACTATACTGGTGAGTGTATGATTGTAAATAAAGTATCGTCACGAAATTAAAATATACTGTTACATACATACATTTGTACAAAGCACATGTACAGTTGCGTGCATTAAAATTGTAGTATACTTCTACATAAGTCAAAATTTCTTACATACATATAATTTCAGTATAAAAATTACTTCAAATAATAATATATTGTTCATAATAGGAGATTTTTTTTACCGCTGAAGCGATTTTCGACCTTCAATAGATAACTCTTTAATACTCTATGGTATACCAAAACTATTTCATGTTACTTGAGTTGGGACAACCAACTGATCATTTTTAGCCTCCACATGCAGCTCTCAAGTGCCTGCAAGTGTTAAAAACTGTCCGAAGAGCATTCCTCACCTAGGAAAACTCATCTTAGATACCGTATCTAATTCACCCTTGCATCGTAAATACCTTCTTAATCGTGCCAGAGATAGTGCAGACTCTTTTATGGTAAAATTTTAAGCTGAATTGTCAGCCGAAATCTGTTGATTTGTAGATTTTGGGCACAAGAGAGCTACGCTTGGAGAGAGTAACAAAATTATACTCGCTAATTACTAGACTAGTCTCGAATTAGGTCTAGTGTAAAGAAATCCATTATGTTTACAATAGATGGCCTTAGTGATCTGTATCTCCCGTTCACGCTAGATGGCGTTAGAAAGGAAATAGGTTGCAGTAAAAGAGATATCGGTAGAAGTGTGGATTACTTAACTCAGTAGTGTTTGAGCGCATGTCAATTTTTTCACTTGAAAAAGGCTGGATATATAAAGAAGCTCGATGTATGTGTCTCACATGAGTTAATGAACCGAATTTCCATCTGCGAATCGCTGGTGAGTCACAACAAAATCGACCAATTTCTGAAACAGATGGTGACTGGTGATAAAAAGTGAATCCCTTAAAGCAACGTCAAATGAAAACGGTTATAGTGGAAAGGCAGTCTATCCAAGCTAGGATTGACGACCAGGAAGGTTTTGTTGTATGTTTGGTGGGATTGGCAAGGAATCGTACACTATGAGCTGCTTCTCTACGGTCGAACTTTTAATTCGGGCCTTTACTGTCAGCAATTGGACACAAAAAAGCGCCCAGCTTTGGCCAACCGGAGGGTAATTGTGTTTCATCAGTATAACGCCAAACCACTCACATCGATAGATAGTCGCCAGAAGCTCCGAGAGCTTGGTTGAGAGGTTCTAAACTATGCACCTCATAGTTCGGTACTCGCACCAAGTAATTACCGTCTGTTTCTGTCTATGGCGAATGATTTGGCTGGTGAAAAACTGGCCTCAAGAGAAGCCTGTGAAATTCCAATTTTTTGCCAATACCAACAAAGATTTCCATGCCTTGCAAAAATAATAGATGGACCTAGCATTAAACGGTCTCTAACAAGCGTACAAGTGGAGAAAACTGCGAAGAGAAGTTGTTGAGGCTCGCATTCATTGTTACGAAATGCTAGAGTCCCATTCCGTTCAAACAAAAACACTTAACTAAGCACGAGTATTATATGGTAAATATGGGCCTTAAGATCATGAAAGAATCACAATTTTAAGCCGCCTTAGAGCGTACACTAATTGATTTTTAAGGGTAAGATGCCGAAAATATTTGCGAAAAGTAGAATTACTATTTTAAAGCTTGCAGCTGTATATACATACAAATATACTACAATCAGCATATACATACATACATACATACATATATATGTATATGCGCATTTATTTATGCAAATATGTAAATATCTAAGTATATACGTTAGTTTATGTATGTACGAGTAAATGTATCTATATATGTATGTACCTAGTTTGAGTAAATGAATGAAAAGCACGATAATCAAGTTCTATCCACATTTACCTCTGCACCTCTTTTGGCAATGTCTGTACACACAAATTTGTATATTTATGCATAAATATCTACACGGTAGAGGTATGTATGTATGTATGTATGTATGTACCTCTATCGTTGGTTTGACTGTAACTCCTGCTACATTCATAAAATTATTATGTAGGTATAAATGTATGTACATACATTCATGCATATGTATACATACATATATGTATAGTTTGCGCGAAGCTTTCTAGCCAACATGTTTTCCACCCATTCCTCTTTTCTCTTCTGCATCGCCGGTCTACTCTGCTATTTATTACTCTGCCACCTACCCAACCAACTAGCTTTGGAGGTACATACAAGTATGTATGTATCTTTATTTGTATGTTTGTATAATATATATTGCATATGTATGTATATTTAGTATATGGCATGAAATGTTTACGTTTTTTTTATTTGCTTCAGACGATTCATAGAAAATGCATAAAATGCGCTAGAAAATCTAATACATTTTTATTAATTTATTTAGAAGATATCCGTTATCTTACATACTTACATACATATGTAACTACATATAGTACATATATTTGTATGGCCTTAAACATTATTACTTATCTACAGAAAATTGTGTAATGCAATTATTTGAGTATATTTGTTTGTGAAATATATTTATTTATTTATGGCTTTGAGTTGGTGTATTCAAGGATATAAAAAACTGCGTTGATATTAAATAAATCAATTAATTTTCGTAAATTCAATGACAACTCGTTTTATTCTTTCACAAACCTCATTTCATTCCAACTGGAACTGGAAACAGTGTTTGTTGCTTTGCAATTAATTTTTTATCATACAAATGTAGTGATTCCCTCGACTATAGCGACACCTAGCGGAGATTTTATAATTCGACCTTAGCGCCAAATTTTTAAGCCGCGTCGTCTAGCGACTTTTTAAACATTTTTTGTATAAAGAGTTGATTATACAATTTTGAGTTAAAATAAATTTATTTTAATTAACTTTTAGAGAGTTAGTTCCAAAAGGTCGGCGTTGAATTTTGGCATCTGTCAAACCAAACATGTTCTGTTTTAGTTTAAAATCAGGAATTTATGAAAATGGATCGATAAACAGCCGTGCAATGCTTTAAAACGCATTAAAACCTACAACAAAAGGATAATTAAACGTGGCCACGTTTCGTGCTTTACCATAAGAGGAAATTACGGTACACATAATCGTCCAACTACTCAAGCAATTGGACTTTTTTACAGCATATTATAGCGTATTTTGAACTAACTCCTATAGTCATATATATTCCAGCTCACAAACAAGGACAAGGACGGAAGAAAGTGAGTCCTTGTGAAATTAACTACAGCGGCCATAAAAAGGAGCGCAAATTTGTTGTCGGATTCGTGGTGGGAGAGAGACTCCATCGCCGAGTACTGGCATTCACTCCGGTGGATGAACGTCTCGCCACAATCCCCATCAAAACGAAATTTTCCATCACCACACTAATTTGCGCCCACGCCTCGACGGAAGAGAAGGACGATGTGATTAAGGATGCCTTTTATAAGCGCCTCGAACGCACTTATGAGCGAGAGATACCGAGAGCTGAAGAGGGAAGCAAGACGCATCTGCAGACAAAAAAAGAAAGAGGCCGAGGTGTGTGAGTATGAAGAGCTTGAGAAGTTGGCCAACAAGGGTAATGCTCGAAAATTCTATGAGAAGATACGATACAGAAGGTTTCAAGACCGGAGCAGACTCCGGTAGTACACAAAGAGGTGATCTAGCCACGGATGCCCAGAGCATAGTAAATCAATCGACGACGATGGAAAAGACGTTCCACTACCTGCCAAGCGTATTGTGTGAAAGACTAAAGCCCACCGTCAACAAACTGATTGAACCTTATTAGTGTGGCTTTAGACCTGGTAAGTTAACCATTGACCAGATATTCACCATGCGCCAAATCTTGAAAAAGACCTGTGAAAAGACAACCGATACACACCACCTCTTCGTCGATTTTAAAGCCGCCTTCGACAGCACGAATAGGAGCTGCCTTTACGTCGCTATGTCGAAATTTAGTATCCCCGCAAAACTTTTACGGCTATGTAAACTGACCTTAAGCAACACTAAAGGCTCCGTCAGGATCGTGAAGAACATCTCCGAGCCGTTCGATACCAAACGAGGTTTCAGACAGGGTGATTCCTTATCGTATGACTTTTTTAAATTAATGGTGAAGAAAATAATACGAGCTGCAGAGCTAAATAGAGAAGGTACAATCTTCTATAAGAGTGTACAGCTGCTGGCATACGCCCATGATATCGACATTATTGGCCTCAACAACCGCGCCGTGAGTTCTGCTTTCTCCAGACTTGATAAGAAGCGAAACGAATGGGTCTTGGTAGTGAACGAGGGCAAGACGAAATATCTCCTGTCATCAAACAAACAGTCACGTCACTGTTGATAGTCATAACTTCGAGGTCGTAGATAATTTCGTCTATCTAGGGGCCAGCATTAACACCAATAATAACGTCAGCCTGGAAATCCAACGCAGAATTACTCTTGCCAACAGGTGCTACTTTTGACTAAGTAGGCAATTAAAGTCATCTCTCGGCGAACGAAAACCAAACTCTACAAGTCGCTCATCATACCCGTCCAACTGTATAGCGCAGAAGCGTGGACGCTGTCAACATGTGATGAGTCGGCCTTAGGAGTCTTCGAGATAAAAGTTTTTCGAACGATTTATGGTCCTTTGCGCATTGGCAACGGCGAATATCGCAGACGATGGAACGATGAGCTGTACGAGCTATACGATGATATTGACATAGGTCAGTGAATGAAGAGACAGCGGCTACGCTGGCTAGGCCATGTCGTCCGAATGGATGAAAGCACTTCAGCTTTGAAAGTATTCGATGCAGTACGCGCTGGTGGAAGCAGAGGAAGAGTAAGACCTCCTCTTCGTTGGAAAGATCAGGTGGAGAGTGACCTGTCCTCACTTGGTATTTCCAACTGGCGCCAGACAGCGAAAAGAAGATAAGCTATAATCGCGTAAGCGGTGCCAACGCCAATAAAGAAGAAGAAGAAAGGTTTACGAAAAGCGATCAAATCGAACCATTTTTGAAGCAACTCATTTCAATATAAAACGAAAAAATTAAGGTAAAAGGTAAGTGACACCCCACAAACGGCTTTTAGACCGGCATTGACGACAAACAAGGTGATAATGACTGTATAGAGAGATTGAAAGAGAATTGTCCATTATGAACTGCTATAAACGATCAATTACTTACAATTTAAAAAAACAAAAAAAAAAAGAAATTCAAAAAAAAAAAAAAAAGCATCCAGAATTGATCTATAGAAACCATAGACCACATTCATACATACATCTTTTTGGAGTATTTGAAACAAAAATTTTGACTTTTTTCTTTGCTTTTTAAAAACTTTGAAATTTCCAACAAAACTGTGTTTAATTAAGTAATAGTTGAATTTAGTTATTACATCTAGAGCACCAATTTTTACATAAAGAAAAAATTATATACTAAAAATGAACCACAGAATGTAATTATAAAACTTTTAAAATCCAACTAAAAACACACAATATTATATGTCTACAAATGTACATGTATGTACAGATTTTAACAGATGTTACTTATTTTAATGCGTAGCTTTTAAAAATTATATGTATGTAGTATGTACATATATACACAAACAACTATGTACGATGCCATAAGAAATTGCATTTAAACAGGGTATTTATGTATAGAATTTACGAGCTATGCACTAAAATAAAATTGTAAATGTACATAAGTTCATTAGGGTGGTTCGATTTGTGTGCGTCGATTTTTATTTATTTTTTTTTTAATTTTCTTATCAGTTCAGTTTCCAGCTCTAAAGAAAGGGAAGAAAGCATTTGAAAAACTTTTTGAACTGAAAACCTCTTTTGAATATATTTAGTTAAAATAAAAAAAAATATTAACAATAAGGCACGATTTTGTTACTGTTCCATTTTGAAGTATCATTGAATTTGAATTTTGACTGAAATTTCCCCAACAATTTGACGTTTAGTAAAAATTTCCCTTAGCATATTTTCAGTGATCCATTCACAATAGTACCACTGCATTACTTTGCAAACTCCTTTAGTTTGCAAGAGTTCCGTGATTTTCGGTTGGTAAAATAATTGTAAATGAAAAAAAATTGTGTAATATTTAAGCAAATGTCTTTGATGAATCTGTTATGAATAAAGAAAGAGTTTACGAGTGGTATAAGAGTTTCCAAAATGTCCGAGAAAGCGTTAAAGAACCAATATTAGAGAAACCACTGAATGATGTTGGCATAGTGATTGAATCATCAAACATGAAATTTTTTCGAGAATTATGGGTATGCATTTTTTAAGGAGTAACGTGGGCTTATTATTTTATTCAAACTATTTATTTGGTAATAATTTTCTACATTTTTTTGAATAGTCCGAATTTTCGTGAATCATATCCCAAAGTCATCAAGATCGCCTGTTTAGTTTTCGAGAACTTTTGACATCCGACTTTGGAAACACAGTTTGGAGAAAAGCGCGTTTAAAGTTCAAAGCGCTGAGTCAGCCTAGCTGCCTTTGATCGCGTCCCTTCCCAATGCTGTATATCTTTGAAACTTTTTTCGGTTGGACTTGCAAATTTGTTATAATATTCACGAGATGTTGTGGAAATTAATAAGAAAAAATTTGATTTTTGGAGCTGTGGAACCCATGTAACCCTTTAATAATATAAAAAAAAAAGAAATGAAAATTCGTCCTAAAAAGTTTTCCATCTTTTGGGTCTACAAATTAATTCGGTCATTTTTTTGTGTTTAAAAAAGTATTTTTTAAGGGAAAAAAAAAGTCAAATCAAATCAAAGTATAGGAGAATAGGTAGAAAAAGACTACCCATTTCAACGTTTCCAGGTTGTTTTTGACCGTTACAGCCGCGTGGGGCCGAGCATTGCCATATTGCAAAATCACCTTGTCATGCCTTGAGAGCAATTTTTGGTCATTACTCGCAAAAAAAAATCGAAATGAGGGAATCAAAAATTGATTTTAAAATATTATAAACACTTCTCCACTCAAGTAGAGTAATTACCCACCCTAATGCATAACATGTACGTATGCATGTATGTTTATTGATGCAACAAAATAAATATGTACATATGAACGCGCAAGTGTGAGAGTATATTTGTGTAGTTATTTATTTACTTATTCACTTAAAAAAGTTGTATGGTAAGTTGTATGTATGTACATATGTACATACATATGCATGTAGATATTACGATTTAATAAAAATACATATATGACAGTTATTTACAAATAACCGGAGATACTATTATGAAAAAAAAAGAGATTCGAACCGAGGAGGACATTTGGGCTAAATTTTTAATTACACATTTACAAGCTCACATATTCCAGTATTTCCAATTTTCTAGGCTCGTTCTGAGCTCAGTTTTGGCGAAAACAGCTCACAGCTCACCTGAACTCAGACACATTTTTTAATAAGCCCTCGGGTGGTTGTTGATTTTTTTTCTTAAGCAGATGTCCCACTAGGAAATGCTAAACAATATTCCCAACATATATGTACATACATACATACATATATGGGATTAATCATTTCGTAGTTCGTAGTTTCAAAGGAATATCTTAACAACCACTTAACGCTTTAAAATTGTTAAAACCTACTTAAAAAATGGATATTCAAACGTGGCGTGCTTTACGTGTTGGTTATGGTGCACATAATCGTCCAACTACTCAATCAATTGGTAAAATTAAAAAAATATATATGAAAATAGTGAGTCTGTTGTAGATATTCTAAGCCCTGGGCTTCAACCTTTTGCTCATTCCACCTTAAATATCGCTAGTGTAAGTGAAAGTGTAGCTGAAGCCACGAATGTGTATACGTCTCGACGTTCTCAAGAGCTGAGCCTTTTGGGACTTCGAAAACCCACAAATATTTGAAGGGAAGCGGTTGTAAAAACAAAAAAAGAAAAACAAAACTTACTGTCTGTAGTGCGCTCTTTGGTTCGCAGATTTGATTGTACCTTACTTCCTTGAGAACGACAACACCGAGACTGCCACTGTCAATTCGGAGCGTTACGATCTCATGAAGAACATGCTTGGACAATATGTGGTTTCAACAAGATTGGTGTCACATGCCACAAAACACGAACGAATCTCAAATTTTGGAGATGTCAATTGGCCATCGAGATCGTGCGTTGTGACACCGGTTTTGTTGTGGCGCCACGCGAAAGACCATGCTTTTAGTCGGATAAACCACACGCGCAATCAAAAACCAGCATTCGTTAAGTTATTACTTCTCAGCCGGTGGTCAAAAATTACCTCAAACGAATCGCGAGCCGGTCATTTGAGTGATGCAGTGTTTCACATATATTGAGAAGGTTCAAAGTTTATAATAAAAGGGGAATTTCATGAGAGAAAGTATTTTAAAATAATTTTATTTACGTTTTTTTCGAAACCTCAAAATGGTTAACCCATTTACATTTGTTCATGCACACATACATACATATGTATGTACGTACACCGAGGTATATAAATATACATATATTTAGTAAATCGTGTTTTATACATATGTTTTCTATTTTTTTTTTTGTTTTTGTTTTTTTTTTTTTGTTGTGCTGATATCTATTGCTGCATTTGTGCATTTGGGATTTTCTTGTATTCTAGTTCTAGCTTCTTGTTTTATTATTTCTTCGTTCATTATTCATTTGAGTGGGAAGTGGGGCAGTGCATTTTTAGAAGCGGTCACACTACTTTAGAGCAGCAGCGCGCCAACCAACCAACCAACCAACCAAACAACTATACACTTATACTCGTACATACATACATACATATTGTACATATCGGGTAGATAGCAAAACAGTAGTAGACCAATGAACAAACGCACAAAACGATAGAAGAAAACAAGTGTTTCGCAAGTCTTTTCGACAAATAATAAAATGAGGATATTTTTAACAAGTGCATCACTAAATTGGCACAAAGCATTCTGGTGTTGCCACATTAATGAAATAAAAATTTAATGCTAGATATGCACTATTAATTATTGTAATTAGATATTTATATACATATATATATTTCTTAATCTTATTATATATATCGTTATATTATATTAAATATATATTGAAAATTTAAAATTTTTTTTAATATAATAATAGATTTTTCATTAATAATAATTTAAAAATTTTATATTATAAAATAAATTTTTTTTAATTTATTTTTTAATTTTTAATATCTAATAAATAAAAAAAAAACAAAAAATCATTAATATATGTATGTATATAGTATATATAAACAAAATAATAATTAATACATTTAAATTTTAATTTTTAAATGTTTTTAAATTAATTTTTGTTATTTTTATTAATAATTAATTTTTAATAAATAATTGCTCAATAAAAATTATTAAATTTAATATTATATTATATTATTATTAAGTTTTAAATTTTAAAATTTAATAATAAAAAGGAAAAAATTAATTTTATTTTATAAAAAATTATTTTCCTTTTTAAAAATTAAATGAAAAAAGATAATTAATTAGGGGTTGTTTATCTGTGCGGGAAGGAGATATTGAAATTTTTTATTTTATAGAAAATTAAAATTTGTTACTTATGTAAATTTAAATTAAATATTTTTTTTTTTTGTAAATATATAATAATTTATTATTTAAAGTTTTATTTTGGCTTATGATTTTGTTATTAATATATTTTATATGTAAATTTTTGTGTGAATTTTTATTCAATGAATATGTAAAGTTAAAAATATAAATGTATAAAGCCGAATTTATTATGGACTTATTGTCCTAAAGAGTAATGCAAAGGGTGTTTTTTTTTTGGGCATATGGTTTTCAAGAAGAAATTAAACGCATATATGGTAATATAAATGTTATGACCAAGAATTTGGCTTTATTATACAATACATAGATGAATTGTTTATTTTTGAACTACATTAAATTCTGTCTATTAACATTTTTCCCATTAATAAATGTTTTGTTCGTGGATATAACCTCTTAAATCGCACTATTATGGAGACCTCGCCCCACGCCCACAACGAAAGATGAGGAGTTCACCAAAAGTTACCTTGAATAAATTGATTGTATGGTATGCAGCGCCGACTTGTTGGAACCAAAGGTCGTCCACACCACGGTGTCTCAACAATGGCTTGAGGACTGTCATCACTCCAAATGCGACATTTTTCATTATTAACAGACCCATTCAAACAAAAGGGAGCTTTATCGCTGAACAAAACTTTTTTGTGAAAATCGAGATCGGTGGTCATCTCGTTTTGAGCTCATTCGCCGAAAATGCGTTGCGTTGTTCCGGAGTAAGTCTGCTCATGACGAAATGGCATACCAATCTGGGTAGATATCAAGTAACAGCTATGGAAAAGACTAACACCGGAACCCCACAAGTCTAACAAAACACCGAAATAACGGTAAAAGTGGCAATTGCCAAATTTCTTCATTCTTTTTGTTAGCTCCGTTGAAGAGAGAGGAATGTTAGATGAGATGTCGGCTTAAAGAATCCAGGACACAGGACTTTCGTTTGGTATGTCGAGGTGGGATCTGGATAAGCAGCATCTCAGTATCCTATAGCCTTTAATTACCGCAATATTGTATATTGCATAAAACTGTTCTGTTGAGCCTTGTTGCATTGGACCCGTGTAATCATGTACAGACTTCCTAATGTGCCTGTAAAGTGGTTTTGCTTAAAGCAAATATCTCGTTAACCGGGAGCATAGAAGGCAGTATTTAGATGGCATCAGAAACGTTTCTGTTACGTGAGTTCCTCATCTGCATCGAAACTAGCCCTCGGCGTAAAACGTAACTAAGATGACCAGCCGGTTGTGGGCTTTGTAAGTTGCTCAGGAATTTCAACGTATTCACTTTGATATTCAGAATTATATAGCTTCAATTAACTTTTCTGAGATTGGACCGACTATAATGAACTGTATTGAAGGTCGATTTATGGCAGTTTTAGGATTTTATTTATGTACCTAGACAGCTTTGGCGTGCCTGGAATGATAGTTACTTGCCTTTTTGCTGCAAGAAGGTTAAGAAATTAGGCTGGTTCGGACTAGAGGAAGAGGGACGTTGGAAAGGCATTGCATGCTGGAAATAGGTTGGATATGTCAGGATCAAGTCTCCTTAACGGGAAGCATAGGTATGTTAGTGATAATCAGAAGGCTTCATTTTTCATCTGCGTCTTACTAGCTCTCGAATTTCAGATCATAGTCGAGCCGGGGATCTCGCTGGTTGTAATTGTAGATGTCCTGCAGGAGAGAAATGGAAAAGGCCAGCGAGATAGCGGTATACTTTTGAACAGGAAGCCAATATGAAACAGTTATCTACAAATAAGATCAGTGAAACAACCTCTCGGGATGGAAGGAGCTTTGAGATATAAAAATTAAACAGCTGTGGGGAGACCACATCGCACTGCAGAACCTCCCCCTTCTTTTATTTTAACGACTTCAAAATTTTGACCTCGAAAATCAATCGGTAACTGACGACCGTTTCTGCATATTGGGTTTTGCTACGCTGTCATTCATAGGAAAATTTTGCGAAATTTGCAAAATAACGGTATTTGGCCAGTGTTGCCAATCGAATATTATTATTATTTAATTATTTGTATTAATCTACGAGTAGGTATTGAAGTCGGAAATCCTCATCGGTTTTTAAGCGTAGAATTGCCTTTACTACACACTACATACATATGTATATATTTACATGGTACATATGTATGTGATATGTCTGTTATATGCCGAAACACATAAATTCAATTAGAAGTGATAAAAATTTAAATTGTGAAACTTAAAAGGGGATTTAATTAAGCTAAGAAGAAACAAAAAAAAAAAAGTAAAAATAAAATAATGGCGCAGAGAGGAGCAAAAGAAATGAGTATAAAAACAACAACAACAAAATAATAACAACACTTTAATTGCATTCACTATGTGCTTAGTATGAGTGTGTACGATTCGTTGGTACGTAAGCTAAAATATATAAATATGTATGTATGTATGTACACATGTATTTTGGTTTGGTAGGTGATGTATACACAATCCATGTTACATATGTATCTAGATATTCGTATATTTATATAAATACAGCATATACATATTTACGCGCCTATGTGCTCCATTCCACTTTCCGTTTTGCTTCATTCATATCTTCTTCTTCTATTATGCTCCTTCATTTCTCTTCTCTTATTATTTTTTGAACATACAGTACATACATGCATACGAATATATACATACATACATACAATATTTGTATGAATGCTTGTACATTCGCATGCTTGTTTATACGTTTGCCTGCATGTAAATATTTATGGCTGTACATATATACATACATACATACATACGAACGTATTTATGTATGTATATATCTTTGTATGTTTATTTTCGTTTATTCTTTCTACTATTTTACCCTACACTCTATGCTCATTCTCAAAATTTTATTCCTCCACTGCCGAAGTCGACGTCACCACGGCTAGCATTGCTACCACCACCTCCCGCCCCATATTCTGTATTTTTGTATTTGGTCGTTGTTCGTTGGTTCAGTAGCCTGCCTGGCCTGGTTTGCTGTCGCTAACGCTGTCGCTGTCACTGCCAATGCGACAGCAAAAGTTTACGTGTAGTTGTGTTGTATTTGGCTCGGCGCTTCGTAATAGACGCCGATGCCATAGCTTCGTTGAAGCTAAAATTGCGTCAACGTGAACGACGCTGTTCACTTCGACGGCGGCGTTGGCATCAACGTCGACATTAACAGCCCAGCTGTCTATGCCGCGTGGTTGTTTTTGGTTTTTTTTTTATTGCTCTTGCTTTTCATCGGCGTTTTAAAGAGAAATAGCCGCAGTTGTGGCATCTACATGCCTAAAAATGCAATGTAAATATGTGTGTACGTGATGTTTGTACATATTTAATATCTAGTAAATAAACGTTTATCTGTATAAATATACATAAGTGTAGATATGTATGCATATGCATGTATAGATGTATGTAAATAGGTATTCTTTGCTGCGGCATTCGTTTAAAATTAAATATATGTATGTATGTAAATACGAGTTTAGACGACTCTATGCACATGTACGTTTGTATGTACATACATACAATGTATGTATAGATGCGTACATGAATGTAAATATTGGTTTAAAAATAATAAGGCAACTCAATTCTTTAGCATCTGAATTTTTTTTTATTTTGCGAAATATTTAATATTTAATAATTTGATATATATTACATACATATGTATATGTGTATTTGTAATAAAAATTTTCATAATTATATTAAAAAAAAAGAAAAATACTATATTATGTTTATGTTTAAACACATGTGCAAATGTGGGTGTGATGGCGATTACGTGTTTTTTCTTTTACTAAATCTTTAGTAAAAACTAGTGTATAAAAATCTAAAAAAAAAAAAAAAAACATTTTAAAAAATATTTATTTAATTACTCACAAATTTTAACATATTTTTCAACATTATGAACAAAATTAACTTCGAAATCTGATTCATATACATACATATGTACATATGTAGTTTGTTGCAGAAGTCTTTCGTTTTTGGAAATCAATAAATAAATATGTTTATAATAAAAATAATTTTATATTTTTTCACATGTACATATACTAATAAATATTTATGTGGACCTTTTTTATCTGTGCCATTATATTCAGTAACAAATACATTTATCCAATTTATACTAGAAGCCCGGCCAAAAACCACTTCAACGGGCGTAAAGTGCCAATTTTATTTATATAAAAACATATATGTGTATGTCTCCTTATGTACGTGCATATACACGTGTGTATATTTAAACTAAAAGTTCCTAAAATGAACTCTAAGCATAAATACAGTTGAGAGCAATAAAATAGTACTTGTCATTCACACTTTATATTTTATGACATTTTTATAATTTGCTCACATACGAAAATAGATTAAAGGGTTTTATTTACATATGCACTAAATAAAGTTAATCAGCATAGATGCAGTTCGTGTTGAAATTGGCGCAAACATTGAAATAGTAGTGGACTCAAAATAAAAATTAAATTACTGAAAGTTCAAGTATTTGGCGCTTTTTTTTAATATTGTAATATTTAGTTGCATGAGCATTATTTCTAACCTAACAACTAACAATGATCCACCAACCACAGCACACAGTTCTTTGCTATTTTTCAGCTTGGCTTTTCTTACTGTTTTTTTGAGGTTATTCCATAGATTTTCAAAGGGACTCAGATCGAGCGATTGCGTTGGTCCCCTCATAACCTCTACTTTATTGTTCCGAAATCATCGTTTCGCCAGCATACCGATGAGTTTCAGTGGTACATATGTATGTCCTCTACTGGAAACATAACCTCTTGCATGATTTTCACATATATTTTTTGGTCCATGACAGTTTTTATCCAATACATAGGCCCTATACCGTTGCTGAATGCTTCGTGGTTTATTGAAAGCCTTTACCTCCATATACTAAAACCAAAATAACCAAGTGGTTAGCATTGCATTCTGCCATTCAGAATGCCAGAATTCGAGTCCTGGTCCGACCGAGATCCCAAAAATTATAGAAAATTATTTTTAATCAAAGATAAGCTAATTTTTCAGATTGCGGTAGGGTACTTCTAACATGATATAGAGAGTTAATTCTTAAAATACGGCGGCCTTTCGGAGGTGGCTTACTATAAAATAAGTAAATCGCTCCGCCTCAGATATTGGAGGAGAAGCTCAGCCGAAAATCGTTCAGCGTCCTGACCCCAAGGAAAATAATTTTTTTTAATTTACTTTCTAATTGAAAAATTTGTATAATTTTAAATCACGATAGAAACCATCATGGCATTAAAAAAAAATTTTTTTTTGAGGAAAACAAAATTATTTATTTTTTTTTTTTTTTTGATTTTTATAATTTTAATTTTTTAATTTTTTTTTTTTAGGAAAACAAAATTTTTTAATTTTTTTTTGAGGACAACAAAATTTTTTAATATTTTTTTGAAGAAAACAAAATTTTTTAATATTTTTTTTATGAGAAAAATTATGAAACAATAATTAATATTGTTTCTCATATTTATTAGATATTTTTGAAGTGCTTAATTTTTTTGCCCACAACTGTATTTACGCAATTATAGGTATGTGCATATGCAATTGTTCTCTTTTCTCTTTTTTTTTATTTAAAAAATGCATAAAATACAAATTATTTGATTCACGTAATAAATGCTATTTTGCTCATAACTGTAAGTGAGTACGTACATATGTATGTACATGCATTAATGTATATGCAGGTACAAATTTACATATCCATATGCATACATACATAGATATGAATGTATATAGTTTCTATGTGCAGTTGTGTATTAATTTGTCAGGATATTTTAAACTAATATTTAAAAATTTATATAAATACGAATATTATGTATGTACAACATACATACATACATACATACCTATGAAAGTATGCATTAACAATGGAAAGGTAAACTATTTTTTGCATGAAATTGTGTACAGCCAGCACAAGCTAGTTGGAAAGTCGACTAAGAGACAACATACATACATACATACATACATACATACATATGTACATACGTACATAAGTGGTGTGGTACGAAGGCGGTGTGATGATCAGCCAGGCTCTATTTAATGCGGATGCCAATGTAATTGGTGTTTATGTTAAAGCTTAGACTGCAAATACTGGCACAGACACAACTCAGCCCCAACCATAACAGCAAGAGTTAAAATTATGCTAAGCTTTCTAGCTACCATCAGACTACTTATTCGTGTGTGTAAGTATGTATGTACATATTTATTTATATATATATACATACATATGTACATATATTTGTTATCGAAATAAAATATAGCAGAATAAACAGAACAGAGACGGCACACGGGCAGTTTTGGATGTACATACATATTTATATATATTTATATGTGTGTATGTGCTGCAAAAGCGGAATATATGTACATATATACATATGTATGTGCATACATATATAGCGAGAGAATCGAGACGCTTATTGGGGGTTAAAGTGGGACACCAGCGCAGCTGCGACGCAGAACTAATGAGAGTAGATGCAGCGCTGTAGTGACAGAAGGCAGCGACAGCGTTGCTGAGGCGATGGAAAGCAACGGAAATGTATAGGTACGTCGTTATTATAAGTTTACGAGAAGGTGTGATGTTGATGGTGCAGGCGGCGCACAAGAATCTCATTTCTAACATGGTAGTATCTCTACAAAACATGCTGGACTCTGTATATAGACGAATTTAATGTAAATGCTGAAAATTAATTCCGATTATATTGAATAGAATTTGATATTAAAAAATTGCAATACAATTGCAAAGCACATTTTGTTATTATTTTTCTTTAATTTTTTTTTCCTTTGGTTAAAATTAACCTTTGGGCTTAATTATGTATTTTATGAGCTTTTGTTTTCATTTTAATTAAAATACTTATCTACATACATATATACTTTATATACAATCCTTTTAATTTTGAATATTATGATTCTCAAATAGTCAACAAAATCAGGTCTTAAGCATGATACAAAAAACAAAAGGTGTTTCACTCAATATAAATTTGACAGATAAAGATGTTTTGACATTATATCGTATTTTCATTTTAACTTCAAGATATTGCCACTTTATTATTTAAAAAAAAAAAAATTGCTTGGCCGCCTGAAAAAATCTCATTTGCATTAGATTTCAGAAAATACTGTGCGAGGACTGTGAGTTTTTTGTGAGTACGTTTTATTTTTCTTTACTTTTTTGTTTACATGGAAAAGTTTTGCATTTTTTGTTATAAATTTTTTAATTTTGGAAAGTTGAAAATTATTATTTTTTTTAATGAAACCGGTAGCACAAAAATAAAGCAAAAGTCAAAAAATCTTTTTATGTTAGATAGTTAATATTTTTGAAAAAGGTTTTGAATGAACCTACCTTGTTTTTTGTATCATGGTCTTAAGATTTATAAAAAGATAAAAGTGTTTTTGCAAGTAGCACAACAAAAAAAAAAAAATATATAAAAAAGAATTTATAGTTTTTATATCTTATTTATCATTCACCAAAAGAAATATTTGGCTCCAAATCCTCAGTTTAAGAATTTAAAAGAAAAAAGAAAGTAGTGTGTGTTGTTTTTTATTCCTAAGAATATTTTTTTGGACGCGAAATCATCCTGCAATCCTGATTAGATTTACAACTTTTTTAATTAATTTATACATTTTATAAATATGTACGTGTGAGCGTTAATTGACCATGCAGGTATTAATTTTGTTTACTTCTTTAGTTATATTCCCAATTAACTATAAGATGCTGTGCTGGTCTTCCCTATTTACTTTCAATTATCTACATAATAATCTACGAGTTTATGATAAATAGCTATTTAATTAAATGCATTGTTTCATTCAATGCAATCTTTAATTACCAGTAATTTGAAATCCAATTGTATTGTTTTATTATCCATTTTGTTGACGCTTCCTGCATTTGGAATAGTTATTATGTTTTCTTTCACAATTCCGTTTCTTCCACTTCTCCCACTCTTACACTTCACTGCACTCCTCTTTTATTTAATTTCTTTTTCGTTATTCACTTCGTCCACGTTTCTTCTTTACACCATTTCTATTTTTTATGATTTATGTTCAATTCTTGCTGTCAAATGGTCTGCGCTATTCATCTCTTTCGCTCTTACGTTGCTTTTGCCGTGAAGTAGAAAATAAAATGTTACTATTTCTACTATTCTGCTTCACTTGTCGTTGTTTTACGTTTTTATTAGTTTCTTCCTTCCACATCCACTAAAATTTTTATTACAAATTCCCCATAACTCGTCTTGTATTTCTAATTTTATTACTAAATTCAATTATTAACAAATTCTTTCATAACATAACCAGAAACACAATAAATTATTTATCCAATTATGATTTTCCCTTAATATATGTAGATTACGTACTTCTCAATGGATTTTGTAAATTTCAATAATTTTCTATTCACAATTCACAATTTCTGCGCGTTTTGCCACTGCCACTTCTGTGGCACACGCACGCATACACACACCATTCGTCCATTCGCGCCGCACATACAATGGCCTACGTCGGCTACGATAATACAAAAACTACTAGCAGCGGCTTCTTCTTGTCTCGGGTTCCACTCTGTATATCAATGTTGATGACGGGCGCGACGTCCTCGCTGCAGCTTTGAACAACGGCAGCGACTGCGACGACGACAGCGAAATGAAATCAAACCTTTTAAATTTGCGAAATATTCACTTCACAAACTACATCCAATTATTCATAACGAAAATTTCACTTTGTATGATTATAATTACACTTTTTCGAGTAGCTAAAACACGTTTTTCCACAATTTTTTCACAAATTTTCGCTCGTACGCGCTTCAAAATTTCAATTTCTTGCCTTTTGCTCCATCGTCTTCATCGTCGTCGTCGTTTCTCTTTCGTCCGTAGTAATTTTGATTTGACAGTGGGAA
The DNA here is from genome assembly GCA_037013455.1 of Ceratitis rosa. NCBI lineage: Eukaryota > Metazoa > Arthropoda > Insecta > Diptera > Tephritidae > Ceratitis > Ceratitis rosa. The sequence goes on along the minus strand of JAWMAG010000001.1, from coordinate 1,351,397 downwards.
AATGAAAATGGTGCGCAGGGTAATGAATATGTGTGAGAGTTGGAATGAAATTGTGGTGGTGAATTTTGCTATTGTAGGAGCGTATGTGCGCGTCGATGTGAACTTGGAAGAGATGGTGTGTGTGGGTATTTTTCAATTTAATAATGGCAACATCCGCAATGATGCAGGGATGCCACTTTATTGTTATAAATACGTGATTACATGATGTCTGGGCTTTCAACATCGGTGCTAACAAAAACCGTTATATATTTCAGCTCCTATAAGATCTTCGGCTATGTAAACTGACGTTAAGCAACACAAAAAGCTCCGTAAGGATCGGAAAGGACTTCTCCGTTTGGTACCAAACGAGTTTTCAAACAGGGTGATTCCCTACCGTGTGGCTTCTTTAATTGAATGCTGGAGAAAATAATAAGAGCAGCAGAGCTAAATAGAGAAGGCACAATCTTCTATAAGAGTGTACAGCTGCTGGCGTACGCCAAATATATTGACATTATTGGCCTCTACAATCGCCCCGTGAGTTCCGCTTTCTCCAGACCGGATAAGGACGCGAAGGATATGGATCTGGTAGTGAACCAGGGCAAGACGACATCAATAGTGACACTAACAATAATGTCAGCCTAAAAATACAACGCAGAATCACTCTTACCAATTCTCGACGAACGAAAACCAAACTCTACAAGTCGCATATCGTTTCCGCCCTGCTATAAGGTGCGGAAGCATGCACGATCATAAAGTTAGCAGTTTTTGAGAGAAAGGTTTTGCGTAAGATTTACGATACTCTAGTTGGCGAATAACACACCCGATGGAATGATGAGCTGTATGAGATATACGGCGAAATTGGCATAGCTCAGCGAATCAAGAAACAGCGGTTACGCTGGCTAAATCATGTGGTTCGGGTGGATGAGAATACTCCAGCTTTGAAAGTTTTCCAGAGCAGAAGAAGAGAGAAACTTTCACTCCGTTGGAAAGACCAGGTAGAAAAAGACCTTGCTGTACTTCGTATCTCTCATTGGCGCGAAACAGTGAAAAAAAGAAATGAATGGCGTAATGTTATAAATTCGGTTATATTCACGTAAGCGGTGTTTACGCCAGTAAAGAAGAAGAAGCATAAACTCTTCATTCATTGCTGTTATAAGCTGAATACGGCACTGAAATGTCCAATTAATGAAAAATAAAAATAAAAATAAAATTATTATATCGAATGGCTTTCTCTAATTGCAAGGCCCTACAAAACCCGTGCTGGTTTCCACTCGAAAATCTCGAGTCACAATCATACCCGTTTCAGCGAGATTCGCAGTAGCTTCCAGATAAATTGTCCTTTTAGTTAATCACCTAAAAAATTTAACTCATGCCGTTCTATTAGGTCAGCTCATCTTTCTTGTTAATAATTGGCAGCGTAAGCGTGAAATTAGAATAGTCTTCACTTAATCTTTCTTCTCCCTCTTTTTCCATATTGATTACATGAAGTCACCATCTCTTGATTCGTTAAGCAGCTCTGTCACTCGTACAGTTCTCTGAACTAATCGCTAAGCGAATCAGTTCATGAAGTTTTAAGAAGCATATTTTGGTAATAGTGCTAATTCCCTCTATCCCTTCCTTAACTAGATAAGTCCGAAAGAATTACACTCGAACCAAACATTGTTCTCTTTAACCCGATTGCATAGCTTACATAATGAATTTCGATAAGCTTCGTCGAATACTTATGCTGACTCCCGGGGATACCTTAATCTCTGTTCGTTTCAAGACAATCCTTTGTCGAATTGACCGATCCGCGCACATATCATTTTCCTATTTCCAACAAATGGAGACGCCTCGGTTTTAAGTCGCCAAACTGATAAGGATCGAATATATATGGAATAAACTTTCACTTGGTCTGCCTAAGACTCGAACTCACACTCACGTGCTACCCACTCGTCAATAGGAACCGCCACAGGGCGTCCATAAACCATGTTGTCTTATTTCATGCCTTCCGGGAACCCTACCCTTCAAGTGGCCTAACATGGGCTTTCCTTTGCGCCCAATCTACGTACCGAAAGTGTTTTTTCAAAAATTCAAAATATCCTACGACTTAATAAATATTTAGTAACAATTAATAAATCAGTTTGCATGTACAATCTTAATCTTCCCAATTATCGGACTCTAGCGTAACGTTCATTCCAACCCATTCTCACTCTTAGCCGAGCTACAACGTTTATGGGCGTTCTCTAGCTGACGATGTTTACTTGCAATAAAGACCACTATTGTTAATTACGTAAATATTCTAAATTTTGTTGAAAGTCCAATACAATTACTATTATAAGAACAATGAAAGAGACCTTTAAAATACACATACTATTAATAATACTATTACCCAGGCATGAGCAAATCAGGAAATGCAAAATTACTCCAACTTTGTCAAGCAAAAGATAAAATCTAGCCGGTGGCGACGGATAGTTACGTGTAGTTTAAATGGGTGGCAGCTTTGAATTCTATTTGATTTAAAAAATTGTTTATGATAATTCTCTTTATTTTCATTTCTAATTTAATATATATTGAAGACATGTCTTGAATCATATAATAATGCGATTTTCCATCACTCCAAACTTCCACTGACAATTTAAGGAATAACAACCAAACACGCATCGTAAGTCAAGAAGAACATCCTTCACATATCAGAGAAACCACCAAATCAAACTAAAAGGAATAACGTGGCGTATGAGATCTCTGGTCCTGCCATCAAAAATTAAAAAAAAAAATAAAATTCTCGAACAATTATTGTTGAAAATGAATACTGCGCGAGAAGATGTATACAATCTTTTATTTTCACCGAACACACAGGACTACGATGAAGAAATGTATATAGTAAGAAGCTTCTATGAGAATGAGCTATGCTAAAGTATATATTTTAATTTTGCAGAATTTATTACAATTTGCTTCATCCGGGAAAATAGTTGTAGTATTAACTCAATCAGCATCAGCCCCTAAATTGTTGCCATTGGTGAACAAATTGGGAATACAGATGTATGGGAATAAACAAAGCTTACAGCGATTAATTTTTATGTAAAAGAAATGAATTGACTTAACATTTTAGTGGTATATTTCAATATATTTTATTGCAGGAATTGTGATAATGTCGCTACGGCAATACAAAAATTGCTAGACCTGCACAAATGGAGAATACGACCTAATATAATAGTATTGGATCTATACGCATTTGCTTGCTTAAAAAATCATCCTACCGGTTTTCCTCATAGTGTATCTCAGACTCCACTGTTGAAAGGATTTGTTCAATGTATTGCGGTATTATTAAATATGATGAATATATTGAAAAATGAAGACGCCCATAAACAGCACTCTTCCATAAGCAAACCAATATTTAGCATTGTGGTGTTACAAAATATCGTTGGACTGTTGACGGAACAGCAGGTGAAGGTTGTGGTCGATTTATATTATGACAGCAAAATATATCGAGAATTCAAAACGATATCTGATTTTATAAATTTATTGTCTTCGAAAAATTCTACTAAATAATTCTTAGGCATTAATTTTATAGAGATCTGTACATATTGTGATTGGAAAGTATGAAGAGTTTAATCGCGGCTTAAAAACAGAGTTAACAATATAAATAACTTTCAAATAACCCTTATCTGAATGAATAAAAAACTGAAAATCAAATAAATGTTAATCCCTTGCATGATATTGAATTTTAAGATCATGACAGAAGTATGTATCGGAGAATGTAGAATATATATATATATATGTACTAAATGGACAAAGCCAGCTGATTGGTTTTTATGATAATACATCCGGAGCCTCAGTTTGAATAAATAAAAGTAAATTCTATCTTATGCCACACCTGGTAATGATTTAATCAAGATGGTGAGCATCAGTGGTTATAGTCAAGGGTGACAAACTTTAGACAGCTGTTCGTTTGTTCTACTTTGTAACTGCCAAAATTTCACATCCATTTTGACAGCTTAATTCAAATTACACCATGGTAATGTTTTTCAACTCATGGGCTGCCACATTTCATATAAGGACCTCTGCCAAGCAAAAGAAATTTTTACATATCGCCTTGATATCTGCGGTTCCAATTAATGACAGCTTCTGTGAAGTCGAGTAGTAATGCTGTCACAATTCATAACTTATATTGAAAATATTTATTTTCCTTGCATTGAGATAAAAGATGTTTTGGGAGTATTATTTTAGTTTTTAATATATGTAGTTTATAACTAGTGGGCTCTGCCTCCAGCTTTGCAGAACCCATCTGTACGTAGTCTCTATCTGCATCTGGTTTGCCGTTAAAAGTATTTCGGAACATTGTTTCTGCGATGCGCCCGAAAAGGGGGAATGGGGAAAGCGTTGAAGACGTTCCCGATAAGTTTCGTAAAGCTGGTCCAGAGAGGTTTTGTGATTTTGACGAAGGTGTAACGTAAAAAACGAAGGTTTGTTGATTGGAAGAATTGGTGGTGTGTGGCGAGGTTTATTTATGCAGAATTTCGAATCGACGATCTATTCCACCAGTTCCATTCTTTTACGTTAATTTGGTTGACAAAATGACTAAAAGTTATTATATTCTGTATGAAGCCACATTAAGATCCAAAATGATTTACACACATGAAACTGTTGTTTTTATGGGTTCGAATGAAAAAGGAAGAGACGACTTTAGCCGACATGCAAAAATGTGGTTATTTTTTATGTTAGGTATGTGGAAAATTAATTTAAATAAAAAAATTAAGTTAAATTTTCTAATTGCGGTCGCCCATCGACAGGGAATGTCCACCACTCCGAGTGTATTTCGGACATGAAATAAAAGGCTCCTCGTAAAAAACCGTCAGCCGTTCGGAGGCGGCTTAGTATAAACTGTAGATCCTTCTATTTGTTGGAAAAACATCAAGACGCAAAACCACAATTGGAGGAGGAGCTCGACCGAAAATCGCTTCAGCGGTTACAAAGTGCCAATTATATATATATATATATATATGTCGAGGTTAAGTTTGGCTAGGTAGGAAAGAAGTCTTCCATGGTATACATACCTTTGTTGCCGCCAGGTTTGTTTAGATCTCGAGCACCTCAGCCACCGTAGCCATTTACAGCAAGGACTACTCACAACAGCGTGTCGGTGGCACGTCACATTTCTAAATCAACTATATAACGACATTTGGGTTCGCTGAAAATTTGACTGAAGTATTACCAGTCTTTCATCAAAGCAGGCATAGGCATATCAAAGTCCTCACGATGTGATTTTTACATCCATATTTATTTGTCATAATGTTTTATGTACACTATTATCATAAATATCTTTTCATAGCATTTTCGACATATGTATAAACCCCAACCTTATAAATGAGAAATTATTTTTTCAATTTTCTGCTTGGAGAAAGGTCAAAATCAGCTATACATATATATGTACATAAGTTTGAATTGACATACAAGCAATTGATTCTGTAATTAGGCCCAGGAAATATAGTACAAATATGTATATTTATCGACCAAATGAGCTGATTTTGCACATTCTCGCCGCATTAAAGAGCTACACTGGTGGTCATGTATGTATGTAAGTTTGTTGGTGCTATTTGATATTTTCATACACTTAACACAATCTTCCCATAATTTATAATTTGTTTTTCGCTTAATTTTGAAGTAAGTCTTGTTTTAAAATATGTATAAGCGTGTGCTTTAAAAACTTTTAATTAACTTACTTACAGGTTTGGCTTGCTTTGCAAGACGTTGCAGAAGACATCCTACTGCTCGAATAGTTAAATATAATACATTATGTTATTCCCACAATATAAATATTTGAGTTTAAACTACTTTAGCAAGTCGAATGAATGCACTTGAATTTAGTAAATCAATTAAAATTAAGCAGTATACATATGTATGTATGTATGTAATTGACTAAAGCTAAAACTACAATGCAAATCAATATGTAAATTTATTATGAACAAAGAAAATAAACCGAAATGTTTAATAACCCTCATTTAAAACAATTTCTATGATCTAAACCAACCTGCTTTCGAAGTTGCTGACTTAATGTGTACACTCACTTGACATGTTTTAAAGTTAGCTTTTTATTGTTTTATATTGCATACTATTTAAATATGAATGCTTTAGTAATAGTAATAATAACTACAATTATTTTTTGTTTTACTTTATGATTTTATCTGTTTAACATTAGATTATCATTGTGGAATTTGTCCACAAGGATGTTTTTTCTTACTATTCCAATTTTCAAAACAGCAGCAACAAATTTCTAATTGATGATGCTTTTATAATATGTCTAAATGTAGAATGATTTATTATATAGCAAGATATCATGTCTCGAGATTATTTATTATTTTTTATTATGTTTTGTATTTGCGTTTAACTATGTATGTACTTTATATATATATATAGTATATATTTATATATAAATTAAAATTTTGATATTTCATTTTTGCATTAGCAATTGTTTAATAGATCCTTCGTGTTTGGATGTGTAAGTGATATAGATTTTGAAAATAAAAATATCCAAATTCTGTTCAATGAATGTTTTCATTTCTTTAGTGTTTCTTTATCTGTTTCTTTTTGTTTTTTTTTTTTGAACAAAAAACTTATCTATAAATTACAAGAAAAATTATCAACATTATTTTAGGCATCTACATACATAAGTATCGAATACATAATATTATTCAACGAAAAGCCAAAAAGGTCAACTCAAATCAACTGGATAATTCTATTCCAATTACATACTTTTTAATTCAGTACGGTAAATGTCAACATACATTTGAACCGGTTTTCTTTTTTTAATATTTAGTACTAGTTTTGATTGACAAAACCGTAATTTATGTATATCTATTAAGATAAAAACTATTTTTTTTTTCACTAAATCTAGTGGTGAAAGAACTTATTTATAATTTTGTCACGTCTCCAAATATTTTCAACTTCAACTCCTTCGAACGACACTGTTCGAAATGTGTTTCTTCTACAATTTTTTTATTTAATATAGTTTTGCTACTATTCAATTATCAAAAATACAATTCATTTCTCAAATCCATTTTCTTCTATTATGCAAGGGGATAATCCATTTGACTTTTGTTTTTTTGTTTTTCTTTGTTTTTTTTTTTTTTTTTTAGTTTCAAAGGATAATCAACATTAGTAAATAAAACATTTTGTGGCTACTAAACCCATGGACAATTAATTAGTTGTCATTCGTGATTACTAATATACTCCCTTAAATCCTTTTAACCGCCTTTTGTGTACATCTAATAAAAAATTTCCCTTAAGGGAGTGCCAAAAGAACTCCATCCATCTTATTTAGATTAAGGAAAGTGATATACGCTTTCACTCTAATAGGTGCTAATCGAAATATTTGTTATATGTATCATTCACATCACGCCCAATAATTCCGCGACATATTCTGAATCGGTTTTACTCAAGTGAATAATGAAAAATTCTGAAACAAACTCAATCCGAAATGGTCGAAAACAATTTTAATTTAAACTTTTTACGATGTCCTTTTGTTTTCCTCGCATTTAATTTCCTTTTATTAACTTGTTCGGTTTTTTCATTTTTTTCTTTTACTATCTTATTGCAAACCTCCATACGTAAAAACACATCACTGGTGTCCCTTTCTCAACGTTTACCTTTCGAGCCTTTCTTCCGTTTATTGTTGCTGCTGTTAGTTGTTGTTGAGTTGCTGTTGCTAGCTGCTTGTTGCAGTGATTCTCAACTTCTTTCCGGCGTGCTGTGATGATGATAGATCTGTTGAATTTGCTGTTGTTGTCCGCCCGATGCACTGCTATGTGCCACCTGGCTGCTGGATGTAACAACATCTTGTTGTTGCTGGATATGTTGCTGCTGCTGAGCATGTACTTGTTGCTGATGATGAGTCTGTGGCTGTTGAATGTGTACAACATGTTGAGTTAAATGTTGAGGTGTCTGTGATTGAGATTGACCGCCATGCTGGGCTTGTTGATGTGGTGACGGACTATACTGGAACTGTTGCTGAAACACATGTAACTTTATAATTTAGTTATTAACGTATTCGTTATATAATTAACAAATAAGTGCAACGCAAACTGCATATACGTATGTACAGATGTATGTATTCATAACTTCCATGTACAGAGTATCAACACATCCGATCGTCATATTTTTCTATTTTTGTTTTTATATACTCTATTTAATCTAATTAGATAAGCAGAAAATATCAGTTTGTCATTTAGAAACGATACTTGTTTTTTTCTTAAAAAGCAGTAGTGCACGGACAAATTATACATAGACGTAAAAAATCATTTACATGCGAAAAACGTTTTACTCACCGAGTTTTCTTGACTATGTTCGATAATTTCGATGCTTCCTGAAGTGTTTCCTGATGCGTTATTAATGGAGGTGCTACTGGTATTAGTAACGTCATATTTTCCACGTTTAAAGCGACCATACAGTGAGCTATACGGAAGGTTGTAATGAATTGCGGCCTGGTTGATCGACATCTGGCCAATTCTATAAACACATGAATTGAATAGAAATATTTGCTTTAGTATGGAAAATTTTCTAAAAAGTATTAAAGTTTAACATACCGTACTGAATTTAGTGCTTCATTCATTGCGTCTTCCGACCAAGGTGTGGGATTTGAACGAGACAGTTCAATACCCTCGCGTTTACAACGACCATAAAGTGTACCTTTAGAGAGGAAATTCAAATTTCTTAGATTAATAAGTTTTTACCTCAACTAATCAAATCAAATTATTTCCATTATTATTATTTTTAAAAATTGAGCATGCATTTTTTTTATGAATTTTCTCCTAGATTACCCGAATAGTATATATTTAGTTTGCGCTTTTTAACCCATGAAGCGATTTTCGGCCAACAAATGGAAGGACCTACAGTTTATTCTAAGCCGAACGGCCGCTGAATATTTATGTGGAGCTTTTATTCGGCGGAGAGGTGACCGCAATTAGAAAAAATAATTTTCTATAAATTATGGAATGGCAAGACCCGACCCACTGCTAACTACACGTACACGGCTATTGTGGTCACTTATCGTAATAATTATATATTTTCAACATTTTTGGAAATATTTTTCCATTTCATTCGGCAGCTGTCTTTTTACTTGTCTTATTTTTATTGTAAAATCGCTGGTGGCCAACTATGCTCAAAAAACTAAAGGGAATTTTCTTGATTTTCACCAACCCCTTAGTGCATTGCATATGCATAATAAGAATATTAAATGAATAATGAACTCACCTGTTGGAATACCAAATTCGGCACTGGCTTTTTGAACGGACGTATGACCGGCGCGTATTGCCTCTAATGCACGCTCCAAATCTTCTGGGGTCCACGTTGTTGGTGCTGCATTAAATGGTGCCGCTAAGCGTATACCCTCTCGACGCGCAATTTTATATAATGTCGACGATGGTATACCAAAAGCCTTTGACGCTTTATTGGCTGATATTTGCCCCGAGCGTAGGGCTTCTAAAGCATTATTTAAAGAATCCTCATTCCATGATTTGGTACCACCTTCCTTCTTTGGCGTCTCAATGCCCATACGATGGGCACGTTGCCATAATGTCGTCGATGGTATACCATATGTAACTGAAGCCTTTGTAAGGCTCATATTTTGATTTTTCAATGCATCTAAAGCTGAATTCATATCATCTTGAGTCCAAGTTTTAGGACCATTAAACTGACCTTTACTATCCACATGTTGTTGGTCCAAATTGGTATAGTGTGGCTCATTTTGGTCGTTTGGTGAGCCATTTGCTATCATCATTGAATCTTCACTTGTATCGGAGTTATACATATCTATATAAATGACAAATTTAAATAGTGAATATTTGGAATAATGAATTTATTAGAGTCATAAAATCAGATAGATGTGGATTTTAAGAAGGAAAATGTGTAGATCGTAAGTTTCGGGTGAAAATGATTTTAAAAGTTAAAAAATTATTTCGAAAGCGACAACAGACTACTACTAAAATGAGTTTTTCACATTTTTTTATATTTAAAATTTTTTTCCTTAAGTAAAAAAAAAATCTAAATTTTATTCTTTTTTGTTACTTTGTATTTGATTGATTATATGGTATGTAAGTAAGTAGGCTTCTCACAACATACCCATATGTCCGGTTGTCATCATATTGACGATTTCCGGTGTTATGATCATTCCCGGTTCGTGCTTAATTTGGCTAGGATCGATTTCCATGACTGTTGCTCCTGTGATATCCTGATGTGTTTGCGCTTGTTGCTGGACGTGTGTTGTGTGTGAGTGTGAAGTTTGCTGTTGATGTACTTGATGTTGTTGTTGATGTTGCTGTGCTTGATTCTGTGAAAGTTGTTGAGCATGCATTTGTTGTTGCTGCTGCTGATGATGTTGCTGTTGTACTTGTTGTTGCTGTTTCGCATCAATCACCTCACTCTTAATATGCTGAACTAAATTCGAATTGCTTTCATCGCCCGTTTGATGATGAATAGCATGCATCGGAGATTGATCAAGCCGTTGAATCATATGTTGAGCCAAGTGATTGTCGATATCAAGTGCTTCGGTGGGGTCTACACATAATGATAACATACATAATACATATACATTTTTTAATAAACAATTTATTTATTACATTACAACTACGATATGAATACTTTTGTATAGAGTACACCGTTAAAAAAAATATGTAGCTATAATAACAACTAACGAGTACCAAAAACTCACTTGATAAATCTCGTGTGTCTGTATTAGGATTACATGATAAGTCAACGTGTTCTGTTACTGTTACAGGTGTAGCTGAAGGTGCTGGTGGTTCTGGTGCAAAATCTAAAAAGCCCATTGGCACGCCAAGAATTCCGCCATTCTGAAAATAAAATTACATAATAATACTTTAATATATTTATACAAATAAATAATGGATATATAAATACATATTTCTCTATTGAAAATCGATAAAAAAATTAATGGCATTTTTGGAACCGACTGTACTATGTACTGGCATATATTTACTATATCGGTGTAGTAAAAAGAAATCCATTATTTTTACAAGATTTAATTTTTTCTTTTCGTATCCTTGTTAAAATGGCTTCAAACGGTTTTTTGTGCAATCTTTAACTCTTGGGCAATCGAAAGAGTGCTTATATGATGGTCGCACTCGACAATATCCATGATTTTCTCGCAATTTCCGACAATTGGTCACTCCGTGAATCATCTTTTACATCAAAATTACCGGAATGAAACCGAAATTGCCCATGATTGACTGTAACAGTATCAGGACCATAATCGCTATTCACATTTTCAGTCGCCTGACTTGCGTTTTCCGCCTTATCGAAGAAAAACTGTAAAATACAGCGTGTTTTCTCTTAGCTAGTGTCCATTTTTGACGCAGGCTCAAACCAAACTCTATCAATCAATCACAAAACTGTCAGAAAACCTTTTTTAGTACGAAATGTCATCTTTCTAACACCATCTAGCAGAACCCGATCGGACTTATACAACGTGAGATACAGATAAATAACGCCATCTATTGGAAAAATAATGAATTTCTTTTTACTACACCTAATATTGGCATATTGCCAATATTGTACAGTTATATAAAAACTTTTGACTCCAGATAATATTCCCTTAATTGGTTATGGTCTACTATGAGCAAACCAAGAATTCCAAAAGCACTGTTACAATGCAACAGCCTTCATATTCGCCAGACATGCCTCGTACCTTTTTTTATTTAAAGATAATAAAGAGAACCGTAAAGGTATCCGTTTTATACTCTGTTTATCACTGAAATAATTGTACACTCTCTCAAAGATCGAGTTTGACATGTGTTTCGGGGATTGAAGATAGCAGTTTCCCTGGTTTCATGTAAAAGGGAGCGGGGTATTAGATGAGTCGGTGTCATGAGGAGATAAAAAGTCTGTTACGGTATCCAGACCTTAATTGCATCATAATTGCTCGCGCCCAATCTGATGTTTTCCAATTAGAAACGAGGGTAATTTAAATAGAATTCACTTTCAGGTAAACATCTTGGAGATGATACCTAAAGCGACTAAAGTCCAATAGTTTCCACGACAGTCGACTTCTCTAAATTTGGAGAATATTTTGCAGCAACATGACATTTGAGTTCGAGCCCTGGTCCAAAATTGTAAAAAAAATTAGTTTTTCTAATTGCGGTCGCCTATCGGATGGTATATTTCTGACATGAAACAAAAGCTCCTTATAAAAATCCTGCCGCCGTTCAGAGGAAAAAGGAATAGGACGCACACTACAAGTTAGAGTCTCTATATCTATAAAGGCTGCGTAAAAATTTGTGACAGATGGATTTCGTAATTTCTGACTTTGAGTCAGAACCAGAATAGGTTTTAGTGATTTTTTTATTAAAAAAAAAAAATAAAATAAAAAAAAAATAAAAAAAAAAATAAAAAAAAAAAATAAGAATAAAAATAATAATAATAATTTCAAGTAAAACATTTTAAGTGAATTTAAAAAAGGAGTTTCCATTGAGAGGTGGTATTTTGCCATTGAAAGAAACTTTTTCCTTAAAAGATCGATGGTTTCGTTGTTTATGTGACACGTAGCTCCGTGTGGTTGAATGTAAACGTTGTCCAGATCAATACCATTAAATTCCGGCTATAAAAGATCACTAATAATCTCAATGATGCGCCATCCATACACCGTAATTGTTGCTCTCCAGCTTCAATTTCGAAAAAGTAAGGACCAATGAACCCGCCGGACCATAAACCGCACTAAACAATTATATGTTGACAATAAATCTTGGGTTTTCCGAGCCTCAGATGCGACAGTTTTGCTTATTGACGTAAAAATCGAGGTGCAAATGAGCTTTATCAGTCAAGCTGATTTTCCGAAGAAATTTTTTTAGTGAATTTTAATAACTTCAATGCGTTGTTGAAGCGTACTATAATTTTTGCTTGTCTAATGTCAAAAAATTACAGCTTCACAAGTGACATCTACCGAAATAGAAATCTTTTTAAAATAAACTCCTATTAAAAAAAATTTCATTGATATTAAAAAAAAAAAAAAAATTCATTGAAATTAAAAAAAAAAAAATAAATTTAATTGAGATTAAAAAAAAAAAAATTCATTGAAATTAAAAAAAAAAATTTCATTGAAATTAAGAAAAAAAATTTCATTGAAATTAAAAAAAAAATTGATATCAATTTTTTTTTGCATATTTGAAAGCTTTTGATTGACTCTCTATAAATAGCCTTAAAGAACCGTCGGTAAATGTCGAATCGAGTTGTTCTGTTGTTGTTTTGCTATAAAACTTATTAAAATCAGTGCCGTTATGTTAATATTGCCTGCAACTCTTGACTGAGCTTCCAATGATTATTTTCTAAATTATTTTTATTTTATTTTTTCTCTCTATTATACCAACAAAACATATTTTTTACTTTATTTACTTACCATTCCCATTCCTAAACTAGTCATATTTTTATCTTTGCCGTCTCGTGCCACTACTATCTGCGTAACAATCGCTGTTCCTGGTGCTGCAACAGTTGTTACGCTTCCGGCATTATTCGCGCCCGATACACCCGATGCGCTCGACGCAGGCGACGCTGATGCTGTTTCTGTTTTACAGATTTTCGACAGCGCCGGTTTGTCCGTATCTGATTCGTCACCGGTTATGACAGTTTGCTGCTGGCCAGCTACACTGGTGGTGACCGTTTGTCCTCCGGACACTGGTATATAATTACCAGACGAGGTCTGTTGTAAACTAACAATAGCGGCTTGATTTTGATTTTGTATTAAAATTGTTTGTGGATGTTGTTGCACTTGTTGTTGGGTATTATGCACTTGTTGCTGTTGTAGATCCGGAGATTTTGAACGCTTACGTACACGTGATTTACGTCCTATTTGCGGTTGTTGACCTGATGAGCCCGCTGTTAGCAACTGGCCAGCAGTGTTTGCTGTTGTTGTGCCAATTTGTTGCGAATTTGCAGTGGTGATATTGCCAATATTGTGCGTAAGCACTGCTGTATTAGTTGCGATTTGTTGTTGCTGTTGCTGATGCTGTATATTAGGCGAGAGTTGACTGGTTGCTACTGGGGCACTCACAATATTGCCAACCACTGTCTGTTGTATATTCTCCGATACTGTGATTGTGGCAGTTGCCGCGTCGTTTAAATCGTCTGTGTTTTCAGCTGTCTCGCAAAGACCCTTTATTTTCAACTGTTCGGCAGTACGTAATAAGCCCTGAAATGAAAAGGAGAAGAAATTATCAATATAACAGCTTCAAAGTCTTGGTTAGCAAAGGGGTTTTAGAGGTTAAATAACAGTATTCTAACATTAATATTCGTAGCAATTTGCATAGAGAAAAGTATGGATCTTAAATAACTAAATTGAATTGCTCGTTTTTTTTTTTTGTCTTAAATTGTGACTTTGGTGTTTTTTTTTTGCTTTTAAAAATATTTTTGAAGAAAAAGATGCTGGAGACAATAACATTTGTCCCGAGCGACAACGAAAAACAATGTATTAAAAATATTTTTAAGTCATAGATGACGGCGACTTATTCAGTTTCTTTCGATACGGTAGCTTTCTAAAGATATTCTAAAGTAGGAATGTCACTTGTCTTCTAAGCCAAGATGGTAAATCTCAATTGCGGCAATGAAGAATGAATTTACAATAGTGACTTCAGCAAACGAATGAACGAGTGAGATGAGAGGGAATCTAAGTCCTTAACACACTTTTGAAAAGTGGGTTAACTTGTTGTTGCAGCAGTTCTCCAACCCAGCTTAAGAGCAGGAAACACTAGTCTAAGTCATCTGGCTCATCTAACGAAATGTCCAGGGACAGGAGCTGCTTCGAAGGGTTTTTTGGTGGGCCAGATGAGCCGGACGGTTCTACACACTGGAGTTGACACGGATTTTATCCGGCGACCTAACAACCATTATGTCCACAGGTAATTCCAGTAGTATCACAAGAGATCCGTTTGATGGCTTAAGTTTGCTGATGTCAAGCAAATACTTCAACAAAATCCAACTTAATATAGCTTTTAAGATGATCAACATTCATTTCTACAATTAACACCTATCACACTTGATGGTGACTAGAGACAAGTCGGATTAAAAATACAGACGGATCCATATTACATGACGAGGAGATTTTCTTCTTGACTCAGATGATCTCTTGTCGTTAACAATCTAAGTAAGTCATCGGCCGTCTTCATGGATACGTGATTGACACCAAGCTCTTTGTCATTTGTAGGCTCGACCGGTCAGATCGGTTGTGTCCAAGTGGGACCTTGTACTAGCCAATTCTAGGCAGCTGAGAAGTGATTTTAACATTTTTTTTTTTGGTCCAGAAGTTGCCTAGAGGAGAAGTCAGTGTTAAAAATTATGAAAAAAAAAACGGTGCCGAGCGGCAGTGAAAATTTTTTTTATTTATTATTAAAATGAAGGAGGTTGCAGCGCGCGCTACTATGCGGAAGGTCATGAGCCCGAGAACCCTGGCCATCCGATTACATTTCTAACAAGAAAATGGACAGCAAACCCCACACTATTGGAGGGGGAGTTCACCGAAAACCCCTTAAAACCGAATGACCACCAAAATGACCTACTCTCAGATATAGGTGTAGAAGAAACAAACAATTTTATTCATGCTGTTTTGAAGTAGCACACACTGCATTCTGAGGAAGAAGTAGGCTATCTTGGGTTAGGTTGATGTTGCTGACCCACAAAAGATGCCAGTAAACATAATAACTCCACCGTCTTGGGAAATATTTTCATACGTAGCCGTGCAAATACCGGACAGTTAAGCAGAAAATGTATAGACGATTCCATCCCCTCTGCAAGGCAAACAACGTAGATAAGTGTGGATCTGATAAAGTGTACAAAAAAACTCGCTGCGCGAATACCAACCGAACAATGCACGACCAAAAACCCTGAGTGTGTGTGAGAGTTTCGATCTCGGAGACGCAAGAAGCTCCTTTGATCTTGCGCAGTCTATATTGAAACAGAAAGATTTGGCCACCGCGTATATTATTCGATATTAACATACGCGGAAACTTATCGCTATTGCGTTTTCCAGAGATTGCATAATGACTCGCTATTAATATGATTTTATTTTGATAAGAATTCTTTTAGAGCTCGCCACTAGTTAAACCAGGGCGGTAATAGGCAAATTTTGGACTGTCTCACAGAAATAAACTTCCAAAGCAATGACTCCAAGGCTTCTTGCATTTTTACAACGATTTTAGCCAAAAAACACTGCACTTGATTCGAAGTCTAAGCTCTGTAACGATGAATAGTTCTCAACCTGATAATTACCCCCACCGAACTTTGCGCCAAGCTTTAACCTCTGCGTGGGGAAGTTTGATGATTCTTTGCTCCCGTAGCTGTGTCGTCTCCAATCTTTTTGTGAAGGTATTGTGATGGAGAAGAAGCCAACTGGCATCAGTTCGGAGTTAAAACAGTCGATTGGGGAGTTTGCATTTTATAGGCAATTCTTTAGTGAGCTCTGTACTATTTGTACAGGTTTTCATTGAACTTGAGAGTTTTCAATTTCGGTGCGATAAAAAAAAAAACTATGGATGAGGTAATAATGATCAGGTTAATTATGTAATTTGAGTTTTAGTTACATACGTGTATTTACCTGTATGTACTATGCAGGTGTGTATGTATGTGTGTATGTATGTAATTCAGGCCTAGAGTGACAGTTAAAGAATAACCAATGGCCATTAATTCAACAAATATGCCCGGAAACTAATAAACCTCTTACAAATAAATACTCAACTCAGGAAGAACGATCATGTCATTGCCGGCGCAAATACCACTACAAACATATAGAGATTCTCTTGCAAACAAATGTAGGCACATACACATGTATGTATATACCTACATTTATATGTAAATACTACATATAAATAACGTGTATGCACGAATATACATATATATGTATACCTGTGCATACCAACATACATACATATGTACATATATGTATATGTATATGTATATTAAGAGAATACAAACTCAAATAAAACCTGAAAGTAATTCGAGTCGTCGAGTCGTCGAGTGTTGAATGTTCATTTTCAATTCATTGAAAATGCTGAGAAATAATTATGAATGTAGGTACTGCCTGCTACTACTACTACACCGCTACACCGCTTAGTGGTCGGTCGGTGAGAGAAAACATGCCATACGGACTGTTCAATATAAAAATAACAACAACAACAACAACAATACACACACAAAGTAGAAGTGAGCGCGATTTGTGTGGAGTTTGTGTTGCACGTTTTCAAAACCTGTTCGTAGATATTGCAAAATTTGTTTAAATTCTCACAAACTAATTCGTACATACATGCATACAAATACATACGAGTACATATACGTAGTACAATACAACCAGCATATCCAACATCGAAGACTCATCCATCGCATTGTTACTTTTTTCCAATCTACGCGTTTTACACAACCAAAGTGACGATTTTCATATAGGTATAGCGGCGTTCTCAGTCGTTTATTGACCTCAAATCAAGTCATGGTTATGGCCACAGTTGTCAAACATACCTACATCTATACATATATACATATTATTTTACATATGTACCATATATACAAATACACGTAATAACTAATTTGTTATACGCTCGAAAATCATATTATTATTAACAGCAATGGTATAGGTATGTACTCGTATGCATGTGTATGTATGTATGTATGTATGTCAATAATTTATAATTATAGAAAGAGTTGGAAATCACCGCCTGAATGTACAACACACCATACGCTTTGACCGAATAAAGTCAGCATGGCGTGAAAGTTCGTAAAACTTCATAAACATTTTATCTGTACCCAATTAGCAAAAAGAAAAAAAAAAAGAATTTCATAGTTTTCAAATATTATTGTTTTTTGGAATTCGCAAAAAGAATAAAAAAAACTTTTTTTTTGCAATAACTCTCTAACCTTGGAGAACTGGATTGAACTCAAGTTGAGAACTACACTTTTCTCAACTGAGCCAGTTAAAAAAAAAAAAAAAAAAAAGTATCTCTGTCCAATTAAAAAATACCGTTATTTCCCAACTTAACTTCAAATTCAACTTTAGCCTTTGAATAAGCACTCCTTAGTCCCCGCTTGGGTTTCATAGCTTCAAAAAAAAAAAAATGAATTTTTTATTATTCTTTTTAATTTCTACGACCTCTCGGGAATATAAGCTAAATTTTCAAGCTCAGACGAATAAAAGTTTCGGAGATACAGCCTAGGGAATCTTGAAGAATTTTTATAGGTCCGTGGACACGGAATTTTTTTTAATCAGTAAGGCCACTGTAAGCGCCAAAAAAACACCTTTCTTCAAAAATTTTATTTATGGGGGAGAGAAAGCCATACAATTATGTTTAGACATCTTATTAAGTTTCATATTTAAATAAAAATAAAATTTTACAAAAAAAAATGCATTTAAAGTTATGAGACATACAAAATATATATCGGAGCGGCCCGGTGCGCTCGGTAAAAGGGCTCGAATTTTCGAAATTTCAATGAAATCGATGTCGGACATGTAGGTATAAGACCTTTTGTTTCTTATTCTGGAAGGTTCAAAGAATATTTTTAGCTAATAAAAAAAAATCTTTTTTCGATATTTCATCGAAACTTGCATTGCTTTCGTCTGCCAAAAATCAAATTTAAATTTTATTTTGTTTTCCTTCGCCCAAATTTTAGTTTATAGCATTAACTAAAACACATTTTTTGTTTTTCACTTCGGCTGATCCTATATATAAAGTTGTTGTTGGTCTCATATAGCATAGATCTCGACCCGTCTGCTCCCGACTTTCAGGACAGCCAGCTCTACGCACCGACCAAGGACCGCTAAAACGCCAAGTCGTCAGTTCCATACTTTTAGGAGAGGTTTTAACCTCTGTACCTTTAAATTCAAGCCAAATAAGGTAATTAAGGCCGACTAAGACCGGCAGGAACTGGTATTTACGCCAGGCGATTCATCCGACTTTCTAAGATCACAGATCGGTTAAAAATAAAAGGTCTGTTATATGGAAGGTAAATTAATTTCTGGACCTATGTCAACCCACATTATAAGTAACATCCTTACGAAGATTTGTTGAATTCTTTGATGAAAACACGTAGTTGTTTTCCGGGGAGGTCCAGGGAGCGTGCTGTTTTGACGGGATTGGACCAAAGGGTGAGGGAGTTTAGATGTGTCGGCTTAAGGGGGCATGTAAAGAGGTGGTTAGAGGTCGAGCTCGTTGTTTGCAATAGGTTGTGATTTTGCTCCGAGTACGCCATTCACGGGAAGGGAGTCTTTGAAGGTGTTGACTGACTCCTGGTGAATGACATTCAGTGCTTGTCTGTACGCCGTCCTGTCCAGCGGTTGTTGCACGTGTTGCTGGATGGTGCTCTTCATGTCAAGCACTCCCTTTCTGATATGCCTAGGTGGAGGTTCAGCTTCAATAAGGTGCCTATTGGGATGCTACCGTAGGTAGAGCACTGCTTGCACAGCAACACATAGATGCTTCGCTGTGCAAGCGATGCTCCGACGACATCAGGAGTTTTCCTGTCGCGGTCCTGAGGCCGGTGTTTTGTCAAGCTGTAACTTCTTCATCTGCGTCTCGTTCGTCCCCGGCGCCCAGATCGGTGCAGTATAGTTTACGACCAGCCGGCCAATTGCTTTGTAAGTTGCCAGCAAGGTTTCTTTGTCTTTACCCCAGGTGCTGCCGGCTAGCGCTTTGAGTATTTTGATGTGGCCCTGGAGTTTTGCGGTAATTGCGGTCTATCGAGTGTGACTCCCAATATCTTTGGGCGATCTAACCTCGTTTAGATCACTTCAAGACGAATTTTGTGTAAGTCGTCCGAAATCAGTTGTTGTTCCGGAAACTATTGATGACGCGCGCAAACTGATATTACAAGATCCTCATGTGACATATTGTGAGCGGAGCCAACATTGAACTAAAAAAAAACTAGTCTATTGGTCGAGAGAAATTTGCTGACCTGGCACCGAATGACAAATTTTTATTCCAGTAAGGAAATAATAAACTCAGAGGTCAAAGTTTTTCGACATCAGAAGAGGTGGTTGATGCGCTCAGTACGCGTGGTTTGGAGATATCCCAATCAGAGTGGCAAAAGCCAGTCTGCAATTGGTTCAAACGCATACAAAAGTGTATACATATATCTTAGCGCAAAATATTTTGAAAAACAATCGATAAATAATATTTGTTTTTGTACTCTAATCCCGAAATATAAAAGACAACCCACCACCGTTCTTACATACTTCGGATCAAAGTTAATATACCATTTCATGTACATATCCCTGTGAGTCTTGAAATAGAAATACTTGTAATAGATTTTCTAAATTTAAAGCAGATATTTTATGGCAAAAAAATAGTAAGAAAAAATAACTAAAAATGTGAAAAGGATATTACTACACTTTGTAATGCTCATCTTAACATACATACACGTATATTATATAAATGAACTGATTCCACCAATTGGCATTGTATACTCGTACAACACGGAAGACGAAAGCGAAAAGAAAATGAAACATAGAAAATTTAACAGTTATGCGGCGACGTTGCTTTAATTTGATTAACTGCCGCAAAAGGAGTTGCACTGCACACACTCTACACACGTACAACAACACTACATACACACACGAGCTGAGCTGAGCTGTGGAACGTAAAATCATGGCCCAGAAAACTGACTAACCAACCAACAATCTACTATACTCCCATAGATACTTACTAGACGCACCGGTACAGGTTTTGCGGAACAGGTTACGCGTCACATGAATATAAGAGTACGAGTTTGGTATCTATATAGTTTGGTATGCTGTAACAAAAGTCTATGGCTTTGACCATGATCCTGTCTGTCTGTCTGTCTGCCTGTTGTGAGTATGCATAACATGTTTACATGTAACGTACATTCATTATTTTACGCTCATATGTGTGCGTATGAGTGGATGTTTGTATGTTGGTTTGTTACAAGTGGACAACAATTCAGGTATTAACTCTAAAAATAGAATAGCCTACTAATAAATATTTATTTTTGAAACTGGATGGTTAACCCACTGCGATCGTATGGTTACTGTTATTTTTAAGGATATCATTTCGCTTGCTTTGCTATTACATACACGTACATATGTACATATGGATGTTTTTATGTATGGCAAATGTGTGTTGGGTGAGACAAGTGTAAAGTAAGAGTAGTAAATGATATTTTAAAATGGATTGGACGATCAAGGCAACAGCTTGTGGGAAAGGTAGATACCCGTACATGTAATATAATTTAAACATATACACACATGCATATGTATGTTCATACTTGTATAATGTCAATAAAATTATTTTTCACTTTTCATTGACAGAAACTCACATTTGCCTACAAACAATAGTGAAATAAATAAAATAATAAGAGATGAAAAAAAAAATAAAAAAATTTTAAAAATAAAAATAAAAAAAAATTAAAAAAATAAAAAAAAATTAAAAAAAACTTAAAAAAAATAAAAAAAAATTAAAAAAATAAAAACAATAAATAAAATTAAAAAAAATATAAAGAAAAATTAAAAAAATAAATAAAAAAATTCATACAAACACCCAATAAAAAAGATAAAAAATAATATAAAAAAAAAGAAAACTAAAATAAATTTAAAATATGAAAAATAAGAAAATATTAAATAAAAATAAAATAATTAAACATCAATTATGAAAATGTTAAAAAATAAAATATATAAAAAAAAATAAATAAAATATATAAAAAGGAATAAATAAAATATATACAAAAGTAAATAAAATATTTAAAAAAAAATTAGTAAAATATGTAACAAAATTTAAATAAATGATGAAAAGATAAAAAACTACAAATTATTAATAAAAGAAATTAAAAAATTTAAAATAAAGAATTAAAGCATACAACATAATTATTCAGCTGTTTGAAATTATGATTAATTATTCCGAAAAAAATATTTAGTGAAATTAACACAAATTGCATACGAGTATATGTAACTAATAACAAATATTGAACGCACTGATAGCTCCAATTGCACAACATCAAAGCAACGAAATAATTAATTATAAATAACGAAATTTAATATTTAAAAAATTTAGTTGAAAAACTCATTTTTAAATTGCATTTGTATTTTCATAATTTTTTCGACCTTGTTATGCGCTCTATTATCAACGGAAACATACATACAGATACCACAATAAAATACATACAAATAATAAAAAACAATATTTCTACTTTTTTATTATCTCGAATTTATTTGATGGTTTTAAGAAATAGATTAAAAAACTTTGTATGAAATTAAATATACATATGTATATACGAAGGAGTGTTTGTATGTTCGCGGTATGGGAGAAAATAATTAATTTATAAAAAAAAATGTTGTCTCTTTATCTTCAAAATACCCTGAAACTGCCACATTGACTTCATTGTTTTATACCCTTCAGCCAACCTTATGCAGAACAGAACACAACGCGGCTCCTGTGGACGGAAGCGTTGCTCTAATATTAAAACGTAGTATTATATCTAGTTATAAAGACAGCTTTAGCTTTTTAATTGATCAATAATACTTCTTCCGAGTCCCAGAAGACCGTTGCTATGAGTTTCACAGCTGACTGTGACATCTTAAACATCTTCGACTAAGTTTAGTCTCTAGTAACAAATTGACATCATGCTTCTCTTCATTACAAAAGTTTTGCGGAGGCCTACAAATTTTCTTGCTGACAGGCTATTCTCAAGTGATTCCCTTACTTGTTTAAACAATCTGTGCCAACTTTTCATCATGATTTTTCCCCGTACAAGAGTCGCCGTAAACCAATGACATCTCATTTAATGTGGTTGCAACTGATTTTTCTTGTTCGATAACTAAATTTCGATAACTAAAATTATAACAACGATATTCGATTTTTTCCATATTTTATTGGACACCTTAAGTTCCCAATTAGTCTAATCACCTCCTACAACCCTCTCTTTCCACGAACATAGAACATTATATGTACTCTTAGGGGTCATCGCAGGAGATTCCTTTATGTGAGAGTTAATTTAATTTCCAAACTTTTAGTTTCACCATTAATATTAGATTTTGGTTTGAGCGAATCATTAACTTTACTGTAATAAAATTTAAATCAAAATGATCACACTCAAGAGATGTTACACTTGAAATCAGGTGATCAACACACACAAACCGGTGCCTGCATTGAGAGCTAATTAAAATATTGTTTTAAAAATAAATTCTCATTTATTTAAATTCGTTATAAAAAAAAAACAAAAAAAATGTATATTTTAAAAATTAATCATAAAATTCATAAATCTCTGTTCAGCTCTGTCCAGAGCCACATTCCGTTCCCCTGCTTAAGAGCTTTGCGTTATAATAATCTGATTTCTAAGACTCTCACAAATGTTTCTCCTAAGACAGGTGAAAAATAGTGAGTTTCAAGCTCCTGGTAATTCATTTGTAGATTTGTTAATAAACAATTGTTCGGAAGCTACATTTTTTTATGGTTCGATTTGATCAATAAAAATTTATAATTAATCTACATACTAGACCTTTAAACGAAAACGATTTTAAATTCAATAAAAAAACTAAACTTCTGAGGAGACATTTTAAAACGCTCATTGTACAAGAATCGATTTATTCAGAAAACACTTTATGTACATTTGCTAAGCTAAGATTTATTATAAATTTCTTTTACTATTCTAAATCTATTTCATCGTCTTCAAAGTACTCGCCCCTCTACAATGTTAAGCACCTATACTGCGCCGATAGCCATTAGATCTCCTCAAACGTCTCAAAACGATTTCCACGGCGGTGTTGGTTTGAGCTTGTTGAATAACTAGAAGTCACACGGAGCCAGTTTAAGCGAATATAGACAGTGGTTTTTATGGTACAATATGAGTAGAATTTATTGGCGAAAGACTCACGCAGAATCAATGCAGTATGATACGTTGTTTTCTCGCAACACATAGAGTAGTTTTGGAACCAAAGGAGATTTGACTTTGTTCACACAACATCTTTTGAATTGGTGTTGATGAACAATATCAGGGAATTTTCGTGTTCGTAATCGACGATTTTGAAGAATGAATTCTTTGACTTTCCGACGCGTTACTGATCGGTTGAAGTTTTTATATTTGCCGCATGTTGTTGTCCATGGAATCGGTCTGATTTATGGGTTAGGGGAAATAATTGACCGGTTAGGTTATGTAATGCTGTCATATGGGAAAATGCCACTAAAGAAGGATACTTCTAGGCACTGTAAATTCAGGTAATGACGAAAAATTCCTTTTGGATTCGATATTGCGATTTCGAAAATTCAGATTGTAAAAAAATTCAAATTGTAAAAAAGAAAAGGATTTACTCTTTGTGGTGGTCAAAGAAACCTGGTTCAACATATTGCCAGAAGTTATTAGTAACCAGATTTCTTTGATGCTGAAGAGATGTGCTGACGTCATTTTGAATAAAAAACATATTTCTAATATTATATATAAAATTCTCGTGTCACAGTGTTATGACACAGTACTCCTCCGAAACGGCTTGACCGATTTTGATCAAATTTTATGTGCATATTCAGTAGGTGTGAGAACAACTATTCCAAAAAATCGTTTCTATGGTTTTCATTAATATATAAAAAATTTCGGAAGTGGACCAAGGGCCACCGAGCAGATATTTGATTGGCTTGGTTCATTCCATAACCCGATATACGGCATCATTCGTTGACTTAAACAGACGCTTTATTGGAAGGCACGCCCGCGCACGTACGGGATCCGTTTCCTTGAGCTATGACAATTGTAATTTCAATGAATTATGCAGAATAGATATATTGTATTCAAGTGAGAGGAAAAATAACTCTCAGAACGAGACGATGAGAAACCCTTATGTTGAAAACAACTTATAGTTTTTCCTGAATTGATAACGGAGAATCTCGGGGATCAATTCATGCAAGATAGTCTTAGTTAGGATTCGGTTGACTTGAAATTTAATTTGTTGGTAGCTTATCGTTTAGATTAACATGCAGAAGC
Organism: Ceratitis rosa; assembly: GCA_037013455.1. Taxonomy (NCBI): domain Eukaryota; kingdom Metazoa; phylum Arthropoda; class Insecta; order Diptera; family Tephritidae; genus Ceratitis; species Ceratitis rosa. Next base: position 1,326,485 of record JAWMAG010000001.1, on the reverse strand, counting down.
TGGTTCAATTTGCTTGAAATTTTCTTATCTGAAACAGCTTAGTTTAGTTTAAGTAATTTTATGAGAATCGCCCATGTTCGCGTGTTGACAAACTACCTTTTTTGTTTGTTATTGCTTGTCTACTACCACATTGCTCTCCGCTGATCGAATTCATTCAAATAATTCACTTTTAGGCTTGAACTATCTACATATATTTTATTATCACTGTTAATGTAAGGCGAGGCGAAGTTGGGGGGTTTGCTAGTATTACATATATATTTCCACTATTAAACACCAGTGCTTTAGTTTTGACCAGTCAATTTTTAAATACTATCTATGTATATTTTTAATTTTATTTAATTAAATAAATGTTAAAATAAAAAGAAACACATTACTGTAATATTTCGAATTATTTCATTGAATATATTGAAAAAAAAGGCCTTTCAAACAACATAGCGTTGCCTAATTAAATGGCAATTGACCAATCATGCAACAGTTTTATACTATATAAATACTAGTTCATATATTTATATTGATTTTAAACTACGCAAAATTAAAAACAAAGAAAATTGTCTATTGCAAGATTCGAGCTGTGAATTCCATATGTGACTGAGTGAAACCACCTAAGCACCTCTCGTCACCTGCACGAAGAGTGGCAACAAACTTCGTACTGATGGTGGAAATTGTTATTCGCTTACTGTTGTTTTGACTACAATTACGAACTGGTATGATTTTACTAGAAATATACTAGTTTCAAACTAGTCTTTTTACATGCTACTTTAGCTTCGCACTGCGCAGAGACAAAATGCATTACATCAGCACATTAGCACACTAATAAGGCTTCTGTAAAATTAACAGTAGCGCAATGAAAGTTAGGTTAGGGTACTAAAATAAATGGTGAATAAAATATAAATAAAATAAAACTAAAATAAAATAAAACTAAAAAAAAAAAAAACAAAAATAAATAAATAAATGTGTCGTTATTGATTTCTCAAAACCTAAAAACAACTCGATATTTTTGAGCACAAATTTGAAATAACATACAAATGTATGTATGTATATATGTAAATATTTATATACAAATTTAAAGTTACCGAAATGCAATATTATGATCGGATCCGCGTATGTTTGTATGTTGGTTTTTGTATGTTTGTAAAAGTTTTACGACTTATGAATTCAGTTTTGCTGTCGTCTGCAAAGCAACTACACAACAAATGATCATTTTGCATATGTTCATACATATGTACGTGTATGTATACGTATTATAGGTGTATTTTGTGCATACATATGTACATACATACATAGATATATGTATTGTATATTAGAGATATTTAATGTGGTTTCAATATGAAATGTGGCGCTTTAGGATACATTATGCTGTGCCATAAGAGTTTGTCTTATGTTCGTTAGTACACATGTTACATACATACATACATAAGTGTATATTGCATTGGCTTTGGGGCATGTGTTGTTGAACCGGATTGTGATTGTGAGACGACCAGCTGGCTGTACGCAAACTCTGCGTACGAGTAGAAAATAATTAATCAATATCAATTGAAACAACCATATAGCCACAACCACAGCCACAGCCACAACCAAAGCCAAAGCCATAGTCAGAGCCAGAGCCAGAGCCACAGCCACAGCTACAGAAGCGTCAATGACTCCGAGTAACCAACCAGCGCGGTGAGGCGAGCATACGCAATGTACGTGGTGGTGTTGCCGCTGCCGCTGCCGCTACCGCTACCGCTGTTGAGCCGAATCGAAGAGCCAACGATTTCAGCATAAAACTACGCAGCATGGCTCAGCCAGCGAGGAGAGCACCAACAACGTAATGTTCAAACAAAATGGTGGATCGGATCGTATACGCATATTTTTCATTTTTGACCATTGCAATGAATCAAGTGAAATTTATATATATATGTATGTATGCATATATATTTGGAGCAAACCAGCACACAACGGTAACAAACTAAACACAGTCAATAAAAATCGATTTTAAAAACAGCACATAAAATATTATGCATATGTTTAGTGAAAAAAAATTATATATGTATATATGTACATAAGTATGTACATAGTATACACCACAACACGACACGACACGGTCATACGTTTGACAAATAAGCATACACTTTCACCACCAAGTCACTTTTTGCCACTCACTTAAATGTTAAGATCACCCAAAGAAGTTGAGCCAAGACGTACTTGAGCAGCGCAATAATAAAGAAAATCGTAAAAAGAATGAAATGTGTTTAGAAAATCAAACCCAAAGAAAAACTTACGAAAAACGCGGAAAAGATAACACAAAAGTCGCGAATTGAGCAAAAATAAACGTACAAGAGATGTATATATGTATGTATGTATTTTATATGCACATAAACATATGTATATAAAGAAATCAAATATCATAAAACAAATACGAAAAAAAAAAGAGAAAAGAAAAGAAATTCGTCGCTAAGCCTGGCAAGGTGTAGCGGCGGCCACCGTTCGTTCGAGTCTGTCTTCTTCTTCTTCTTCTGGTTTGCGTGTCTGTCTGCTCGCGCTCCTTGAGAAACTGACTTAATCGGAAAATAAGACACAAATCAACAAGTATCGGTGGTAAGTGCTTGGTGAGTGAAACCAGTGTTTGTGACGCATTCACCAGCACCTCGATATTAACAACCAAATGGACTGCAGCACAGCGTACAGAGTAACCACCAGCCAGAGTCAGCTAACCAAACCAAGCAAGCCGGCATCAATAGGTTTGCACCAGTGCCACAACATGAGGCAAACAGTGGCAATTGTGCCGATGCCGATGCCGATGTCCATGCATGCATTTAGAGGCATTAAACCGAAGGAGATGTTAAAAACTAGTACTATAATTTTACTGCTGCGAATTTCAATGTCAGCCAAGGCAAGCAAGATATGCAGGCTAACAGGTCGACAGGTAGTAAAGTAAGTAAGTAGTCGGGCGACTGACTAGGCCAGCTCGATAAATTTATAGATAAACGTGTGTGGCGACGGTGGTGACTGCTAGGATGGTTGGATGTACATACCATAGTACATATAATACCTTTGTATGGACATACGTACGAGTATATACATATATGTATGTACGTGTATGTATGAAACGGCTTGCACAAATAGGAAAATAAGAAAAGTGTTTTTCAACAATTTATGTGAAGTTTTGTAATAAAAATAAAATTTCCGGCGACTTTACTTCTATTTGATTGAAAACATTACCCTTGACTCGGCTTGGCTTGGCTTGCGTATTACGAATATTTTCTTTTCTGTCGTTTTAAGCCACTATTTGCACCACAACTTTCTCACACTTTTTCCGCGTTGTATAAATCGCAATAAGAAAATCACGAAAATATTTATCTATTTTTTGATTTTTCGATTTTTCTATTTCATGTCAAATTAGTTTCTTTCTTGGTTTTCGAGTCCAATTAGTTTTTGAAAGAAAAAAATATGTATAACTCAAGCTTTAAGTAGCAGCGTACCGGACGCTGTTGGTTATTTGATTTTTTGGTTTGTATAAAAATTTACCACGTCGGAATGTCCGTCGCGATTTTGACGAATACCAAACTGAATGAGAAATCATACTGAAGCAAAAGAAAAGACAAGACGACAAGAAAATATCCAAAACCCAATTTCAAAACCTCGACTTGGCACTTAGTTGCGTAGTCATGTCGCGCGTCTCCGTCGCTCATTTCTTCTCTCCTCTCTGTACGATGTGCGATGTGCGCTGTGCGCTGTGTATGCCAAATAACGACGAACAGCACAGCACAGCACAGCGCAGCACGGCACGGCACGGCACAGTATAGCGCTTCGTCTGGACTTACTTGTCTCGTTTGGCTGCGTCTCAGGTCTCAGCTCGTCGCCTAACAGTATGGCTTTAGGTATTATTATTATTGTTGTTGTTAAGATGGTCAGTGGCTATTTCTACCGGAGGTCTTCGCCTATATGCATACACACATACACACACATGTTCACATATACATACATACATACATACTTATACAAGTAATTATAGGGGAAATGAAGAAAAAAAATAATAGTATTAGTGGTACATACATATGTATGTATATGTATGTATGTATGTATGTATATAACTCATGCATACATATTTACAAATACAAAGAAGCGTTTTGAGTGAAGCCACGTTGAATTCGAAAGCCGAGCGCGAGACAGGTAGACCAACCGACCGACCTGGTATTGTTTTGTGACTACAACAACTGCTGCAACTTGAACAAAAGCAATGATATTCGGGTTAAAACGGCGTGCCTGGCTCATCATTGTGGAACTTTTTAAAACAGCCTAACATATCTACATGTGTATGTATGTGTGTATGTATGTATGTACATTTATAATACGAACAAGCCGATACATTCAGGTAAAAACAAATATCTTAGCAGCAAAAACCAAAAGCCAACAGCAACAACCACAACAACAACAACATAAACTAAAATAAGATCTCAACTATATGTATGTGCACACACACATACTCGTACATCATATACGCGTTGGCATATAGGGTGTGCAGAAAGTGTTGGTCAGTCAAAGGATTTGTCTGCGATCAAATTATGTCTTACGAAATGAACAGCGAATGGCCACTAAGGGTCAAGTTGGTTGGACAATGAGTTTTCAAATGAACAATCAAGAGCGCAATAAAGGTTTATTTTATTGTTTCCTTTACGGCTCTCAAGACAGCCGGTTCTACGCACCGGAGTTGACCCGGATTTTATCCGGCCAAGGGCTGACACCCTTTCGGCGATCTAACCCCGTTTAGGTCATTGTTTCCTTTACAAAAGGCCACCCAAAACATTCCATTTCGTAGTCCGCAAACGATCATGGCACAAGTAAAATATGCCTTACCTTCCAGATCCCAAACCTTCCTTCTTGTTAGACACCTATTTTTTGCTATTGGAGCCTGCAATTCGCCAAGTGCTCTTCACATGATCTTTCCAACGTAATGAAGATGTTGCTCTCTTTTCCTCTGCAGCTCCCCGGATGTACTACCATGTAATTCCTTAGCTGAAATGCTTTCATCCGTATCCTATTCTCTAGCACATTAACCTTTCTGTGTGATAAGATTACTGGGCACAGTCTACTTTGAGCTGCGTCTACCTAAGAAACCAAACCATTGATTCGATCTAGTAGCAAGTCGACAATCGGATTTGAAGGAGAACCAACCAAGAGACATGATAACACCAGACCTCACACCTCTTTGTTAAGTCGTCAAAAACCAATAGAGCTTAACTTCGGCCACATCCGCCATATAGCCCAGAATGCTTTAAAAACCCAACAGAATAGCAAAACTTTCAAGTCCGATCAGACTGTTAAAAATGATGAATGGATCACTTTTTCGTTTCAAAAATCAAAATTTCTTCTAACATGGAATCTTTTAACTACCCGAAAGATGACAAAAGATCATCTAACAAAACAATATGTCATTGATTCATCGTCTGGAGGACCGTGACAGTAAACATACTGATGTCACCGACTCATCATTTATACTGTGAAACAATTGTATATGCTCCATGTTAAGGAACATGATGTTATGTCGGGGAAAATCCCAACAGATATTTATTTGAAGCCGAATCGCCACCCAGACACATCTGTAAGGGATATATCGACTACATACAGCACCAAGGATAAGAAGCGCTGCACAGAACGGCGTACTAACAGGCCTTAGACTCCATGCTTTGAGAGTCTATCAACACCTTCATAAACTCTCTTTCTGTGAATCGGAATCCAAAACCTATTAGAGACCAAAAGCTCGAGCTGTCTCGAGAGACCCGTGTAATATTGGCACGTTTAGAACTGGAACACACTACGCTAACCACCTCTTTGCATGGCTTCTATAACCTATATAATCATCTAACTCCCCTTTCCCTCTGAAACGTCGAATCAGCTCGTTTCCTGGATTTTCCGTTAAATCCTTCATAACTTACTAGACTAGTCTCCCTGTTTCCGAAATATTAGAAAATTAGTTTAAAAAATATTAATTTTTCTAGTTGTGGTTTCCTTATACAGGGAGAGAGTATTTCTGACATAAGACGTTAGATCAAAGAGGATTTCGGTTTCCATATATTATATAATATATAAAAAAGTATATTTTATAAAATCGAATTGATGCTTTCAAAAATCCAATACATGGTTCTGTATCCAATTAACAATCACTCTAAAATTTATTCACCACCTTTTTAAAATCCACTTGACGAAATTAAAGTCTAACTGACGGTATACGAGATCCGGCACGTTTGGACCTCTCTAAATTCTGCTAAGGCTTTCTAAAATCTAAAAGCTGCAAACTTGACTAGATCAGTTGAGCTCATCACTCTACATTATATATATATTTGTCCAAAGTTCCCAGATGAGACATAGAACCTACTCCAACGTCTTCCGATCTTAACTTTTTAACGTTTTTTTTTGTCCCCAACTTCTTCTTCTAACGAAATGTTATAAAAAAAAAACTTAAGACCATTTCAAAAAACTGATTCGAGATCAAAATTTTCTTATTAGCTTTTCGCAACGGCGATTAAACTAATATCGATGATATCATATTATGGACACCCTGTATAGGTGATGAGGTAAACTCGAAATCATAGGCACATACATACATACATATATACGAATATATAATGTACGTATATTATTATATATAAGTATGTATGGGAGACGCGGATCTTTAGGTATGTAGCATGTATTGTATTACAAAACAGACACATACATACATATTTAGACTCACATACATATAAACCGTCTATACATTAAGGTAAGATTTGTATGTAGTGTTTGTAGGCTCATTATGCTAGTACCATTTGCAGCCCTCGTTTTTATGTAATGCCGGTGGTGTTGTGTAGTTTTGCTTTTTACCGCTTTGCCTTATGAGGTTTCCTCGACGTGTTTTCTTGCTGTTGCTGTTGCCCTTTTGCTCTGTTTTATTTAGCAGATAAATTAAAAAAGTATTGAGTTTTTGAGAATTTAACTCACAACCACGAAAGGGAATTAAAATTAGTCTACACTTGAATTGGTCTTTGCTTGAATATCGATGTGGGCTATAATGTGTACTGAAGGTGCCTCGTACTTCAAAATGAAATTCCAATCAGATTAATCCCTCTCTCTCTCTCTCTTTCCCTCTCTCTCCCACAAAGTGCGATTCTTAAGGGGTAACATGGGTTTTAACATCTACAAAAATATCTAATTGTTTTATATTATTCTTCTTAATTACTTCAAAATCTCAATATTATCTTAAATTTTCAAGTCGATCCGAATAAACTTTCAGCTTAATAAAGATACAGCTTTGGGAAGGTGCGCGCTCAAAGGCAGCTGCGCTCGGCAATTTAAACTTTAAACACCATTTTCTCAAAACTGTGTTTTCAAAAGTTGGCTGTTAAGGAGTTCTCGAAATAATATTACTCTTCGAGAAATTAAAGGAAGGATTTCTCTTTTCTAATCACAACTATATATTAGGTGTATGCATTAATTCGTGCGGTTTTCTAAGAGAGGGCTCTACTATATTCATTTCAAATATACTGTCATTTCGCGTGGTTTTCAGTAGATGTCATTTGTTTTAGCGTGGACAAAAATTTGTTTCATTCATTTGAAAATGTCGAAATTTGTACCAGGCAAAGGGTTTTTGCGGGGAGTTCTTCTTCATTACTTCAACATGAAGAAAAGTGCTACCGAAAGCCATCGTATTTTATTGGATGTTTATGGTGACCATGCTTTAGCCGAACGAACATGCCAAAAGTGGTTTGCACGGTTTAAAAGTGGCAATTTCGACTTAGACGACGGACAGCAAAAAAAATTTCAAGACGAAGAATTGGAGACATTGCTCGACGCAGATGCATGCCCGACGCAAGAAGAACTTGCAAAAGTATTAGGAGTTGGTCAGGCAACCGTTTCCAGACGAATAAAATCATTAGGATTCATCCAGAAGCTTGAAAATTGGGTGCCTTATGATATAAAGCCAAGAGACGTCGAACGTCGATTCTGCATGTCGGAAATGTTGCTTCAGCGCCACCAAAAGAAGTAATTTTTGCATCGGATTGTCACTGGCGATGAAAAATGGATTCATTATGATAACCCAAAGCGCAAGAGATCGTTTGTGAAGCCCGGCCAACCATCGACATCCACGGCAAAGCCGAATATTCATGGTGCCAAGGTTACGCTATGTATTTGGTGGGACCACAAGGGTGTGCTCTATTATGAGCTATTGAAATCGGGTCAGACGATCAATGGGGACCTCTACCGAAAACAATTGATTCGTTTGAAAAAGGCCATCGTGGAAAAACGACCAGAATATACGACCAGACACGAATCAATAATTTTTCATCATGACAACTCTCGACCACATGTCGCAAGGCCAGTTAAAAACTATTTGGAAAACTGTGGGTGGGCAGTTCTACCTCACCCGCCTTATAGCCCAGACATAGCACCTTCGGATTACCGCTTGTTCAGATCAATGCAGAATGCCCTCACCGGAGTACACTTCACTTCAGAACAGGCTATCAGAAATTGGCTCGATTCTTTCTTGACCTCCAAGCCGGAGAAGTTCTTTTGGGATGGGATCCACAAACTGCCAGAAAGATGGGCAAACATCGCGGCACTCTTTTTTATTAGATTCATTAATATTTCTTTCCTGGAACAAGCAACAACACTATGTCAACGGAGACTAGACCAAAAAGAAAGTACGCCGTAAGGAATTTTGAAAGAGATATCATCGATTCGAACAGGACTCTGCCCCTTTATATACGATGACGAAAAAATGGGAAGAGAGACCTGATGAAGATGAAGTACTGACTGGTCGAAGAATTCAATTGTGGCAGATAGCAGAAGGATTAAAGTTTAACAAAGAACGAGCTGGAGAGATTTTGCATGAAAAATTAGTGCGCGTGGGGTACCGCGAATGCTCAGGTCGCTCGACAAACAGCGACTATGAGGGTTGTAAAAATTGTTTGAAGTTGTGCCAAGATGATTTGGAAAAAATTTGCAACCGCATTGTAACAGTCGATGAAACTTGGATTCATCAGTATGATCCCGAGTTCAAACAAGAGTCGATGCAGTGAATAAAAAAAAGGGGAAAGACCACAAAAAAAGTCCCCGTCGAAGATTATGGCTACCATTTTCTGGTATAGCGAGGGAATATTATTAATTGATTACTTAACAAAGGGAAAGGGAACAATGAATGACCAGTATTACGCTAATTTGTTTTTTCTATATAAAAAAAAAACATGGTTAAAGATATATGTATGCACATTTTTTTCCACCAAATAAACCCATGTAATCCTTTAAGTAGCTACTAAGCCGTAGTCTGTCTACCATAACCCATTGCAAACGGACTACCTTTGGAAAATTCAATCCAATCACTCCGAATGCGATAATTTTGTTTATTAACGTACCTATTCATCATTGAATAAAATTTTCTTGTGAATATTGGAATCGATGGCAAACTCGTTTTTGGCCCGTTCATCGAACGTGCGACGCATTTGATGGTTGTTCGGCTTTAGCTCGTGCACGAGTTTGATTTAGTAAGCCAACAAACCAAGATCTTTCCGTAAAATCTCCCATAAAGTGGATGGGCAGAGCTGCAAATGCGCGCGATGGCGGATGGACACATGCGGGTCTTCTTCGATATTGATATTTCATACGCAGTTATCTTCATGCCTATGGAAAAGGGTTACAGGCACACATTCTGAAGTAGTTCTCATTGACATAAGGATGCTAGATCGATTTCAGGGTTGACATTATATTGGCGCCGATTACTGTTCCATATCCTTGGGGTTGTAATCGTTCACAACCATCCCATGCTTATGCCTCTGACTCCTTGTCTACGCTTGAAAAGGAGGCCTAGGAGACGTAGGTCCTAAACTAATCTACATTTCTCTGCTCCTGTTAGTCCGTTAACAGAGCTCATTAATTAATCTTTTCGTTGTTAAGTTCTCTGTACATTGGAATCCTAATACGTGCAATTTGGCTTCGTTTTTTACTACCATTGACCACGACTTGGGTTTCGACTTGCAAGTGGTCGTACGAACAAGATGAATTACAACTACAACAACAACAACGACAACGAAAAACAACATAAGAAGAGCAGTAAATATAGAGACCTCTCACCAGATACTGCAGATTTGTTTGCAGAGCATGCGCGGGATGACGACTATCCCACAACAAGTAGACGGGCTTCTGGAAGTCGACCAGCTAATAGTGCTTTCCTCGCTGAGTTGCCTCGGAAGACCACCAAACAGCTCCAGGAAGCCAAACATCAAACTTCACGGCACCGGTTAGAAAAGTGCGAAGGCGAAAGGAGCAGGCTGACCAGCATAGAAGAAGTGGCGGAAAGGGTAACATCTACAAAAACTCGTCGAAGAGATGAAAGAGAACACCTCGGTAAACACATCGAACGTGAGCGAAGCAAATAGAGCGCACGAAGTAGTAGATGTAACTCGCCAGACAGCAGGCGTTCATCCACGGTGCGATCAAACATCAGTGTTGAAGGCCTTAGACCTCCACTGAGACGTACATCGCCAACGAAACAGAATCGACACGAAGATGCTTGTGACAACAACGTAGAGCGGAGAAGTCAGAGCGTCGAGAGCCTTATACTTCCGCAAAGACTAAACTCCCCCAGCCGAGACCAGGAAAGTGCAGAACGATGGACTGAAGTATCTCGCCGAAAACGTAAGGACATTCCGACAGAAGAAAAGAATGCGGTATCATCATCTAACGCTGGGCGTAAAACCTCGCCTCCCCGCGTCCTCTCTCGATGAACAAAAACACAAAACAAAAATCAAGATGCAGCGGCTAGGCTGGCTAGCTCATGTGGTCTGGATATACGAGAGCATTCCAACTTTGAAAGTTATCGATGCAGTAGCCGTCGGTGGAAACAAAGGAGAAGAAAAATCTGCACTACTTCGGAAAGACCAGGTGGAAAAGGACCTGAAGACATCTGGTATTTGTAATTAGGGACAAGAATGAATGTCGCGCTGTAGTTAAGTCAGTTATAATTGCGTAAGCGGTTTATACGCCAATAGAGTTGTTCTCTTAATTTTAATTAAATTTTATTTTCTTAGGAAAAAGTACAATAGAAAATTACGTCTTCCTGAGTAATTTGTTCCAATTTTTCTAAAATACGACTTTTCGGCTACTCTAAACCTATTCACTTGTGGATGCTCGTCTTTGTACCCTTTGGTTGCTGGCTTTTATGTTTAGGGTTTTAACTACGCTTTTTTTCTTTTTTTATTTGTTTTTGTCTTACATTGTTCTCCAAGGTGATGGGTTTTTACAGTTCTCGAAGCAGAAATGTTTTAAACCACGCAGGTTATGTAGAACGTAAAAACGTGGAAATTTCGACGCTTACTTTTTCCAAGACTAAATTTCGCTTCATCAATAGCCGAGTGGTTAATGTTGTGTACTATCATTCGGAGTCCTGGTACGAAAAAAAATTATAGAAATATAATTTCTCTGATTGCATTTGCATGTTTGAATGCCAAATTATCCGATTATATTTTTGGCATGAATATCAAAGATTCTCCTAAAAATCCAGCCATGCTCGTGCAGATGGGAAAATCGACTTAATGGTCATGATGAGGGGCAGCAGGTCAATATTATTGGAATGAAATATACAACTTTGACATATTTATGTTAGGCTAGACATTTAGTCGTTAGATATTGTTGCGATAAAAATATTAAAAAAAAAAAAACCAAACGGTTGGAAGGATGTGGAGCAAAGCTACGTTTTCTTTAGATGAAAATTTTGTTAAATAAAAAACCCACTTTCGGCTGCAAGAAAGATGGGAGGACAGCTTGAATTGATTTTTATTTCAACAACTTTCTCCAGGGTCTTGTGCTCCAAAAAAGAAAGGTACTTTCTAAAATGCTACATAGTCGCAGACTTGTAAGGCTATTATTTCTTTTGCTCTATATATAGTTGTAGCTACAAATGTCGAGGCCGTCGGTCTGGTTAAGTCTAATGTTTCAACGAGTTTCACTCAATTCTATTAAAATTTTTGTTTCGTTTTATATTTGAATTAAAATAATAAAGAATTATAATGAAATGAAAATGTAGCACACTTTTAGGCTGTCCACACTGAAAAATGCAGTATACTTTTGGGCTAACTTAATATTTGAAGTATATAGTGTTGCATACTTCTGGGCTAACATAACGTTCGAAGTATAAATCGTTGCATACTTCTGGGCTAATGTACTATTCGCAACAATAAAATGTAGCACACTTTTAGGCTAACATACAACACAAAGTAAAAATGTAGCATACCTTTAGGCTAAACTTAGTGTTATTGTTAAATAGATGAAATGTAATTAAAAAGCCTTTTTTTATTAGCAAAAATTTGCCTCCTAATTTCATTTGAAAATTTCATTAAGTAAAACAAATACAAGCTTCATAAATTATAGTTCTTACTGTAACTATCAATCATACATAATTTTGATTTCGTCGATGTCGTTCCCGTAATTTTGGTGTAAAATATGCTTCACGATGTGGAAGGTTAATTGTCGAAAATGTTGTTAAAATAATGGAAATTGTCGAGTTTCGATTGCCTAGGAGCAAAACATTGCGCATAAAACAGTTTGCAATCACTTGAAAAAGCCTGAAATCACTAAGAAGTTCGATATATGGGTGCCACTTGAGTTAAAGAGAAAAAAACCTCGTCGGCCGAATTTCCATCTGCTAATCGCTGCTGAATAGTAACAAAATCGAACCAGTTGTGAAGCGTTTGGTGACTTGTGATGAAAAGTGAATAACATTTATAGCCAATGCCAAACGAAAATGTTCGCTGTGCAGGTGAGCCAGCAGGGTTTTTTTGTATTATTGGTGTGATTAGCGAGGAATTAACCACTATAAACTGCTACCCTACAGCCAAACTCTTAGTTCGTACCTGTACTGCCAGCAATTGGACCGTTTGAAGAAAGAAATCGTCCAGAAGCGAGCAACTTTGACCAACAGAAGAGACATTGTGTTTCATCAGAACCACGCACTTCAATTGTGACACGCCAGAAGCTCTGAGCGCTCGGTTAGGAGGTTCATATGCATCCACCTTATTGTCCGAACCTTCTTTATAGTTTATAGTTTATACTAAGCCACCTCCGAACGCCCGCTGAATTTTGATGAGAAACTTTTATTTCATGTCAGAAGTGCACTCTAAAAACTTGACATTTTCTACCGAGTGGCGACCGCAAACATTAATTTTGAATGTTGAATCAAAACTCAAACCCTGGTCTTTTCCCAATGGCAGTACGCAATGCTAACCACTCGGTAGGTAAAGTTCACAAAATCGTAGACTGATTAAATAAATGAAATAAAATAAAACAATAATTAATTTATTGAAATTTGCTTATTTTATGCCGAAAGTAATTTTTTTCAAAAAACTACGCTGCTTCTAAAAATATTGGTTTTTATTCAACACATAGAAAAATTAATTGATTAATGAGTTGTGATATTATAATTATTAGTTAATAAATGAAATCTTTAAGACATTCAAAACAAAGCTCAGCATCGCTTTTTTTTCGTATTTGGTGCTTTTGAAAAGTAAATTTTGCCGCTTTTTTAAACTTGGCAGCCACAGAGAGCGATCTATTTTTCCAATTGATCAGTCACACTAGCATTGCGATCATTAGTTTGTGGTGAAAATGTCCATACATAAAGCAAAGCTTGAGCTCAAATTAAGTATTTTTCAAAACACTTTGAAGGATCTCTTGGCACTTTTTGGTTAATTAATTAATGTTTAATATTCAACACTGAGTCTTTATTAATTTAGTTTTTAGTTTTTAGTTTTTTGTTGAGCTTTTCTAAACACAATTTTCTTTTACATACAAATATATGTGGTTGGTTGTTGTGCTATGTTACACCAATAAACGAGCGCTAACATTGTATGATGAAGGACACAATATTTTGGTAAAATCTGTGATAACTTCAATAAATTCATGTTGACACCTGGCAGCGGCAATCCGTCTCAAAACAAGCAGTAACGTTTAAAGCGGCCTAAATCTCGACGACGCCTTTTTTTAGTGTGTTTTACAAATATTTATAATGCAACTAAAACATTAAAGCCGCGAGAAAATATGAGGACGCCGCACATATGGTATGTGCGTCCTGAGCCGTAAATCGTGAGTCAGCGTACAAAAGCATATGTGTGTGTCCGCATGTGTGCACATGCATGTGTGCGAAAAATTACGATACTCGCGCGTATAGAGCAGCACACGATACGACGGAGCCATAATGTAAGCTTAAATAGAAAAGCACGTAAAAGAAGACGAGAAAAAATAAAGAGAAATAATAATAAAAATCGTCTGACGAACTTGAAATTGAGAGTAGTAAAAATAAAACCGGAATAAAAGTAGGGAAAATACCGAACAAATAGAAATGGTGAGCAAAATAAGCACACACACAAGACATATATATATAAAAATATCAGCGAATAATATATGTATATATGTATATATAAATATATATATATATATATATGGAGAGTAAATGTCAGTCAGTTAGTTCTTAAGAAAGCGGAAAACAACCAAATAATATAAAATGGAAAAGTCAGCGAAAGGGAAATTTTCAGTTTCAATAACCGGCTTAGATGGGAAATACTCGTACTCGTACTCGTATGATACTTGACGCGGTGCACTGAGAGATCCTGATTTTTGCGTTATACAACAATAATAATAATCATCATAATAATAATAATAATAATAATAATAATAATCGTATATTTGCTTACAACATACATATACATATATAGTGATATATGTATGTATGTAAGTATTCTAATAGGCAATAAACTGTTATGGATAACGATATTATTGCAACACCGACCGACCGACCGGACATACCAAAGCTCACTTGCTGCTGCAATGCTTGATCAACAACGACAACAACATTTCATTAACATTTATCACTGTTGTGTCCATCCACATTCAATATGGTGTAATACTAATTAATTTTACTCTGTATACACATTAATTAACGGCGTTCCACTGAATTATCGTTGAATTCGTATTGTCCGTCCAAGTGGTTTTTGAGTGTGTTCTCAATTGTTTTTGAATACAACTTGTTATCCATTGTGGAGCACAACTCGACTCCTAATCTAATGCTGACGATGATGATGATGATGCTATCAGTCCAAACTATAGACCTGATTCCAATAATATACACCGACGACGAGTTAGCCCGATTTACGAAACTGTCATTGCCGACAATCACACGATTTCAGTCAGTCATAACGACCGACATACAACACATCAACCAGCCTACCAGCGACCTGGTGGCAAGCGTGCAACCAACGATAAACGACAACTGCGACGACGCCGATGATGAACAAATTACAAATAAAAGATGATGCCAGAAGACGATGACGATTAGCGCCCAGGCAGCCAGTAAGCCATCGAGCCAGCTAAGGAACGGCATGAAACAACGTTGGCGATGGCGATGACGATGACGACGCTTGGCGATGGCAGTGGCGGTGGCGATGCGGATGGCGGCGGCGGTGAAGTCTGAAGTAGTGGTGAGAGCGAAAAAATTGGAAAAAATGCACACATACACACACACACACATACAAAGAGAAGAAAAAAAAATGTAAAAGAAAAAATCGAAGTACATACACAGGCATCTACAAACATATACGTGTATACACACACAGGCATATACATACATATAAACAGAAAAAATTGTGTACAGTGGGGAAAAATAAAGAATTATATCTGCAAAAGGTTTTGCAGCCAAGAATCACTTCTTACGCGATGCGTGTATAAAAGCAATCGTTGTTATGTACATACATACAGACATACATTCAAAAAAAATAAAGACAAAAAAAAATAAAAATAAAAATGTACATACATACATACATACGTACAATTGGACCTACACATAAAGCTCTGCTAAATATGTATGTACATACATAAGTACATATCTATATATATATATATGAATGTATGTATATATGTATATATGTCTGTATATGGTAGATGATATTGGAACAATCGTAATGGATGGATGGTTGGGTTGTATGTATGTATATTTATCACGCGATGTTTGTATGCAAAATAGTAAATGGCCAAGTTAAAGGGAAGAACAGGTTCTGACGGGCTAATTTCTTTTTATACCATATGTACTCGTATGCACAACCGCAGCCGCATACCTATGAACCCTTGCAGATGCCTTCTTTTCAGAAGGCAGAAGGCTGGTATATTCA
Organism: Ceratitis rosa; assembly: GCA_037013455.1. Classification (NCBI taxonomy): domain Eukaryota; kingdom Metazoa; phylum Arthropoda; class Insecta; order Diptera; family Tephritidae; genus Ceratitis; species Ceratitis rosa. The sequence goes on along the minus strand of JAWMAG010000001.1, from coordinate 1,310,319 downwards.
TGCCAAGGCGCTATAGTCCCAACCCTTATCGATTAATAGTGACGCCCCCGAATCGAACACTGAAGTCATTAAGGTGTAAAAATTCAGCGAAGACTTTCGGAAATTTGTAATTAGCGAACACAATTTTTAAGCACACGGTTATGTTGCCGGCGAAGGGATCTCGTTACGAGTTCTACAAAATGTTATGACATAAATGCTGTTATTGTTGTTGTAGTGGGTCTTCAACACCACTTAGGAGTGAGTAATCGAGGTCAACTCATGGGAGGTGCAGAAAACACGCCTTTCCGGCGGAGGGAAAGCGTGGTTAGATGAGTAGGTGCCGGGGTCTCATTGCAAGCACAACATTCCTTGGATATGTCGTGGTCAAATGTGGTTAGTATTGTTGTTTACCACAACTCGTCTAACCTAACTTTTGGGACGTGCTGTCAATAGCTTTATAAACCGAATTCTTGACAGCTTTTCAGAAAGAGCTCTCCATATTAAAGACAATAAATCTCTCAAGAAAAGTTCGAGTACATTTTGTCTTGGTAAGAAATGAAAAAAAAAACGAAGAAATATCCGTGATTTCCAAATGAAAAAGTACGTACGTTGGCAAGTTGATTAAGAATGTGCAGAATTCGAACACGGTCTTTGCCTTTGCAAGACGGCGATGAGCGAAAAAATAAAAGAAATACAGAAAAACGAAATGAAATTCATATTTAAAAACAGAAAACAGAAAAATGAAAAACAAAGGAAAACAACAACCAACTAAAGAAAGAAAATAAAAACAAAAAAAAATGGAAAAAAACAGAAAAAGAAACACACTGGCGATTCATTTAAACACCCAATAGGCCATGAGCTTGCAACTAGTAAGGAGCTCGCCGCATATCCTCACAGCCAGCAAGCAAGTGTGCAACACCCAACGACAACTGGGAAAAAAAGCTCATATACTCGCTCGTTTTATACATAAAAAAGTTCTGTAAAAAAATGAGTATAAAGAAAATGGCAAGTAAACGAAACATAGCGAAATCTACGTCGGCGGCGAGAGTAAAGAGACGAAAGAGAAGACGAAAAAAAAATTGAAACAAAAACACACAAATGACACAAGTTGTCGCTTCGCCGAACGGACCGGACCGGGTAAGAGGATGGGATGGGATGGGATGGTCGCTCTATCAGAGCTACTAGCTTCCATCTTGCTTTCATTTACACGGGTCTCGGTCTGCCAATGTGTCTGACCATCTCTTCATCGTATCGGAAGTGGAAGGATAGCACAGTGGAGCGAATCAATATCAGTGCTAACAAGCATATATCACACAAACACATACATACACGTATATATACAAATATACAAATACAACTACATTGACACTTGTCAATGCATATATGTATATGTATATGTATATACATATATAGAGATTATGCGGCATGTGCAATTAACAAACGCAGATTCACATTAAGACACATTTGAAGATACTAAAAAAAAGAATCCTTTGTAGACATACTACATACAAACGGACAGCTGGACATATGTGCTTATACATATATACGAGTAGAAGCGTAATTACAATAGTATGTGTGTGTGAGTGTGTGTAGCATAATTAGTTTCATTTGATTTGTTGGAAAATCGAAAATTTTTCTCACAAATTCATTATGACTTCACCAATTACATAAGTTTCCAATTCAAAAAATGTACAATTAAATTTTCTTTTGACTCAAGGTCTTCTTCATACACGTACAAGTTGCGCCCCCTGCGCCTACACATATTATATATGTATGTACATACATATATATTAAATATAATATGTATGCAAATAGATGTATGCTTTTGTAAATGTAAATGCCCGCATACGTACACCCACATCCACACACACCCACACACATATGTACATTCATGCATTTACAGTTAATCGGTGAGGGTGGAAAACTAACTTAAATCGTGAACCTGGACATACAAGGGACCACAAGTACACACACACCCAAACACCCACACACCCACACATCCACACACACACCCGTACATTTCGTTGGAGCCATGGCATTATATGATACTTGCAAAAACATTAAACGCGTTCACCAATTGTTTTTTACAGTATTTTTTTACGCCGCTGAATTTTTTCTCGCATTTAATTTACCTTTTTTTGTTCAATAGAGTTTTCTTTCTGCAGGCAGAACACCCCACCCCACCCACCCAACCGCCGTGTGCTGCTTTCTTGCCAATACATACATTATTTCTTGGACACACGACACAAACGGAACTATATTTTCATTTCACTCAGACAAACCCCATCATGCCATTCTGGAAGATTAAAAAGACGACTTAAACAAAAAACAAAAAAAAAAAAAAAAACGAAAAAAACGGAAAAAAGCGGAAAAAAACCACGGAAAAAATTCTGCACATAAAATAAAAATTGAGAAGGCAAAAGCTACAACAACAACAGCAACAACAACAATTGAGCATGCAAACGTAGAGAAAAATTTTGTAATAAGGGCAAGGAAGTGTGTACTGGGGGCGAGCGGAAGGAGGGGGGGGGGGGCCACAGGCAGCCACCCTCCGTGGTTGCATAAAATGAAAGCAAAGTCATAAGAAACCGAAATGAACAAGCGAGCAAGAAGAATGGTGGTTAATGGGGAAACCGACGAAGGAAGCCATACAAGAGAAAAAATTGAAAAAATGCCAACTACAGTATAACAACAATAATCATGACAATAGCTGTGATATACAGACATATATATTTATATCCATAAGTATGCATGCATGTATGTGCGACGATTTGCAGATACTGCATACATACAAACAAACATACATACAAACATACATACCTGCATACAAATACAAAAGTAGTTGCCAAAGAACACGACTTGTAGGTATACATTCTTAAGCACATATCCGTCCTCTCTGCTTAAATATATATATATATATATATATACACATTCATTCATACACATACACATACACATGCACACTCATGGACGGCTCAACGAAAAAAAGCGCTTTCAACGCACCAACACAGACGTAAGCATAAAAGTTGCTAGGGGTTTCCGCCAAGAATGAGACAAGTTTGAGTTACAATTACAGTGGAACAAAAGTGGCAAATACTTGTGGAAAAAAAAACACAAAACAATAAACAATTAGCGGTAGCCAAACATATATTGAAAAAAAAATAAAATAAATAAAATAATTAAAAGAATGAGCAATCAAGCAAATCTATTAACATTTCACTCATTTGTTTTATTTCATAACTTTAGTTTACTTTTTAGGTTATATATGTCAGCAAATTTCCTCTCACAAATACAAAAAAAAAAGTGCCGAATGTTTGAACTTTTTTACGGATATTTCCATTTTTTGCTTTTTTAAACTGGTGGCAACGTTGCTAAAAATATTTTCTCCTTAAACCTTGCTTTAATCTCTTTCGTTTGATATCCATATTGTAATACTTTGCTTATTTTATCACTTTATTCAAAATCTGAATTTCAAGATACATGGCAACTCTGCTGAATTGTAAATCTAAATCATTCCATTTGAACGCACACTTATGCAAAAAAAATGTCAAAATCGGTTTCGTGATTTGGCATGAGATTGAATATTATATAAATATTTTCGAAAGAGATGGCAACCCAGTTAAATTATAAATTTAACTATTATCTTTAGCATTGTTTTAAATACACAGTTTTTTCAAAGGCGTTTGAAATGTTTAAGAGGAGTTTTAATAATCCAAAATATTTGTACATCCTAGAGCTCCAGATACCCGGGTATAGAGTACTGTGAGCAGCTCGATACTCGTTAAATTAAACGCCAGCCGGCTTAACTGACTTTCATAGACTAGGATTAAAGTCTAGTTATATAGGAGCAAGCCTATCTTCTGGCGGACCCAGTACCAAGTTTATAATAACTATCATAACCAATAAGTAAGATCATGTTTTCTCGACAAATTCCCCAAATAATCGATCATAAGTCAACGGATCGCTCAAAACTCATACCAAAATTTGTGTAATACGGAGGTTATATTAAACATTTTTTTTTAAATATTTATTCCAAAAATTTAAGGTAACCCTATTGAAAATACACCGTCCGGAAACATATATTTATTTAATCTATTTCATCTGCTATCCATATTGCAATATTTTCTTAAAAATCTAAACGAATAAAACATTTTGTATAGGTGGTAACCCTGTTCGAAACTAATTTTTTCGATATAAAAGTCTTCTTAAGACTCTTTATTTTCATAAAATTATAACTTGTAAATTAAAATTATATTAAATTAAAATATTATACATGGCAACCCTTTTCCGAGGGCACCCTAAAATTAAAAATAACGGGAATTTATTTTATAATTAAAATTTTTGGGTTTCTTTTTTGAAATAAAGTCAAAATAAGTAATGTGTTACCTAGCTTTAAGCAGATTTTCAGAAAAAAGGGGGTACTGCGCCCTGAGGTATGCAACAGATTGTAGCAAATGCCAATTTTCTGGCCAGAATATATTAAATGTGCCTGCCAGTGATGCCAAATATTTGTAAGGAAACTACAAATCAAATTGACTCTAGTGTAGTGCTCAATAACTGTAACAAACAGCACTTTGTAGTAGTGAAAATTAAAAAATATTAATGATTTTTAATAGAAAAAGATGGAAGTAAAAAAAGCGCAGACACCGAAAAGCCAGCCTCGTATTCTCTGAGAGTCCTTTATACAATATGAGAACACCTCATTGTAAAGAACAGACACAATTTCCTCACAGTGAAATGCTTTACCTCAACATTGTCATACAGTTCAACCCGAATAAGCTTTTCCTGCTTGTCTCCCTCGTAAGCCTGCATACACACATAGACACACACACACACACAAACATATTGTTGCAATAACAAACGTCATTGCGGTCGGTCAACTGGGGTATCCCGTACTTTTGGCTGAAGAAAAGAAAGGTTGTATAAAGAAAAAATTGCACCAGAGAAAAACAGTGCTGGAGAGAATAAAAATTAGCAGAGAAAAAAATCATAAATACATACAAAAACATTACTACTACTACTACTACTACTGCTGCTCAGCCAAACTGAAAAGCACACGACAGGACTTGAGTAGAAGCTTAAACAAAAAGCAAAAAAAAGGAAAAACAAAAAGAAAAAAATACAAAAAAAAAAAACTGTGATGTACCTACATACATACATACCTACAAAAACACATGAGAGTATAAACCTTCTGCTGGCACAAAAACTCATAATATAACACGTAAATATGTAAATATATATATATATAAATCGTTGTATGTATGTATGTATGCACGTTCGTATATAAACAGAAACAGAAGTAGCTGCTGAGGAAGAGAAAGAAGATGAATTCGACTGGAGACGTGAGAGTCACCCTCTCAAGAAGGGTCAAAGGGAGATATGCCAGCCAGCCAGCCAGCCAGCAAGCAAGCAAAAGCAACCAACATTGGGGCAGGCAATCGAAAGGAGAAAAAATTTTGCAATATAAAAATGGAACAGCGAATAAATGAAACAAACCAACGATGATTGGAACGAAAAGGTGTAGAAGGAGATAGAAAGTGCGAGCGTCGGCAAAGACGACTAGCGTCTGACTATTGGAGCATGGTTAAAATTCCGCGACACCACGGCCACTCTCCATAATATCAGCGCCCAACAACTTGGATCGGTATTCGATTGTGTATATGTATGTTTATACATGCATATTGCTATATGTACATATGTATGTTAGTATGTTGGTATGTAAGCCGGTCCAACCGTCTGCCATCGAAGGTTCGTCTGTTCGCAGTCACACAGTGAAGTAAAGTGAAATATAAGCAAGTTAAATAAAAACGCAGATGCAGAAACGAACTCTTCAAAAGTCTGTATCCCATTACATACATATGTACATGCATACCTGCATACATACTGGTACATATCTTGCGATGCTGTTGCAAGTAAGACTTACTATACCATCACACCGCACCACACCACCACACCTTATCAAATGGTCAAAGGAGTAAATACTAAATATTCAAATTTATGCACATTCACACACACACACACACGCACATACACACATATACATATACATAGTACGTACATGTGTACGCGCACAGATATTTTAAAGAAAAGGCTTTTCTTGACCCCTACTTTAAGAGATATTACTTTTCTCAGGCTGATTTCGTGTTTGCAAGAATCAGAAAATTAATTATCCTTTTTCAGGGTAGCAAATAAAAATCGCGTAAGTTTTTCTCTTAGCAATACATATATTTATAATTAAACGTTAACAAATATTGGTTATTTCAAGTCAAGAATTCACACAACAAAAAAAAAAACAATGCAAAAACAAAATATTTTATTATCTTTATGATTTATTACTGATTAAGCAAATAAAGATTAATTAACTTAGTCAAAGGTAACTTTGGAATTTTTAATCAAAAATCAGCTGGATGTTGCCGCCACGTCGCGCTCTTTCCCCTTAACCTAGATTTTTTCTAGCGGAATTTGATTTAATAGCCGAGTGATTAGCGTGAAAAGCCATTCGGAAGACTAGAGTTCGGCGAGACCTGGTCCGAGCGACAACCAAACATAACAGAAAATTAAGTTAATTTTCCTAATTACAGTCGACCCTCGGCAGAAATGTCAGCTCCACCTAGTGTATTGACTTGAAAGCACTTTATTTCTTAAAATACAAAAAAAAAAAAAAAAAAAAAAAAAATATAAACACCCAACCAAAAATTGGAGCAGGAGCTCGGACAGTTGTATACAGCCAATTGTGGTCTCAGAAAATCGTATTCATATCTTTTCGGATAGACAGACCGCATTAAGCACCCTGGTATCTGTATCAGTAAAATCTAAAACCACAGAGAATTCTCGCAGATCACTTAACATGATGGCTAAGTAGTTCTCGTTGAACATGGTAAGGTAGCTATGGATGGTAATGAGATGGCAGACGAGATTGCAGGGTAGAGCACCTCCCTTCCACTTTTGCCATCATGGAGGAGTTTGGGCATGCCGTTTTCCACTTGGAGAGTTATTCCTCAAAGTAATATTTGGAAATGTTGCGGGAGTGACAGTCCTTGGCCGGATAAAAAATCCGGGTCGTTCCGGTATAAAGACCCGACTGTCGCGGGAACTATTGGATTTTAGTCGCCTCTTACGACAGGCATGCCTTACAGTAAATTCTTGAACCCCTAACCCGCAGGGGTTATTCATCAAAGGTACTAACTAGAACTCCAGAAAAGGAAAGCAGAAGATAATTACTGTTATATATTTTCTTATAGGGCATATTCTACTAGGCAGCCATACAGTAAGGTTGGGCATATCATCTAACGTCTTCTGCAGAAGTTGCAGATAAGAAGAGGAATCAGAAGCCTTAAACAATTTATTTGCGAATGCTCCGTACTTTGTGAGGAGTGGACTGAAGCCGGTAGGGGCGGCAACTCCAACTTGACTTGGGCGAGGGAACAAAGATACGACAATTCCTCAGTTTTGCAAACTCCACACATTGGTTTGATTAGCGGGTGGGGATCGTTAAGATTCTCAGTGGACTAAGTGAGCAGATCCCCGGCAACCGCTTCAACCAACCAACCATACATACATTTATATTTGCTTTTAACTTCACAGAGCCAAGCGATACTACATTGCTTTTTGGGAGCGGCAGGCTTTTTTTGTTTTTTGTTTAATTTTTGTCGGTTTTTTTGTTTGAAATAAAATACCCACCTATCAACTCCTTGAATAGAGACAAGGCTTTCTTTCTATATTTGATGTAGGTATATAGACACCAAATGTCCTTCAAAGCATCGGGACCAGGATGATACCTGATGGTATGGAGTGAAGGACGCCGTCTTGTTACCATACAAATTGGGTACTCATCGTTAGTATATCAGACACGCTTCAACTCAATTGAATTGCAGACAAGCCGAAAGTATCTGAAACTGTGGAAAGAAAATTTTAAGCTTATAAATTATTAAAAGACAACAGTTATCTGTACGAGATGAAATACCAAGGTGGCAAATTCCACAGGATCATTTGAGTATGCCAAAAGTTCATACAAAAAGATTGATACCCACCCAATATGCGCACACCGACTCCGAAAAATGATTGACTGATTAGGGGTTCAAGAATTTACCCGCGGTAAGGAATGCCTCTCGTAAGAGGCGACTAAAATCCAATAGTTTCCGCGACAGTCGGGTCTTTATATCGGAACGACCTGGATTTTTTAACAGGCTAAGGACCGTCACTCCCGCAACATTCCCCAAAAATTACTTTGAGAAATATTTTTGCGGTTACAACAACAACAACAAGGGAAATCCTAGAAAATTCGATCGAAAATAGATTATTTTAGTTCCAGGTAGTGAGCCCGATACCTATGTATGTTTTTGTTAGCTGTTGTTGTTGTTGTAGTGACTATCCAACCTCGCTTAGAGGAAGGCGAGACTAGTTTAGGTCATCGTGGTCATCTAACGGGGGTCCAGGAAACGAGTTGTTTCGTCGGGTTCGGATCAGATAGAAAGGAGGATTAGATAATTAGATTATAAGGGGCATGCAGGACAAACGTTGGGTATGTGGATGTCAAGTTTGGATAAGTAGGAATTAAGTCGACTACAATAACCAGATTTTAATTCTGTCAGTATAACTCAGGTTTATCGAGCCAGCTCGAGCTTTTCGTCTTCAGTGGTTGGGGATTGGATTACGAGAACGCCGCTCACTGGAAGATAGTTCAAGAAGGTGTTGAAGGACTTTTAAACCTGTCTGTACGCCCTCTTTCCCAAAGGTTCTTGTATGTGGTGCTGAGTGAAGCCCTTGTAGTCGAGTTTTCCCTTCCTGATGTGCTTAAGTGGTGGTTCAGCCTCAAGTAAAAGTCTGTTGGTCTGCTCCCGACAGTAGTATCCCACCAGATATAGCTTGCACAGTACTGCATTATGCTCCTTAATGCGTTCCGTAGATGTTTCGCTTCGGAGCATCAATTTTACGCACCTATCGCGGTCCTAAGGGCATTGTTCTAGCTTGTAGCTTCTTCGTCTGTATTTCGCTAGTCACTGGCGTCCTCATCGGAACAGCATAGTTTACGACCGGCCGCTCAATGAGCAACGGTTCTTTGTTTTTTCCCTATGTGCTGCCAGCTAACTCTTTGAGGATTTTGTTTGTTAGTCGTATGCGAAAGACAGTCTGTCAAATGTGAACCTCAGTAATCTTGGATATATGGGGGTCGATTGGGACTGTTCATCATTCTCCATTCTTTACCATCTCCTCCTTTACAATACTAAATAGATTATCTAAATTAAACAATATATAAAAACCACAACAACATGTGGCAGAGTCTTTATAATAACTGATAAAATAATCACGCTTCTTTTATTTATTTTTATACCCAGTTGTTGTTGTTGTAGTGTCTATAAAGTTGGTTAAAGAGTCTCATTTCGAATTCTACGGAAAATTTTCTTAAATAATATACAAATTTTAAATAAAGGCACCTAGAGTAGTAGTAGTGGTCCGGTCCTCTGTTTAATTAATCCATTCGAAAAAAAGTAGATAAACTGTCATACGGTAATGCACATAGACTACAAAAACTGTAATTATAAAACCGAATTTATTCAAACTCAGAAAAAGTAAAAACAATAAGTGCAGTGCAGTGTACATACATACATACTCGTAAGTACATATTTGCTGATTGAAAAGCGGTGTGAAAAACGTATGGGCACTAAATATCCTGCTAATTATTAAGAGGATTTTGAACTGTGAATTCTCATAACATTACACATACATACATATTTTTTATGTCCAGCATATGCATATGCACATATTACTTGATCCTTTGCTCTATCTTCAAATATCTTCTTAGAAACATTTTTTTTTACAGTTCGCAACTTTCAAAAGGAGCATGGAATAAGAGAAGTGTGTAAGGCATGCAGGACCATAAAAGGAGACTAAAATCAAGCCGCGTCTATGTACAAATACAACTAAACGACCGGATCTTTATCTGCCAAAGGACTGTTACTCACGCAACCTGCTCCACAAACAATTTGGTACTACAACAACAACAAATAAACATAAAATTTTCTGTATATTTTTTAACGATCTAATCTGCATTGTTTCTTTGTATTTGTATTTTGCTTTATTTTTTAACATAAAAAAAATTATAAATATTATTTTAAGCAAATATTGAAAGAAAAAAATTGTTTATTTGTATTTTAGTATTTTTAAGAATAAAAATATACATATGAATGTATGTGTTTTTATATGTATATTTCTTAAAGCAGCTTCCTTATGACAAAATGAAAAAAAAAATGGAAAAAATCTCATTCCTTTTTTGCATCACAAATCAAACAGTGAATCAGTTTAAGTAAATTTTTTTTAATACTTTTTGAGACTGTCCTTTCATAAATTTCATTTACGATTTCATTGTAAAATTTTTTAAAAAAGGATACGATATTTAATGTCCAATGAAAGTTAGCATTTATTTCTACATATATATTTTTGTTCAGAAAAGGTTTTAAAAAAATATTTTAAACTTTAACATATATTAACATATCCTTGCTTGGCTTTTTAGAACTTGCCTGTTTTGTAATATAACGTTGCTTCATATTAAAAAAATGTATAATTCAATTTGTTTATAAATAAAACATTACATATGAAATTCTTCATTTTATTCCTGTTCGAAAAATAATTTTATATCTTTCTGCAAAGTTAGTAAGTCAATTATCAGCAATATGTACATATACCTACGTACATACATATGTATGTATATGATGTGAATACTTTTGTTAAAACTGCTTATAGTAAATCAGATTCCAGTTGTGTCAATTTTCTTTAAGAAATATGTATGTATGTATGTTGGTTTTCCAACAAAAACAAAGATCACCTTATGTATTATTGATATGAGACGACATTTACAGCTCCTTCAGCTATAGTCACATCTTCATTACTCCTTAAGAATAAAAGTTGACATTATAAACATACATACAAAGTAACAAGGATGTAAATCAACTGCAAAAATATACAAATATTTATATATATATGCATTTATTTTCATACAAATGAGTGGACACACTCCTAATTCCACTACTCCATAAAATTTTAATCAATATTTTAAAATAAATATAAAAAAAATAAATACAAAAACTAATTTGAAGCTCAAGTTTTTTAATTGTTTGCCCTTCTGTGTTACGGTAACGTTAAAGTTCCGATTAAGCTTCAAATATGCCAAAAGAAAAGATCTACTCCTTCTTTAACATTAATTAAAAATTATTTTGGACAGTTGAGCGAAACAACGGCTAACTAGTGTTATGGCCAAGAATCACTTGCAAAGTTTTAACAATTAACTTGTCACGAACCGTTATGCAAGTTTTAAATATGAAAGTTCCTTGGCAAGGTCAAAATAATTGACATGTCCATATGAAAGAGCTTTAAAGAGCTTGCTAAATAAAAAAAAAAAGCTACTTGGAGCTGTTAAAAGCTTTACTTCTGGTTTTTTTTTAATAGACAGCGCTTACACAAGCAGGGTTTACATAAGCTTTTTTGTAAAAGCTACAAGGGTTTGTATCCAAGCTAAATTCGAGTTCGAAATAAAAGATTTACAATGTACACACACATACATTGTATATAAACTTTACTAGAACTGAATATTAAAAAAAAAAAAAAAAAAAATAACTCTTATAATAAGTTACTAAAGTTTGAATAACGCCAAACGATTAGTTGCCAAGTTAGTATACTAAATTTTGTAGATAAAATAAATTTTAATACATCTAAATTTCTCAAAAATTTAGTAACTAAAAAATTCTGTCTAGCCGTCTCTACCTTTCTTCACTAGCATGATATGAAGACACCCTCTGATGATGTGAAATTTTTATAATATTAAACAAGATCCACAATATTAGGTTAGACCTTCAACGAGGATCGACTAAATTTGATTATACGCTGTGAGAAACCATTTAATTAAAGCATACCATATCTTATATAATAAAGTCTTTACGTAAAGGTACCACTGACTTAAAAATTAAGTGATCCAAGTTAGTAGAAATGTTGACGTACTCAAAATCTCCCGACATTTCGCAAATGACAAGACATTTACTGAGTTTCTCCGACAGTTTGTTATAGCATATATGTACATAAATAAAATCGTTTCTTAAAAACTAATGTAATACATTCAAAATTAATATCAGTTCTGTATTTTATGTTTGTATTCAATCGAACTTAACTTTTCCTAACTTATTAAATATTGAAATAAAAATATTTTGAGTGATACGATTATAGTTTTTCGTCGTAAGTAAATCAAAGGCAAACCAAAATCTATAATTTTTGGCAAACATCAAATTAATTTATCAATATTTGATAACTTATATTTTAAACTTATTATTTTTTAACTATTTCAATGTCAACTATATATTTCCATCTTTAAATTGTTCAGATGTTAATATAATACAAGCAAGGTCCTGTATTTCGTCTACCAAATTTTAAATAAAAACATACTTTTACTTTATTTTGTCATCTAAATTTTTATAACCACTGATCTGGTCAGACCAACCGATATATAATTTTTTAAACAACTTTTAAACGAATACAATTTGAAACCATAAACTTTATTATATTAAACTCAAAAAATTCGATAGAATCGTGGATTTTATGCTGATATAAGTCAATTAAATTTAAATCTATTAAATACAAACTCTTTTTAAATAATTTATAAATAACACTAACCTGCAATTCAGATTCGGTAACATCTATTTCGCCCCGATAAACAAAATCAATGATGGTTTTCAAGTCTGTGAATATTATATCGCCAGGTAGTATTATGGTTGGATGCTTACAAGGATTTTCCAATAGCAGCTTTTGAAAATATGAAGAGCACGCAGATAAGACAACCTGTTTGGAAAATATATATAATTTATTTATATCATCAACAAGTATAATCTGAAAGCACTTATGTGAGAGGCTTTGCTCGGCTTTTACAATAAAAATATAAAACAGTGTTTTACATTTTTTTAAGTACGCTTTTCAATGAAACACTGAATTGGCCTCTTACATAAAATATTCTCCTTTACAATTACCTTATGTGCTTTTAGCGAACCGTGCTCACATGAAAGAGTTACATCTACAAAGGACAAATCCTCCCGTAACTGCTGAAACACCGATGTCATGGTGTTTTGGTAGTTGTTCCAACGCAAACTAAAATACTGGTGACTTCTGGACGCCATCTTGAAGGTAACACTTGACACTTGATGTCGCTAATCCAGTTTTAGTTCTTGAGTTTAAAAGTTTTTATACACTCTGTAATAACAAGAAATAATAAACACAATTTTTAATTAAATTTTTGATATATTTTCTATTAGGTTTTGGCAACTGTGTAGCTTAGAATTTTATGTGATAAATCGCCACTTAGATTAACCATTAATCTTATCTTTATATTTAACAAGATATTGAAATCTCAATAAATATTGTATGTAAAAGGCAAGGCGCCAAATTAACTAAACCCCCCTTTTTTGCCAATGTTAGCGTTTTGACAAAATTGCAACATGACAGTAATATGTCTATCCTTTTTGTTGTTTGTTTTGTTTCAAGGACAGTAAATGCAGAAAAGTGTACGATTTTTTTTAACTTCCAAACTTATTGGAGTAAACGTAAACAAATAGAAGGCACAGACGGTGTAGGTATATGTGAATGCAAATGCATGAATACGTTTCCCTAATGATTAAAACTTACTATCATAGTAAAAACATTTTTTTTCATGCGCCAACCTAAACATTTTTGAAAATATTTGTTTCAGAATACTTAAAATAAATGTATTCAAGCCGGTTCCAAATTACAAACATGCCACTTGCCTTATGCCGATTCTTGATATTTATCAATTTCCTCTACTCCCTTTTATTCTGCCTCCGCTTACAAGCAATTAGCAATACCTAGACGTATTCACTGTTCAACTACACTGCCAACTGTTACGTCGCTGCAATCGAGGGTTGTCTTTTTGCATAATTTTCTTTGAGCCACGGGATGCAGAATTGGTGCCGATTGACTTTGCCGCTGTGTGCAATGCATCCAAATTTTTCTACTAAAAATAGCTACGACTTTTTAACTGCCAATCAAAAAATATAATCCCAAATGCATATATTATTCTCGCTTGTAGAGTCAAAACTTTTGTACAATTCTTAACCTCCAGCTTAGTTTGACGACCACTACTTTTTTTAAATGAAAAGTTTTCCAATGTTTTGCACTTTGTACGAATATGTGTGAGGTCTCGACGTTTTTTTTTCTGCAGAAAATCTTTCTTTAAAGCATTCGCATTATTATTTGTTCACTGTTTTAACACTTGTTGTTGTTTCTGCGTACTTTTGAGTTTTTAACAAAGTTTTCTAAATTTTCCAGCTTCTTTTTCAACTTTTTCAGTCGTGCAACGCAATGCTAGACACGAAGGAATTCGCTGCCAAAGAGGAATTCGGAATAATTAGAAAATGGATTTTTCACGTCGTTTGTTCGTTCGTCGTTCGCCCGCCATTAAGGCGCTGCCGGACATCGTAAATAAAAACGCATCCAATTTATATTTTAGGCACAAAATTAGTGTTAATTCAATATTGAAATTAAATGGTTATTTCATTTATTAATATGACATATCTTTAGAAACATAAAATAAATTAACATATTTACAATTATCTACATAAAAATTCATTAAAAAAATAAAACTATTACAAGTTAGCTGCGAAGCGATATACCGAACAAGATGTGTGAAGAAGTTCCTCAAAATCTCCAAAGCACATTGAATACGTCATTTCTTAATTAACTCTTACATAAGAGTCTGGCAGCTTTTGGCGTCATTCATCGCCATATCACAGTCGTTTTCGTATAGTATTCGTTCGTATGTTCGCTCGTCTGTAGTCGCCATTTTCAACTTATACTTCATTCTATAACTATCCTCTTCTCACGCATTTGCCTTTCATCTAAACACGAAAAATATTGATTTTCACGTTTCTTGTTCCACTTTTACTCCTCGTCTTCTTGTTACTATATTCATCACACAGTATTTTCAATTTTGCGGGCTCTTTTTCTCCATCACTACTCAATTAGTTTATTAAAAATTCACACTCGATTCGTATCATCCCGTCTTCCTCTTTACACATGTACACACACTCTGACACTCTTCTCTCTCCCACTATTTTTGGACTTTTATAATTCTTTATTATGACTTTGCTACTTTCTCAACCCGCCTTCCACATTTGCGTTTTTGTTATTTTTCCTTTTTTATTATTATTTTTTGCTTTTCTTAGAGATTTACCTCCTAATTCACCTTTCTTACACCTTCCACTTTTAATTGAACAAGTCTAATAAAGTATTGTTTTGGCACTTAGGCGGTGAGCTCCTTGTTTTCAGTCATATTAGACTGATACTCCAAACAAATATTTTACCATTAAAATCAGCTAAAAATATTTATTCCGCCCGGACAGCCGCGAAAGATAATGAACCAACCCTTAATTCAGGAAAGAATGCAATCACTGTTATTACTTAAGTTTCATTCAAAATATTTTTACCTCTAAATATTATAATTTATTATTTTGCTTGACGAAAGAGGTGATAATGTGAATTGAAGTTTAGCCTTCATTAAATGTTATTGGCTTGGTAGGTTATCGGTGTTTATTTTTTACTCTTCATTATGGCAATTCTCTAATGATAACAGGGTTGCATGTTATAGTAATAAACTCTAATTTTTTTTAATTTTTAAATTATTTATCATTTGAGCAACGAATTTGTGTACCTATTTTTATTTTCCATTAATAATTATAATTTGAAATATATGTTATAATCGAAATTAGGTAGTTAGCTTCGTGGACCTGACTTTGTTTGCTAATCTTAACAAATCAAAGTTTCTCAAAGTAGTGTTGGAGTAATATCCAAATAGTGGGTAAGTTCCATCAGTGTTTTGCCAGGAAATAATACTCAAAACCACATCCAGAGTAATTGGGCCCGGCTAAGCATTCCTAATAAACTTTCAAGCCACGTGCGGCGTAAATTCATGTTATAAGGGTAGATATCAGTTTTCCCGGAAAAATGTAATTTCTCTGTTTTATGAACAAAATTTTATTTTAGCTTGAATTAATTCTATTATTACTTAATATAAATCTTATGATTAATACATATAGTGGGAACTAAGTAAATCTATTTTCCGAGCAGCAACTTTTCTTTTTCCTTTTCTGCCCATTTCCTGAAATCTTCCAATGTTTTGTTAAAATGTTTATCCATTCGCGCTTTAACAGCAACACTAAATACATTTATAAATTCTTGAACCTACAAAGAATATATGTTAATATCATGTTATGAACTACTCAAGCTAACATCGTACCGTCAAATCTGCCTCCTTTCGTCCATACTTCACAAAATTGCATTGCGGCGCATGTTTAGCATGCTCCTTCCAAGGATCGTCTGTTGGTTCCCATCCATCGAGAGTTTTATTACAAACAAAGCAAGTGACTGTATCTGGCTCACGCTCATTGCCGCTCCAATAGAATCCCGCTTCGGCCATCTTCATTTTTATGAAAGTAATAAATATAACATAACTTAATCACTATTATTTTCTATTTGCCATTACCTTTTTCACACTACAAGCTTTCTTATCATCAAACGGCCATTCCTTAAAGCTCTCAATGCGATTTCTTTCCATCATATTACCAAATTTTGAATAGTCCATTATACCCAATTAATTAATTTGGCGACTTATTTGCAATATGTGTTTGATGCTATTCAATTTTTGTGATGTTTTCAAACATTTCAACTGCTGTCTATATGACATTTATGTGTTTCATAGCAACGAGCTTTGTGCGGTGAGCAAGTCGATAGATTTTTCAATCTACGATCATAATAGTACGTTTACAAGATGTTGTTGTTGTTGTTGTAGCTGTGGAAACTATAGGTGCTAGAATAAAACAAACCAGAAGCAATGGTATTTCAACCTTGATTCTTTGGGTTTGCTTAGTACTGAATATTTACAACATAAAGATGTAACATAGTCACCGCGGGCTAGGGTTTCAAGAATTTACCTGTGGTAAGGCATGCCTGTTGTAAGAGGCGACTAAAACCCAATAGTTCTCGCGACAGTCGGGTCTTTATACCGGAACGACCTGGATTTTTTATCCGGCCAAGGACTGTCACTCCCACAACATTCCCCAAAATTTACTTTGAGGAATATTTTTACGGTTATTAAATTGCGAATCACATCTTATCGATAGTGAAAGATATGAATCGATTTTAGACAAACGACTATTAAATTAAACACAAAAAAGTATCCTCGTTAACTAAGTAAATAGCTTAATATTTCACCAGTAAATTTTTCTTTTTGATAAATCTGAGTTTTTTTTTGGTAATAATTATGGATTTAGATGATACGCAACTGCATCCTAACTGGCGTGCACTGGCTACAGTGGACTTTCCACGAAAACGATTTGTACGTGGTATAGAGCTGCAAAGCAAGCAAGAAACCAAATATGTAACACATAATAATTTGCAAGAGGAGCGAAATGGTGAAGCAGCAAAAAAATTTTACCAGAACTTAACCAAAAATTCTAAATCACGCAACCCGCTTCCATTTCGAACGGCTTCTCCAAAACAACCTTGTTTACAGAAATTTGATTGTAATAAATTCTTTCGGCTCGCTACCTCGAATAAGTGTAATGAATTAACAAATATTGATTACCAGGGCGATGATATAAACAGCCGGGATACATTTGGTTGGACTGCTCTTATGATGGCTGCCTGTGAGGGAGTATTAGATGCAGTGCAAACTTTAATTCGTATGGGCGCTGATAGAAACTTAAAAGAAAAGACAGGCAGAACGGCCTTAGATTTTGCAATGACAAAGGGATTTAAGCACATTGCCAATATTTTGCAAACACCATGCGCCACCCTAAGTACTGAACATGAGCTTATATGCGAAAATGTTTCAAATGAAACTTTTTATTGCACAACTTGCCAGCAAACTTTTACAAATACAAGCAAGCTACAGCATGAAACATCCACAGTTCATCAATTTAACTCTAAACCTAGTTTGGAAAACAAATTGCAAAAATTTAACATTTCCGCAAAAAATCGAGGCTTACAGCTGATGGTAAAACAAGGTTGGGATAAAGAAAGCGGTTTAGGGCCAACGCAGACTGGTCGTTTGTATCCCGTTAAAACTGTAATACGGAAGAAACGCACTGGCCTTGGTACAAAGCAGGAACCGGCACGTGTTACACATTTTGGTGCATACGACAAACAAGCCATAAAGCATAACGAGTCTAGCGTTTGGCCAAAAAAGAAGAAACGATCCCGTTCTGACATACGTTCAGAAAAACAACGAGAGTGGAAACGCGAACGACGACTTCGGAAAGAGTTAAGCTAATGCAACAGATATGCTCAGTTTGGATGCAGTTGTTTCCACTGAACATCATTCATTAAAATAAAGTCTTTGGAAATTCATATCTACATATGTATGTGCATATATTTTATAGTCGTTAAAGCAAAAAAATGTCTAAAACCGATGAAGAAAAAGCTGTTGAAATTATAAAATCAACAGAAGAGGTAGCCGACAAGATACTCATGAACAAACAAGAGTTGGTGGAGTTGGATAAGCGAAGGCAACAAACTCGAGAAGCAATACGGGAGCTTGAAAAAAATGCGGACAAGGACGAAAAGAAAGTGTGGATTACGATTGGCAGCATGTTGGTAAAGTTGGAAAGAGAAAAAGCACTGAAGTTATTGAAAAATGGTGAGTATTTAACGTACATTTTAGGTTTGTATATAGAGTTTAATGTAAACAATTTAAAATATTTTAATTATTTATGTAGATCAAAAACAAATCGAACGAGAAATAAATATTATCACCTCAGATCAAAAGATATTGGTCAACAAACATCGAGATTTGGAGCATTTTTCACCTTACTCAGGCACACAACTGAAAGCGCTCAACCGAAAAGAGTTTGCGGCACTAAAAGCAAATCTGCCACTTTTGTAACAAAAGAAAATATAAGTAAATATTAAATTAAAATTAAATAAATAAAAAAAATTTGATAGTAAGAGATCGAAAGTATCTTGATAAAAAAACGATAGTTTAATTTTTCACACATACTTTTAATTACTTAAACTTATGCCGAGCGTAATTGGTAAATAAAATGCTACATTTAATTGCGTTAAACTGTGAGAAAGAATATTAATTACAGGATTCAGTCCACACGGTCAGGTCTTAGCAGCTACCACTACCCAAAAGACGCCTCACTGGAGTTTGCATGCTCTTTGGAGTCCTGGAAATATAAAATTGTTACCGTTTGTCTACGAACGAATCGCTTATTTTTTACATACAAATGTGTTATTGTAGAGCTCCAGCTTGCGGTTTGTATATTCTGTAATCAACTTCAACGCCTCACTGGGTTCAACGTCTAGTGTTTCATTTTTGAAATGAAGTTCAATTTTTGGAGTTGTGTTAGCAGCTTTACCACCAATTACAACAATAATCGGATATCCCATTCTACATTAAAAATCGTGGCGATTACACATACATATATACATAAATACTACACTCTTAAAATATGTATGCGCCTCACCTTTTCGAGTCAAGTAGCCTTTTACCTATTGTTAAATAGCTGCGATCATCAATTAGAACGTCTTCCTCTTTACAAACTTCCCCCAGTGAAGAACAAAAGTCATTTTGCACCCTATTAGCAGCTTGCTCTTCTTTACTTCCTTGCTTTGCGCCAATTATGCACACATCGAAAGGTGCTAATAGTGTTGGCCAACGTAGTTCATTTTCAGTTGCGAGTACTTCCACTGCCGCTGCCACTAGTCTGCTAATGCCAATACCGTAACAACCCATTACGAGATATTCAGGTTTACCATTCTCCTTCAGGTACATTGCTTTTAGCGGTTTAGAATATTTGTCATTTAGCAGGAATGTATGTCCCACTTCTATACCGGGCACACGACGCAGGCTATTGCCATTGCAGTGTGAACAAGCTTTATCACTACTCTCTTCAACCGTTTCGACGTTGGCCGCATATCCACATGTGTCACATGAAAGTAGCTGATCTTCTCCAATGGGAGCTATGAAATGATATTCGTGGGAGAGGCTGCCACCCATCATACCGGTTGCTGCCTCAACTGGAATGTTTTTTGTACGAAAATATAAATAATACAGTTTATTTTTTAATTTACTTTATACCTTTAACAAATGGAACTTGCAGTTGCCGAAATAATGCATCATATGCCGAATTTACTTGTGTGTATGTTTGTAACGCTGTCGTTGTGTCCCGATCAAATGTATAAAGATCCTTCATAGTAAATTCCTTTGATCTAATAAGACCAAAGCGTGGCTTTAATTCGTCCCGAAATTTCGGTCCAATTTGAAATAGCCGCAATGGTAACTGCTTATAAGAGATCGGTGCAGAAGATCCCAACATCGCTGTAACTGCTTCCTCGTGGGTCTATAGAAATTCAAGAGTTTAATTTGAATTGCTAATTAATAA
Organism: Ceratitis rosa; assembly: GCA_037013455.1. NCBI lineage: Eukaryota > Metazoa > Arthropoda > Insecta > Diptera > Tephritidae > Ceratitis > Ceratitis rosa. The sequence goes on along the minus strand of JAWMAG010000001.1, from coordinate 1,289,905 downwards.
GTCAACAAAATTTACTAATACGCACTGGGCTCAGCAGGAATTCTTTCCCGTGTCTATCACGCAGTAGATAGAATTCTGTTATATCACCATCTAATCTTCCCGTCTTTTTCCATAACTCCGATGGCGTTAGAATCGGCATGGATATTTGTTGACCACCTACATTGCACATTTGCCGTCGAACCAGATTAACACACTTATCTAAAACCCGCTGCGCCAGAGGCATTATTTGAAAAGTGCCATTATATGCCGGCTTTATTAAACCTAGTTCAGTTAAGAGCTGAAATGAGTAATCTGGTTTATATCGTCTTATGGTACAAATGAAATAGTGAATTACCTTCTGGCTTCGGGACGTTGCATCCAAACTTTTTACAACAGCATTTTTGGGTGTCACAAGAATTGGCCAATACAATCTGGAGAGTCTTTCCATGTCTGCGGTTGCATGCTGCAGAAATTCGTAAATCAGCTGAGTGATACATTTAAAGTTAATTGAAATCAGCTGTGTTTACACACAGGGTGGTAAATAAAAAGGGTCAATTCCAAATTGAAAGAAAGTTGGATAAGTTGCTAAATTTTATGAGGTGAGTATAAGGAAACATCGCAAACATAGAAATCAGTGCTGATGAAAGTTTTGAAAAGCTGGGTTAGCTTTTTGATCAAAGAACGCGGTACCATGTAACTAACCATATTAATGACCTTGTCTCACATCTACATATGTTCCGACCTTACGGAAATCGCTTTTTTTTGGATTGTTATATAAAATCGCTCGATGCATCTTACTGGCGACAGGTCTTAAAAGGCACAGTCACAGTCAGTCAAAGCTCATCTCCTATTAGTCACTCATAGCAGACGAAAAATTCGGGCTGGTTTGCGAAAACCGGGTAACGCAACTAAGATATGGGCGGGATGTACTACTGACAGAGATTCATTGATATAGTTGTTGTTATTGGGCTTGATGAAAGTCCGGGTCGTTTCGGTGTAAAGACCTGAATGTCGTGGGAGTTATTGGATTTTAATCGTCTCTTACGACAGGCATGTCTTATGTGCACCGTGAAATGAGCCCCTAACCCGCTGAAGCGAGAGTCAGTCAAAACCTTTATCATCCATTACCAATAACAGATGAGGAGTTTGCGTAGTCTCGTGAGATCCGAATATTACTGGCACAACTAAGTTATGAATACTATAGTAGACTCAACTCCTACTTATCTAGACTCGACCCCGACATGCTCAACGTACATATGCATATCTTGCATGCAAAACTTTCTCATCTAACACCCCCTTCCTTCTGATGGAAGCACGTCGAAATAGCACGAGAAGCTTTTTTTCGCAGAGAAACAGATTTTCTTATATAACGAGCCGCTTGCTTCATGAGTCCAAATGCTTTTGTACCTATTTCAATGAACTATAGCTGTAAATTACAAATAAGAAAACATAGCGTAAGCACAGTAGGTATGGTAGATTGTTGGCTATCTATTAAAACTCACCACTAACCAACAGAATACGTACATACGTAGATACTTTAGCTAAGCCCACGATTTTTGTGAGCGTACTTTGTGCTTTTTGTCATATCACTTAACCGACTACATTCATCTATGTATGTTTGTAGGTATGAAAATACATAAATAAGTACATTTGTATGTATGTATGTATATACGTGCGAGGCGAGCTCTACTGCTACTCTCCACCAGCTTGTCTGAGATCGACAAGTTTCTTTAAATCTTTTGCTATTTGCAAATACTTCCTCGTTGCTTTCAAGAAGAGTGAGGCGGCTAGTACTTATTGGCGCTCGCCTTCGTGGCGCAACTTGATTCATTTCGATTTGCCAAGCAGCGAGGTGAATTAGTTTTTTCAGTTACAATCGAAATGAGCGTGTTCGCGGTTGTAATCACAGTGTTGTGGTCATCGCCTTTGTCGTCAAAACTTTGGCTATCACACTAGATGTTATTTTACTTGGAACTATTTCGCTATTGTAAACTTTTGCGCGTTCGTTTCTAATTAGATACGAGTACATACATCCATACATACGTATGCAAAAACATATGTATGAGCTCGTTTTCCAATTGCAAAAACACTGCATATTTACACTTTAAAGTACCTAATCATCGTGGTATTGTACTCGTACGTCGTGCACACGGACTCTAGGAGTGACCCCAAGGCACACGACGACATCGATTTTCATTAACGCGCATTTTTTGCCAGCGTACGCAGATTCGTCAGCAGAGGAAGTGGAAATACACAAAGTCAAAGTTAATACAAGTTGTTTTTGTTTTGTTTCTTAGGTGAGAAGTGTATAAAGGTTATGCAAAAGTGTATAGAATTGAGCTCGAAATAAAGTTGTGCGTGTGCGTGTATGTAAAGAATGTCTCTGTAGAGCGAGAGAGAGAGAGAGGGAGGTGTTTTTCTTTTAGAGCAAGTAGGCGGAGTGAGGAGGAGCAGCACGAAAGTGTACACAAAAGTAACGTGCTCTGTGCTCGTGGTGAATACTCTTTACCAGATTGTGGTACAATATTTTCGAAACTCTCTCGCGGTGAATAATCGGTTTTCGTTGAAAACAACAATACGAAATTGATTGTGTTATAACAGTGCAACAAAAAAAACAAGTACTGCATGCAATTATTATCATGTTGATATGCCATAACCGCAGGGGGTGGTGGTAAATGAAAAAGTCACGGAAAAGAGCGCGAGTATCTTATCGTGTCCACTTGCTGCTGGCTGCGCTGCTAATACCGGCTCGCGAGCTACGCTGCGTATTCTTTTCATTTCTGTTTTGGTGCATATGTACATACGTGTATAATTTTTTGTGAAATAACGAGATACTTTTTAGCAACAAAAACTATTTTTTTCAACACATACGGTTGCATATTAACGAGTAAATAACAAACAAAAAAATCACAAATTAAAAACACAACAAAGTTGTTTGCCTTTTTGTTTAAACAAAAATTTAAATTAATAAGGATGAGTTAGTGAAAGAAATTGATTAATGTTTGAGTTAAAAAGCGTAAAAAAGTGTTTTTTGAAATCACTACACTCATATATTTACGAAGTGAAAACAAATAATCGAAAAAGGTGATATTTATTACACAAATAATAAACCATTTTGGCGAACTAAAATTGGCGAATTGCAGCTCAATTATTATTCGATATTTCCTGCGAAGAATCTAAAGGTGAGTTACGAGCGATTGACTGTTAAGGGGGTCTCCTCATCAGTCAGTTTCAAAAAATCGATTTTTTTTTTTTTTGCTTCAATCGTTAGAATTATTATTAAAGAATATTCTTGCAAATTTTGAGAGTCCAACTCAAACTCGTTTAGGATTTACAAATCTGAGTAGAGTCTCGCGTGGGGCAAGCGCGAGCTAAACTAAAAACTTTAAAGCCTATTTCCCGAAAACCGTATTTTTTAAAATTCCGTGCACGATTAAAAATGAACCATTAAAGCTATGTATACAAGTAAGACACCGTTTTTTAGATAATTTTATTGTCCATAGATTGAACTAAAAATATTTATTAAAAAATTTTTATTTTACAATGTTATCAACTCAATTATTCTTAGAAAAAGCACTAAAAATCGAGTACTTTTTTAAAAAAATGACAAAAATGTTAAAATTTCAACTTTCAATCACCATAATAGTCTATGATCTGCAAAAAAGCCTTCTGAACAAGGAAGTATTTCCATTTTTTGTTTCAGATAAAAATTACGGGCTGAATCATGCACGGAGTTTGAGTTGTTAATCGCGAGCTGCTGCGCAAGATTTTTCATAAATCAGCCATTTTTAATTATTTTGACATACAATAAACTTTTTTTTGTTGAATAAATATATGTTCAAAAATATGCAAAAGATCATATGTTTCTCTTGTTGTTTTCATGTTCAAAAAAAATCCTGAAAAACCTCTTTTTTTGTAAGCTACTGATGAGGAGACCCCCTTAAAGTGAATGACCAAATAACTGATAATTTTTAAATTGATCTCGAGATGCTTACTGTGTTTTGAATTTGTGTACTTAAGACCGTATGATACATATATGCAAGTAAAAGAAACTCTTAAAAATACCAGGGAGTACATTTCAAACTGCTTGATTTTTATGCAAAAAATATGTACAAATGTATAAATAAGCACGTAATCTTCTGGTTGTAATGGAACGTAGTCTTGCTTTTGGGTATTCTTGCTCCCACGCAGCGTACCATGGTAATGGGAGCAACCATCAGACATATTCGTTTTAAGGATTCACTAGAGTTTTTTGCAGTTTCTTTTCACCGGAGATGTGGCTGCTTGCAGCCGGCTCGTTATGTATATACATATGTATGTAAATGTGTTCCAACTACTACGTTCCCTCCCCTGTTGAGGTTGTACACTGTGTCTAGTACTCGCCATATAGAACGCAGTTTCAACTAAAAAGACATTGGATGAGAACTTCCAATTTCGATGATAACTACTGTAACCTCCTGTCTCTACGGTACAAGGACGTAAAGAATGAGTTACATTCGCCATAAAAAGTAGCGCAAAATTGATGTTGGATTTGTGTTAAGAGAGCGACTCAGCTATCGGGTACTATCGTTCACTTCGCTGCTGGAATGTCTCGCATCGTTCGAACGATATCGAAGATCTACGCCCACGCCTCCCGCAAGAAAGAGATGATGTGATCAAAGATTTTATGAGGCCTGCCCCCGACACATCAAAATTGCGTTTGGCAATTTTAAGGTCTTCTTCTTCTTTATTGGCGATTATAGCCGAATCAATATTAGCGCGCCATTCATCCCTTCTTTTCGCTGTCTGACGCCAGTTGGAAATACCAAGTGAAACTACGTTACTCTCCATCTGATCTTTCCAACTGAGTGGTGGTCTTCCTTTTCCTCTGCTTCTACCAGCGGATACTGCATGGAAAAATTTCAAAGCTGGAGTAGTCTCATCCATTCGGACGACATGACCTAGCCAGCGTAGTCGCTGTTTCTTTATTCGCTGAACAATGTCAATATCATCGCATAGCTCGTACAGCTCATCGAAGACTCCCAGGGCCGACTCATCAGATGTTGACATTGTCCACGCTTCTACGCCATATAGTAGGACGGGTATGATGAGCGACTTGTAGAGTTTGGGTTTTGTTCGCCGAGAGAGGACTTTACATTTCAATTGCCTACTCAGGTTGGCTGGTACCTGGATAAACGAATTGTCTACAACTTCGAAGATATGACTGTAAACAGCTACTATTCGTATGTAGAAGTCCAAACGCGCTTGAGCTGACTGTATGTCGATGTCTTGTTCTCCAGACTAGCGAAGTGTTACCTTCATTCACCCAATATGATGAGGTTATCGATTCTCAGATTCGTCCCTTCTCGTTGCGCTAAGTTATTCACAGAGTAGTTTTTTCTTTGGATCTTTTGAGTTAGACCAAGAAAAGCGGGGCTATTTTGTTGTAAAAAGGCATTCTGTGTACTTACTATCTCTATATAAATGTATGTATACGCATAAAAATATGTACTTACATACGTATATACATATGTACACGTATGTACCATGTGTCAATGTGTGAACGAGTACCAACCAGTTCACCTGCTACGTATTGCCGCTTAGATGCTCACAAGTGATTTAGAAACTGGCTTAAACGTGCATGAAATTGTTAAATCAACACACAACAGCCACTTAACGTTAAACTACACTTAATAAATATGTATGTATGTGATATGTACATATCATATATACATACACGTATGCATCATATTGAACAACAACAGAAATGTCATTATACTGACGTATTGACGGAGAAACATATTTTTTTGAACTCGTTTAACAGAAAAATGAAATAAAAATCAGTTCAATCAACCAACAACACCAAAGAATAAAGCGTGACAACAAAAAAAAAGAAATAGTTAACAACAACAAGTGGGTCTATTGGCAATTGCTGTCGCAAATAACTACTTGAGAACTTTAATTCAGAAGTGGAATATTACAGCCAGAGTATTCTGGTACAGCGTTGTGGTCGCGCATGCTCAGAACGTCTTATGAAATAAAGGTAATTGAGAATAAAGAGGCGAAAGCGACTGATAATGGAGAGAAGATGAATGCTCGAGGTAAGAATATACGGTGAAAGGTTGTGGTTGCGCCGTAGGGGGTGTGGAAACCACGACAACTCTCGTGCAATCTTAGGATAGAAGTTGGACTTTGGGTCCTTAGAATAGGCTAGTCTAATACAGAAACACAGAACCGGCTCCTCAATTGATCGAATACCAAATTAAAAGTCAATAGGCTAGTTAGAGCGGAAGTTGCCTCCGATTGGCTGACTAGTTTGTATGAGAAGCTATTGTTTTCTTATCAGAAGTATGCTCAGTGGGCTTGACATTTCTTGCCGATCGATGCCAGGGTTCGATCGAGCAGATACGGCTGTCACATATACGCCTCTATAGTAAGAGCCAAAAGGACAGAAAATATGATATTTGATAAGATAAATTCAAAAATACTGTTTATGTAGTACTAGTGCATGTATGTATGTTTGAATAGGTTATACCAACTGATCATTTTGACGCTTTGCCTAACCTTGCCAAAGTTCAAACACCCTATAGTGTGAGCCACTTGTTTGGGGAACCGGCTACAGATACGTACGTACTGCATACAGTTGCGAATACGAAAATAGCAGTACCGTTAATTTTTATTAAAAAATTAAAATGTGCCAACTTAGGCATTAGAACTACATCACGGGACATTGAGTCTATCAAATGTTGGCGTCGTTCCGTGGTGGTGGCCTTCCAGGCTTTTCGAAGTAATTCCCGAAGTTTATATGATTCTATAGTTTAACGCAATGGATAGGTCTTTTTCTGTCTCCTCAAAGGTGTTCTATTAGTCTTGTCGGTGAGACAGTCAAAAAAGTGTTTGCGTAGGAATTTGTATGGCGCGGTTGTTAAGGCTGCACAGTGGACAGAGAGGTACAGCTGCATCATGTGCATGGTTTATTGTGATGAATGGGTTTGTTCAATTGACTGCCTTACTGCCATAAATTTTAGCAGCCATAAGACCGCTTCCATGATGACAGTGAGTTCTGCTTTGAAGACACTCCATTGGTCTGGTATTTTCAAGCTCACATTTATTAAGATTAATTAAGTGCATCGAAGAGTGTTCATATCCATTTGATCTACGATATTTTTTTTTCCCCCATTCGTTCTTATTTGAGATTTTTGTGAAAAAGGGATTGTCGAAATAGGTAATGAAAATGGCAAGGTCCATGCCCTCTACTGTAATTCCTTCAAGGTTTAGTTGGGTTCAATCTAATTGCATTCAAGTTTGCTGGTAGCTTGCCGTAGAGTTCTAGAGGTAGGAAATTTAGAAGAGTTTTCAGCACTTTTGGGTGAATCGAATTGAAACGTCGTGTTTTACGGTTTCAACGCTCTATTTTGGTTAGTATGCAGTTGCAGGGGGCCGGCGAACATACATAGTACTTCTTGAAGCCAGTAGCACAAAACAAATATATTTTGGACTCGTGAGTTCAAAAAAAAATTGTGTTATTTTTTGCAGAGAACTTCACTTCAGTTCTTTACCTACCTGCCGAGTGGTTAGCATTGCGTATTGATATTCGGAAGGCTCGGGCTCAAATCCCAGTGACGCCAACATCCAAAAAGTTATAGAAAATAAATTTTAAATAAAAAATTAAGTTAAATTTTCTAATTGCTGTCGCCCCTCGGCAGGGAATGTCCGCCCATCCGAGTGTATTTCGGACATGAAATAAAAGGCTCCTCGTAAAAAAACCATCAGCCGTTCGGAGGCGGCTTAGTATACTAAACTGTAGGTCCCCCCATTTGTTGGAAAAACATCAAGACGCAAAACCACAAATTGGAGGAGGAGTTCGGCCGAAAATCGCTTCAGCGGTTACATAGCGCCAATTATATATATTTTAGGTAAAGTAAAAAGTTCGTTCGGTTTTTTTTTATTGGTTTTTCGAAATATGATAACTTTGTGTACATTTGTTCGATTTAAGTCACATATGCGCCGATTTGTTGCCAACGAGATGCCAACTTCATTATACGTTCGCCATGGACAGGTCCTGACTATAAGGTGGGTGCATTAGGACCTCCCATTGGAGCTCCTGGAGCTTCTGGCACTTCACCAAAGACGTGTGTGGCCTGGCGTTGTCCTGATGGAACACAATTCGACCTCTGTTGATTAAAGATGGCCTCTTCTTGATGAGTGCTGCCTTCAAGTGGTCCAGTTGTTGGCAGTAGAGGGCCGAATTGAGCGTTTGGCCATAGGGGAGCAGCTCGTAGAAGATGCGCTCGTCTTTCTTGTGTTATTGTGCATACTTATTTCTTCATTTTGTGAAATAAACTTTTTATGGATTTATACAAATCAACCACTGGTGTTGGTATTTTCTTGCTCACAGCTGTACATACATATATGTTTGTACTTCAGTTGTTAAGTGTTTAGTGGATGCTCTGAAGAGTGAATGTCATGGACAGCGTAGAGATCAATATACATACATACATATACATACATGCATTCATATCTACATTTGTGAATGTACATTTCATTGTTGTTGCTGCACGAGTGCTGCAAGCACGTGGATTTTACATGTTTTCCTCTTCAACTGTAAACCAATTCTGAGATCTCCGTATATAAGTTTGTATGTTTGTAATTGTAATCAAAACTGTTAATTTTTTTTTTGATTTTTCTTCTTCTTTATTCTTTCCCAATTTAATGTTTGTTTGTATGTATGTATGTATGTATGGATCTCTGAATGTTGTAAGCTTTCTTTAGTTTGTCCATTAGCTTCTTTGCGTTGTTCATCATTCAACATCATCATCATCATCATCAGTAGCAACATCATTATCATCATCATCATCATCATCAGCAGCAGCTCTTACAGCTGCCCACCAGTTGTTGCTCCAGCGGTTATCAAAGTAGCTTAAACCGGTGTAGATCAGATCAGTTAGTGAGTGCGATGCTGAGCGCGTACAAATAAATAATTTAATGCGAGATAATTTAAATGTTTGTCTTTTTTCGGCTGACAGCGGGTGAGGGTAAATTATCCAGACTTATTATGAAAATTTTCAAAGAAAATCATCTTCAGTGATGAGGCATTTTCACCTCAGTGGATTCGTCAATAACCAGAATTGCCGCATTTGGCCGAATGAGAATCCAAGAGTGATTGTCGAAAAACCAATGCACCCACAAAGAGTGACTGTTTGGTGCGGTTTATGGGCTGGCGGCATCATCGGGCCGTATTTTTTCCAAAATGAGGCCGGTCAGGCAGTTACTGTGAATGGTGTTCGCTATCGTGAGATGATAACGAATTTTTTATGGCCACAATTGGAAGATATGGATGTGGACGATATGTGGTTTCAGCAGGACGGTGCCACTTGCCACACAGCTATCGAAACAATGGCTCTTTTGCGCAACAAATTCAATGGCCGTGTTATCTCACGTAATGGCGGTGTCAATTGGCCCCCAAGATCATGTGATTTGACACCGTTGGACTTTTTTCTCTGGGGTTATTTGAAAGAAAAGGTGTACGTCGATAAGCCAGCAACAATTCAAGAGCTAAAGGATGAGATAATTCGGCACATTAACGGCATAGAAACTCCATTATGCCTCAGCGTCATCGAAAATTTGGACCATCGTATGGAGGTGTGCCGCCGAGGTCGCGGCGCTCATTTGGCCGATATTTTGTTACATACATAATTGAGTAATACCAATATATCATAATAAAATAAAATTTCAATAATTTCCTAAATAGTTTGTGTTTTATTCAAAATCAACATCGGCCCTTGAAAATTTAACCACCCTTTATATACACATGATTGTATTTACCTATTTACTGATCAAAGAGGAAATTCATGCTTTTCCCGTCACCTCATTTAAGTGCGCACACACACACACAACACAATGTACAATATGTGTGGTTATAATTCGCACTCACATAATCCTATTATCTGGCATACCAAGAGATAAACTGAGAAGGGCAATACATAGCGCCTACATATTTTGACCTCCACAGATTTGGCGCGCACAGGTTAGCAGCGGTATCAACCGCCGACAGCCAGCCAACCATGCAGTCGAGCAGCCATTAAGTCAACTAAATTTAATTTTGCACTAAAAATCAGTGGTCATTTGTCTGCTTTTGTGCAACAATTGCGCGGGCGTGTATTTACATATGTACATACATATGTGCATATGTTTGTATGTGTGTAAAGCTCGTTGCAATGCAATTTAGTTTGTTTATGTTTTTGGATCTCTTCTGGTTACTGTCGTGTGCCGGAGAGGGTGGTGAAGTTGAGTTTCACAAGTATTTTTTATTGCATTTTTATGCTAATTTAGCGGTTATCTACAATTTAAAAACTTAAAGAAAATTAAATAAATGTGCGTTTTGTAGATATGTATATTAGCGATAAACGCATTTCCGCTCGAATAACTTCCGCTTTTCACATTCTGCCGAGCTTGCAATATCGTCTCAATCCTTTTGGCAGTCATCCAGTCCACCTGAGTGCAGTTAGCCTGGTCAGGAAGGTTTCAAAGACTGCCATGTGCCTGCATTACCAGCTGCATGAGCTCTCGGAGCTCTACTTGATCTAAGACTGCAGCATATATATTGGTGCCGAAATTGCGGGAACCAGGACAAGTATATCAATACCAATTTTCCAAGTAAACAACAAAACCTAAAATAAGAATATTACTTACTTGTTTTACTGGCGTAGACACCGATTACGCGATTTTAGCCGAGTTAACAGCATTGCGTCATTCGTTTCTTTTTTTTGCTGTGTGACGCCAATTGGAAATACCAAGTACAGCTAGATCCTTCTCTACCTGCTCCTTCCAACGGAGTGGAGGTCTTCCTCTTCCTCTTCGAAAATTTTCAAAGCTGGAGTATTCATATCCATCCGGACCACATGACCTAGTCAGCGTAGCCGCTGCTTCTTGATTCGCTGAACTATGTCAATATCGTCGTATAGCTCGTACAGCTCATCGTTCCATCATCTGCGGTATTCGCCGTTACCAACTCGTAGAGCACCATAAATCTTTCGCAAAACTTTTCTCTCGAAAACTCCTAACGTCGACTTATCAGAAGTTGCCATCGCCCATGCTTCCGCACCATATAGCAAGACGGGAACGATGAGAGACTTGTAGAGTTTGGTTTTCGTTCGCCGAGAGATGACTTTGCTCTTCAAGTGCCTACTCAGTCCAAAGTAGCACCTGTTGGCAAGAGTAATTCTGCGCTGGATTTCTACGCTGATTTTGTTGTTGGTGTTAATACTGGTTCCTAGATAGACGAAATTATCTACGACCTCGAAGTTATGACTGTCAACAGTGACGTGGGAGCCGAGTCGCGAATGCGATGACTGTTTGTTTGATGACAGGAGATATTTCGTTTTGCCCTCGTTCACTACCAGACCCATTCGTTTCGCTTCCTTATCCAGTCTGGAGAAAGCAGAACTCACGACGCGGTTGTTGAGGCCAATAATGTCGATATCATCGGCGTATGCCAGCAGCTGTACACTCTTATAGAAGATTATACCTTCTATATTCAGCTCTGCAGCACGTATTTTTTTCTCCAGCATTAAATTAAAAAAGTCACACAATAAAGAGTCACCTTGTCTGAAACCTCGCTTGGTATCGGAGAGGACCTTCCCTATCCTGACGGAGCTTTTAGTGTTGCTTAAGGTCAGTTTACATAGCCGTAAAAGTTTTGCGGGGATACCAAATTCAGACATATAGACGTAAAGGCGGCTCCTATTCGTGCTGTCGAAGGCGGCTTTAAAATCGACGAAAAGGTGGTGTGTGTCGATTGTCTTTTCACAGGTCTTTTCCAAGATTTGGCGCATGGTGAATATCTGGTCAATGGTTAACTTACCAGGTCTAAAGCCACACTGCTAAGGTCCAATCAGTTTGTCGGTAGGCTTTAGTCTTTCACACAATACGCTCGACAGGACCTTATAGGCGATGTTAAGAAGGCTTATTCCACGTTAATTGGCGCAGATTGTTGGGTCCCCTTTTTTATGGATTAGACAGAGCACACTTAAATTCCAATCGTCGGGCATGCTTTCATCCGACCATATTCTGCAAAGTAGTTGATATATACACCTTGTCAGCTCTTCACCGCCATGTTTGAATAGTTCTGCCGGTAGGCCGTCAGCTCCAGCCGCTTTGTTGTTTTTTAAGCGAGCGATTGCTATTTTAACTTCTTCACGGTCAGGTAGTGGAACGTCTTTTTCATCGTCGTCAATTGGGGTTTCGGGTTCACTATCTCCGGTTACTCCGAAAAATCATCATATAGTAATTTGTAGTGTCAGCCAATGCTATCTTGGCGTTCTACTCATGTACTATCAGATCGCTCATGGTGTGGGAATATGTCAGGAAATTAAATTAAATTCCCCAGTATCTAATTCGACTCATTTGGGTTCCAGGACACACAGGAATTGAAGAAAATGAACGAACTGACGAACTGGCAGGGAAACAGCAGATTCCTTCTCCTCTATCTATCTACCTATCTAGTGAGGTTCAGAACGCGCGTCAACAAACACAAGAAAGTTTGGATGTCGAAAAGCACTCCAACATCCAAATCGCACTGCAATGGAGGGTAAAAGACCACCCACAACGTTTTCCGTTTCGAAGAGATGTTCAGTGTTAAAAAGGAAAGTGCGACATATTTGCAAGCTTTAAGAGATACAAGCCGAATTGCAGAAGCTGGTCGACAACGGAAATGCTCGGCAATTCTATGAGAACGTGCGACGGCTGGCAGACGGTTGTAAAACCTTGAGTAAAACTCAAGTAGGACTCAAAGAGATAATATGGAGGTCGATGAACAGAATATATTGTTGAATTGTAGTGAAAATGAAAAACACAGAGATGAAGAAACTTGGGGAATCAGTGGATGGATGAGGATGGAAAAGACTTTCCACCATGAGGAAACACGTAATTGGTTGTCTGAAGAACAAAGTGCCTAGAGGCTAAGATCTAGCGGTGGAGTCTTGCAGAATATGGTCAAATAAGAGCATGACGTTGGAACCCAAATGTGTCTGGCTCAGTCCATTAGAAGTTGGAATCACAGCTTGCAAGGATATATCAAGCGTTTTGTGAAAGAGATTACTTAGAGCCGATCGGACCTTATCAGTGCAGCTTTAGATCTTGCAAACTGACCATTGACCTGATATTCGCCATGCGTTAAATCTTGAACTTTGCAGAAAGAGGATCGAGGCATACTTCGACGGCTTCAAAATGAGTTGCCTCTACGCCGCCGGTATCACTGAAAAGTTAAAGCGGTTGTGTAAACAGTTGTTGAGCAATAGCAGAAGTTTCACCAGAATCGGGAAGTACCACTCTGAGCCGTTTCAAACTAGACATGGTTTCAGGCAAGGTGATTCTCTATCGTTAGACTTGATTAATCGGTTGCTAGAGCAAATATTGTGAGCTGCAGAGCTACAGCCTGGAAAACGAAGTGAGCAAATAGGTCTGGTAGTGACCAAACAAACAATCCGCATGGTTGCTTCGGCGCTCTCACATCACTGTTATCATCATCACTTTCTAATATTTCTATAAAATCTATACCACACGAATTTGTTGTATTTTTTGTACTATTGTGCATAAATACTTATATACATACTTATGTATATTGTTGTCATTGAAGTATACCGTTGAAAATAATATGAAACACTTGTAAAGTGATCCATCAAATGAAATTCTCACAGGTCTCACTTGTCGGCAAAAGAAAAAAAAATGTCTAAATAATGTTTATTTATTTATGCGCGGTTGTACATATTTACACATATGGTAATCGTATTTTGTTTTGTTTTTTTTTTTATTCTTATCTGTTGGCGAGCCCTAAGAACTCAGTTTAATCTCTCTGATCAGAATCAAACAAGTTTCTAGGTAATTAAATTTTCGCTTTGTGGGAAATTTGTGGGGCCGTTTCCCTTAGAATGTAGCTTTATTATAAAGATAAGAGTTTTCCATTATATTTTAAAAATGACTTTGAGCATGTTGGCGGCTCGAATAAATTCCAGTTGAGAGGCCTGACCATTTTTTGCAGCAATTTGAGTCGTATGTCAGCAATAACAAGCAATATTCTCTTCCAAGACGTCAATCGTCGTCTACCCCACAAAAAAAAGAAGATAATAATCGCACGATCTTGGAGGCTACGCCACAGCCATACGACCAAAAGTTTCCTTCAATATATGGTATGAATTGTTTCGTTGGGTGGATGGCGTGTAGCGCCGTCTTGTTGGAACCTCCAAAGGTCGCCCACATTAATATCCTCCAGTTCAGGCACGAAAACGTCATTAATCAAGGCTTCAAATCGTTTCCCATTGACTGTAACATTATGGCTGGCTTTCTTTTTGAAGAAATGTGGACCAATGATTCCCTTGCCCATAGATAGAGCTCACCAAACAGTGACTTTTTGAGGATAGAACGGCGTCTCAACAATGGCTTGTAGATTATCGTCACTCCAAATGTGATAATTTTGTTTGTTAAAATACTAATTTTCTTCGAGAATTGGGTTCGGTGGCTATCTCATTTTGGATCCATTCACCGAATGTACGCCGAACATAATGGTCGTTCAGCTTCAATTCGTGCACAAGTTGGGCTTTTTAAGCCCGCGAACCAAGATCCTTGCGCAAAATCTTCTATAAAGTGGATGGGCATAGCTCGAAATGTTGCGTGCGATGGCGGCTGGACTCATATGAGTCATCTTCGATGCCGTGCTTTCCAGTAGCAATAGTGTCTTCGATGGGCACTGCAGGCCGTCTCTGAGGATGCGCATTATCGACTAGAGTAAGCGTGGTGCGAAATCGATTCGTGGTTGCTCGAATTACCAACTCTGTTGTTGTTGTTGTTGTAGTGGCTACGTTAGCACCGCTTAGGCACAGGTTTATCAATCTAAGCCACCGAGGTCATCTAACGATAGGTCCAGGAAACGTGCTATTTCGGCGGGATCGGACCATAGGGAGAAGCCCCCTGTGTCGGCTTAAGGGGGCATGTGAAGAGGTGGTTTGTATCGTGCGAAGATTCTCCACATGCAGGGAATACTTTGGGTGTGTTGGGGTCGACTCTGAATAGGTAGGAGTTTAACCTATTACAGTATCCAGACCTAAGTTGTGCCAATGTCACGCGGGTCTCTCGAGGCAGCTCGAGCTTGTTGGCAAGGATCGGTAATGGTTTTTCTCCGAGCACGCCATTCACGGAAAGGGAATTTTTGAAAGTGTTGACTGACTCCTGGTGAATGACGTTCAGTGCTTGTCTATGCGCCGTTCTGTCCAGCGGTTGCTGCACATGTTGTTGGATGGTGTTCTTCATGTCTAGTACTCCCTTTCTGATGTGCTTAGGTGGCGGTTCAGTTTCTATAAGGTGCCTATTGGGATGTTACCGTAGGGAACTGCTTGCACAGGAAAGCACTATGCTCCTTAACTCGTAGCATAGATGCTTCGCTGTGCAAGTGAGGCTCCGGCGACATCAGGACATCGCGGTCCTGAGAGCAGTGTTCTGACAGGCCTCTGTAACTTCTTCATCTGCGTTTCGTTCGTCCCCGTCGCCCAGATCGCTGCAGCGTAGCTTACGACCGGCCGGCCAATTGCTTTATAGCTTGCCAGCAAGGTTTCTTTATCTTTACCCCAGGTGCTGCCGGCTAGCGCTTTGAGTATTTTGTTGCGGCTCTGGAGTTACCGACTCTGCTTGGGGATTATGTCGACCGAATATTGGACGCAGCACGCGAATCATTATTTTGGTAATAAGTTTGTTCGATTTACGATTTACCTGCTCTTCCGGAGCAGGCTTGTTCATTATAAAGGGGAGACCCAACTGAGTATAAATCAAGTAACAGCTGTCAAAAAGACTAACTCAACACAAGTCTAAAAATACACCCTTTACTCTATTATTAACAACACTTTACACTTCATTCATAGGTCATAACTACCTCCGCCGGCCCCTCTTTCATTGATTCCCAATCATACCCATTATCTTTCTAACTGAAACCGTTGGGAACTTAAACTTCAGTCCCATTGAAACTTAGCTCTTCCTTAGCTGTTGACTTTAATTTCTATTGATAATAAAAACAGAGTAACAAAGTGATTTCGAGTAGTCTAATGAGTTTGCGAAAACGCTCGTAAAATACATGCATACGTATGTACGAATACATAGGTATAGAAAAGTGTAAAGAAACATAGAAGAGGGCAAAATGTGAAAAAAATGGAAAAAACGACAAAAAAATTCCTCAGCGTTAAATGAGCTTAATGAAAGCGTTCTAGAGATATCACATTATGCGTCACGCATACAAAACAAAAAAAAAAACAACAACAACAACAATTGCAAATAAAATAGCAACAAAATGTGTTGGAGCACCTCTCACATTAGAGTGGCCCCAGTCCATCAACTCGCCGACGTAACCAAGTCGACTCTCTCTTTCTGCTGTTGAGGGCAATTGTGGTGTGAATATACGTGTAAGCGCTGTGGGCGAATGGAGCACACAAGCGAACGCCAAAAGAGAGACGAATTTCAGCAGCAAAATAAATAAAACAAAACGCCAATACAACTTCAAGTTCATATGTAGTTGCATACCTTTATAATTTAGTAGATATGTATGTATGCCTGGGGATTAGATGAAATTCACCATGATAATTTTATGGAATTTTTATGTTCATTTAAACTTTATTAATTGCACTTTTTACAGAGCAATGCATTTTGGAGAGCAAAGCAATGCGTATATCATTTGCCTACAGTTTTTATACATATGTACATTCATATGTGTAGAAATCAGCGGGAGCGGGAGGAGCTTGGAAACGTTTGTTTTTTGTTTTAGTTTGTTCTTCACTCTCCAAAACTCACCACTGACGGCTGCATATGATATGGGCTCGCGTGAGATGCAGCAATAAAGCTTTTCGAAATCTCTCTCTCTCCCTCTCTCTCTTGTTCATATTTGTTATCTTATTTCACCACACCCCATATAAGCCACTTGTTGATTTCTTAAATTGACAAACAAATCTTCAGATGTGTACGTATGTATATACGAGTAGATATGTACATATGTATGTGATATATATATGACTTATTTACAAATTTATTAAAGGCCTGACCAGATAGAACAGTTGCATCTCGTTGTTGTTGCCGGTTTCTTCTTCTTATAGCCGAGTTAACAACAGCGCTAAATTCCTTCCTTCTCTTAGCTATTCGACGCTACTTGAAACTTCCAAGTGTAGTCAGATCCATCTCCATCTGATATTTTCAACGGAGTGTAGGTCTTCTATACGTGTAGTAATCCATGCAGTGCGTATGGATTGGCAGAGTTCCAACTGTTGGTTCAGTTAGGTTAGATAGAAGTGGCTGATCCAAAGAGAACTCCATAGAGACACTTTAGAGACGTTCGTTGAGATGATGATGATGATGGACCACTTTGCATTCCTCAAAAACGCAGGACTGTTTATAAGAAAGTATATAGATGATTTTTATTGTACCCTCCAGACTACTACGATGGTGAGGATTAATAAAAATCCCTAGCCTCACCACATGAATTCTCATCGAACAATGCCCAATAGAAATCCCACTAAAAACAAGAGTTCTGATGTTGGAATGGAAAGGAGGTTCCCTCAGTTTCCACGATCAACCTTGAAGAAGAATCTCGAAATTTACTATGTTGAGGTGCTAACCTTGGCACAACTTAGGTCTGGATATTATAGCAGGCTAAACTCCTACTTATCCAGGAATGTCCGCACGATACTAACCACCTCTTCACATGCCCCCTTAAACCTACTCATCTAACCCCCCTCTCCCTTTGGTCCAATCCCGTCGAAATAGCACGTTTTCTGGACCTCCCTTTAGATGACTTTGGCGACTTAGATTGATTAAGCCTGTCCTAAGCGGGGTTAAGGAACCGCTACAACAACAACAACAGGTGCTAACCCAGCGTATGTTGAGCCCACTTGCTCAAAGGCAAACCGTATGTAAACGAATCGGTGGTATGCTCGCTGTTCAGCTAATTATCCTCACTTATATTTGAAAATAAGTCGACATCACAGATAGTGCTGACCTGCATTTCTTCACAATTTCGTTGCCCACCATAAGTGAGTCCAAGGCCGTATTTTTCTATTGGGTAGCTGAGTAAATGTTAACTTGTCTCGCCAAAACATTTGAAGTAGTATGCTATCGGCTTCTTTCCTCCATTTGAAAAATACTGCAATGGTCTGTAGGCCTGAACTCCTGCCGTTGGATAACTATTTACACCAAGTTTCGAACTATCCGCGAAATGGCTCTGTTCCCATCAGGCCAACCGTGAAGGTATTATAGTGACATCGAGCTCCTCAAAAACTACGGTGTGTCCTGCAGTCGAGCCAGGTAAATATCAGGACACACTCAGTCTTAGAGCGATTACTTCAGCCCTCCTGCGGGTTAGGGGTTCAAGAATTTATCCGCGGTAAGGCATGCCTGTCGTAAGAGGCGACTCAAATCCAATTATTCCCGCGACAGTCGGGTCTTTATACCGGAACGACCCGGATTTTTTATGCGGTCAAGGATTGTCACTCTCGCCAATCATTCCCCAAAAATTACTTTGAGGAATATTTTTGCGGTTACAACAACAACAACAGTAGTTCGTAAGGCATCTTAGCTGCTGATGAGAGCCAAGTGTTGAATGATTTGCAGCAAGTTAGAAAATAACTTTTTTTCTTATATATTGATTTTGACAACTAAACACCGATCAGCTGACAGTTGCCCAGCAACAAACTATTCCCGTGGTGACTTTGTATTACGTATATTCACCTCATATTCGTTAAGCTCTTCACCAAATTTTGATTTTCGATATTTTGACTGAGTGCAGAAACAAGTTTATACATATGTAATTGCAGAGAACAATCAATGTAAATACGTATATATATATATATATATATAAGTAAGTATGAACTAAAAGTTCCTGCTAGGCGAACTTATCTGTCTTCACTAAGCGCAAATGGGTGTACATGGGAGCTGTTTGAACGGCAATAAGACCAATGCAGAGCTACATATTTATATGTTTGTATGTACATGTGTATGTATGTACCAACACACATTCGCACCCATCACCACGTCCATATGTACGCAGTTCCTATTTGGCCCTTCAGTCGCTGTCATGGTAACTAACAACGATGCGTTGTTATTGTAGTAGTAGTAGTTGTTGGCGCGCTCGTTTTATTGCCAATGCCAACGATTGCGCCTCGGTCGACATTTGCGTCGACGTCCCTTCATTTCTTCTTACCACCAACACGCAACATTTTGTTGTTTGCTGCCTTTGGTATGTGCTTATCAAGGTCGCCGCTGGATGTCGCCACTTTCGCATTGACTTTTGCCTATGCGCATATAGGTACAAGCATACACACACACATATATATATATATATATACCTATACGAGCATATGGAGATGTGCAACTTTTAAGCCTGCTTGGCGTAGTTCACATTCGCTTGGTTTGTTGTTGTTGTTCAAACCGCCCATGTAACTTGTTTTTGTTTTTCAGGTTCTTCTATGCCTTTTCACCTTCTTCACTTATTTTTTTGTTTTGTTTTTTGCAATTGAAGCCCTCCGTTTCTGCACACAAGTTCCTTCTGCTTCTTCTGCTGCTTCTGCAATCGACGCTCTCTGCCTGTGCTGTGTCTTCGTGTGAGGAGTTCTTTTGTTGGCGGTGTTGGTGTTTGGGTTGGTGGCCGCTCGTTTGGCTACTGCATGATGTGCATTCTTATTGCTATTGTTGTTGTTGCTTTTATTTATAATCATTTCAACTATTTTTAGCCTTTCGCTGTTTCTTCGGTTGGCACTTTTCGGTTTATTGCTGTAAGTTTGGTTAGTTGCTCGACCAGTCAGTCCGTCAGTTGGTTGGCAGGTTGCTTGGTTGCTTGGTTGGTTGGTTGGTTGGTTGACTGGTGTACTGGTTGTCCAGTTGGCCATTGAGCTCTAGATCCACGGTCGGCCGCTGCTTCTACTTATGTATGTACATAGCTTTTCTGCACATTCCATTTGTCTTCCATGTTTGACATGTTTTTGTTGTTGTTTTTGCCTACATTGTTTTAAAATTTTATTACAATTGCTACTTATAGAGCTACTAGTTACTTCTTGCAGCACTTTGGGTGGATGTTTGAATGTTTTGCACATACATACAAACATACATACATACATATTTTATGATGCGTCGCTTTGCAAACTATAATCACTGCGCTCAACTCCACCATTCGCCGCAGCTACATTTTATGAGCCACTTCACTGCATACATACATACATACATACATACATACATACATACATGTACATAATATGTACATATGTACGCCAGCATTGATTTCACAAAGTTCAAGGTGAAGGCTTAGCTTTCGTCGTGTAAAGTGGTTTCTGATTTGGAGTCTTGGCTCTTAGCTAAGCGTAAATGTTTTTTTGCAAAAACAAAAAATAGAAAAAAAATTAAGAAATAGAAAATTGAAAAGGCGTAATTAACTATTTTAAGTTTTCGCCTGCCGTCATGTCCGTTATCAAACTGGCAATTGTGTGTTTGTGTGTGTGTGTGTGTGTGTTTTACTGAGCGAAAGGGTCATAAACTTGTAATAAACCGTCAGAATGCTATAAAATTTGCTATTTTTATTTGGGAATGATTTCAACTTGACCAAACCGTTACAAGTATGTATAATGGGTACTTCCTTTGCTTTCTATCTATACGGTGTGTTTGTTGAAGTTTGCCGGTTTTTTCGATAAAGAAAACACTTACTTTTCAGAGGAATCTCAAAATTTTTTTATTCAAAGTATTGACCATTGGTTTCTACACATTTCGCCCATCTCTCAGGCAAATTATGGATACCATTCCAAAAAAACTTTTTCTCTTTCGAAGCAAACCATTCGACGAGCCATTTTTCGACTTCTTCAAAATTAGCGAAGCACTGCTCTGCAAGAGAGTGTCCCATCGATGCGAAAAGGTGATAGTCGGACGAGGCGAGGTCTGGAGAGTACGGCGGGTGCGATAATATTTCCCAATTAAGTGTTTTTAATGTGTCTTTCACCAGTTTAGCGGTATGAGACGGCGCGTTGTCATGTTGCAAGATAACTTTGCCATGTCTTCGGGCCCATTCCGACCGTTCGTTTGATCAACGCATGATTCAAAGTGATCATTTGTTGTCGGTAGCGATCCGTGTTTACCGTTTCAACAGGTTTTAACAACATTTCACAAACGGTTTTTCGATTTTCCATTTGTCTATCGTTCAGCTGGTGTGGCACCCATTTTCCATACTTCTGGATCTTTCCCATGGCTTTTAAACGTTGGCAAATTGCTCCTCGAGTCACATGTAGTGTTTCTGCCAATTTTTGTTGCGATTGGGTTGGATCAACATCAAATAGCGCCTGCAATTCCTCGTCTTCGAACTTTTTCGCTGCACCAGGATGTTCATTGTCTGTCAAATCGAAATCTCCACTTTTAAATTGACGAAACCATGTCTCACATGTTCTAATCACTGGAGCATGTTCACCATAAGTTTCTACCAGCAACTGGTGAGCTTCAGCTGCTTTTTTCTTTTGATGAAATAAGAAAAGCAACGAATGCCGCAAATGCGATTTACTTGGAACGAAACTCGACATATTCACTGAGGTAAACAAATATGACGCTATTATTTTGGCTATTATTTATGTGACTTGCGTATTTTTGTAGGTTAATGTCAATAGAAAAAAATTACATACATGCCAAATCATAGAAATTTATACATATTGCTAGCGACATCTACTAGTCAAAACCGGCACACTTCAACAAACACACCTGGTAAGAGCTTAAAAGTTAGTATTCTTTACATTTATAAACAAATAAATATTGGCATCGAAAATCATGGAAATTGGAGTAATATATCACCGATTTTTTCAGATATGAGACTTAGTATTTAATTCTAAAATGTAATACCATAAATTTGATATGGTCAAGAAAGGTATAAAAACCTTGGCATGACATGAAAGACCGCTCTCCTCTCTTGTTTTTTACTTACAATATATCATAGAAACCGGTTTAATATTTTGCAGGTTTCTCTTTATTCAAATTATTATTCAGTCGTTAGAAAGTGTTAAATAAAATATATTCACTTTTTAAAATATTAAAAAACAAATAAAATTAAATAAATGCATAATTTAGTCGTTAGGGAAGACCTGTATACATATTTACATACATACTCGTATATACCAGATATATTAATTTAAATAGTGTTTGACAACGAAAAATGTGCCTCTATTGAAATGCCTCATAACTGTCACCACACTTGTCAAATTTGTATTAATAATAAACAATAATTTATAAATAATTGGTAATAATTTTTGTTTTTAAAATTAATATTCACAAAAATTATTAAACCAATTTTACCTTTTTTTTTACAAAAAAAAAAAAAATATATGTATATAGCCGAAGGTTACCTAAAGCTCTATAGCTAACGAATAAAAGAAGGATAGCCAAATTGGCACTAAATTGCTCTATCCGGCAGCACTTGATCGAACACCATTTCATTCCATCCTTGCAGTAGCCCTCTTTTAATCCAAATTTTCTATACATATTCGATTATGTGGATCTGTATGTGATGAATTATCTGTGGATGGTTGACGACTTTTCATGAAAAATACTCCAACGGACTTAAATCCTGCGGAAATCCTTCTGTAGGTTTTCCATATTTCCAAATTTTCTTCAAGTGTAAAGCAGCAAAGTTTGAACTGAATACATCGAAAATGTCATTGAATATGTCAAAACCCAAGTATACCTATATATATAATTGGCGCTTTGTACCCGCTGAAGTGATCTTCGGCAGAGCTCCTCTTCCAATTTGCGGTGTGCATCTTGTTGTTTTTTCCAACAAATTAAGGGACGTACAGTTTTTTTCTAAGTCGCCTACGAACGGTCGATGGATTTATATGAGGAGCTTTGATTTTCATCTCAGATATGCACTGGGAGGCTTCTTATTTCTTGCTGAGAGGCGATCTCTAATAGCAAAATTGATTTAAAAGCAGTTTTCTACAATATAATTTTGTACTTTGGTCTCACCAGAGCACGAACCAATGACCAGGGCCATTTTTATGGATTTTTGGCCAAAATCCTCTGAGTTTATGGGGGCTATATGATATTGTTCTCCGATTTCGATTATTTTCGTTGACAATGTTTATTTGGCTAGATGTGTGTAAAATGCAAAATGCTTACTTTTTCTGTGGCGTTTTGACCAAAGCCGCATTTCTGAAGAAATCCGTGTATGGAAGCGACATGTTATAATCTACCAATTTTGTTGATTTTTGGTGTAGAACACCGAATCTCATGCATAGACAGATTTTTTTTTACCCAAATCGGTCGTATATATGCTACTGTGGTCCGATCAAGCCACTTTCAACTCGTCGTTCTGTTCCGATCGGTATAAATTTTGATGGGTCTAGCTCTTCTCATACTTGGGACCCATGTCAATATACCAGTTCATGTTGTATACAAGAACTAGTTTTGAAACCCACTATATTTATTTATATGTACAAGTATATTATACGAGTATGCATGTGAATGCCCCCAATCGGTGTTTTATAGATCCGCTTTGTACGTTGAATATCATCGCTACACCTTTTTATTGCATCGCAAAAATGGTTTGATACAAATAACAGCTGTATATACATACTCGTACAACAAGAATGGCCAGTCAAACACACACAAATACATGTACCATATGTATATAAATATGAGTACAAATATACATTTACTGACGCAACAACAAATTGCTTGCCCAACGCATCCCAAGCTCTGACGTTGCTGTCGCATGCCGACGCTCTCTGCTTGGCATTTGGATGTACCGACTTCGGGTTGCCCGTGGGCCATGGCATTGAGCGGGGTCGGCTGGTTGGTTGGCTGATTGGCTGGTTGGTCGGTAGGTTGGTCGTTCGGTTAGTTGCTCGTGGTCGCATTTCAGTCTAAAAATAGCTGATTGTTTATTAGATGTGGCTAAAAATAGAGATCGCATTAAAAAGAATTTAGTTTAAGCGCTTGAATGTTTATGCAAACATACAATATATGTGTATATGTATATGTATGTATGTACATACATATATTTCTGCTATCAGCGGTGTTTGTATTTGTGACAAGTAAAATGAAATAAAATTTATCAAAACTGAAAACAGCAACAGCAGCAGCAGCAACAATGATAATCATATCATATCAACAACAAAAAAGAGGACCCGGTCGGTTTGGACGCATAACTTGAATGAAACAAGTTCCCGTGCATTCACTTGCCATATACAGTGTGTTTCAAAATTATGTACTCACATTATACGTGTACATATATTCAATTCAATATAGATATTGACCACCGTTTTAGCTGACTGCTGCTGAGTAGTGTGCTGAGGGTCATAGTTTCATTCATCCTGTGTGTGACGTCTCAATCTGCAGAAGCCTGTGCTCTCGCAAAGTTAATACTTCATCATTTCCTCCTGCTTTCTATATACTCGTACTCTGTACTTAGTCGGTTACACTTTGCCTAGCTGGTGCAGATGATATCTCAGGCGTATATGACCCGCCTACATACGAGTATCCACAAGAATATTAAGTTACCTTCGGCTTAGTTCCAGCAAAAGTTTGGTTTGTCTGCTATTGTATACATGCGGCGCCACAGTAATTTAGTGGTACGTCCTAAGTTGGAAGTCGGCATAGGCTAAGTTGGAAGACGTAGTCATAGACTTAACCATAGGACTTAGACATAGGCATATGCGTAGGCATAAACATATACGTAAACATAGGAATAGACATAGACATAATCATAAAAAAAGACATAGCTATAGACTTAAGCTGAGGCTTAACCATAGACTTAGACATAGGTTTAGCCATAGACATAGCCATAGACTTAATCAGAGGCCCAAAAATAGATTTAGACATAAGCTTAGCCATAGACATAGACATAAGCATAGACTTAGCCATAAACATAGACATAGCCATTGAATTAGCCATCAACATAGACATAGCCATATAATTAGCCTTAGACAATAGGCATAGTCATAGACTTAACCATAAAAAATAATATATATTATTAAATAAAATAATATATAGGCATAGATATCAGCATAGATATAGATATCGGCATAGACATAGACATAGACATAGAGATAGACTTAGGCACTGACATAGACATAGACATAGAAATAGACATAAATATAGACATAGACATAGACATAGGCATAGACATAGACATAGACATAGACATAGACATAGACATAGACATAGACATAGTCATAGACATAGACATAGACATAGACATAACCACAGACTTAATCAGAGGCATACAAATAGACTTAGACATATTCTTAGCCATAGGCATAGACATAGGCATAACCATAGACATAACCATAGACTTAGCCATAAACATAGACATAGCCATAGACGTAGACACAGAAATAGACACAGAAATAGACATAGCCATAGAATTAGCCATAAACGTAGACATAGCCATAGAATTAGACATAGACATAGACATAAACATAGACATAGACATAGACATAGATATAGACATAGACATAGGCATAGACATAGACATAGACATAGACATAGATATAGACATAGACATAGACATAGACATAGACATAGACATAGACATAGACATAGACATAGACATAGACATAGACATAGACATAGACATAGACATAGACATAGACATAGACATAACCACAGACTTAATCAGAGGCATACAAATAGACTTAGACATATTCTTAGCCATAGGCATAACCATAGACATAACCATAGACTTAGCCATAAACATAGACATAGCCATAGACGTAGACATAGAAATAGACACGGAAATAGACATAGCCATAGAATTAGCCATAAACATAGACATAGCCATAGAATTAGACATAGCCATAAACTCTTGAGCAATTACCACGAAAGAAAAAACCAAAAGCAAAAGCAAAATTAATAAAATATAATAAAATGGGTACACTGAACTGCATTAACTGGTTGACAAGGTACCTGCTTATGGTCACTTAAACTATTATACTCACAATATGTCTAGTTTTCCTGTTAAAAACATGCATCAAATAAACAATTTCGAAATCAAGCCAAAAAAATCTACTCTAAAATCTGCTTAAAACATTCTATTTATTTTTATTTTTTTTTGCTTTAACATTTCTGTAATTTGCAGCTCAAAAGTAACCGCTAAAACTTGTACAAACAAATAAACTTGTACGCGCTCATTACTACGCTGTGTGGGCGTTTTAATTCCACTCCATATTGGCCACCTTTGAATCACACTTTTTTTCCTGCAAGTCTTAACGGTTAATAACACGATTTTGTGGTAAAAAAAAAAATAAAAATGAAAATAAAATAAAAAAGTAACCACAAACAATCAATCTAAGAGTCTAATCGAAGTTCAATGTTTTGTGTCAATAAATACGCTCGGCAGTCTATTAATTATGAATGCTCAAATAAAATGTAAAGCGAAAACCAAAAATAACAAAACAAATTCGTAAGTGACTAAACCAAAAGGAAAAAAACGAGAGCAAAACTAAATTTAGCTGTATTGTTGGCATAGAAAAAAATGAAAATAGTAAAATAGATCAAATTTCAATGCACTTCTGCGAAAAAAAAGTGTGAAAACGCTCACGAAAATATCGAATTTCCGTTTACATAAAAAAATCATAGCCAAAATGTATCGAAACATGGTAAAAAATAATTTTTTTTTATACAAAAAACTACATTGCTGATTTAATTAAGCTTATTAATGGAAAGTTTTAATAATTTAATGAATTTTGTGCATAAATGGAATGGTAACAAATCTTCAATGAATTAAAATATATTTGAATTATTTTTTTTATTTTTTTTTAATTGAGTTAAAAATATAAATTTCACTTTCACTGCTATCCACACATATATAAATACATAAAGGTAGATTCACTTCGAAGTTTTTGACACTAAACTTCGTAGGCATTTTTTTTTTATTAATTTTTTACAAATAATTTAATATTGATGACGTACCAAGATTGTAAGTAGTTAAAGTTAATTTCGCTGTGTCCCAAAAATAACCGAACTTTTTGGATATATAATAGTAAAATACACATTATATTATCTTTGAAAGTTATTATTTATTCAAAATAGGTTCCATTTGACTCAACACAACATTTGGAACGATCAACCAGCGCATGCACAGATTTTTTTATGTCATTTATAGAAATGTTCTTCAGTACCTCGGTTACGGCTGCTTCATTTTTTTCAATTTTTTTTTAATTTTTTAAACTTCAATTTCAATTTTTTTTCAAGTTTGACACAAAATTTTATATATGCTCTTTGTTCCATTTTTTTTTGGAACCATTAGCACACTTTTGGTTTTATTGAAATGGCTGTCACTTTTACATCTGTCATCCGACTTACATGAAGTTAGGTGCGTTTGAAAGAGGATGAATGTATCTTTTTAATGTTGCAAATTTTCAATAGATGGCGCTGTATGTTGTATGATTTAAATATATT